>CM034536.1:50853563-51205639 GCA_020002185.1 Paraescarpia echinospica
GACACGCACCGATCCACCCGCATATTCAGAAACGTGCACGCACACCAACATCCACATGTAATCGCGCAAGCACGCGCACACGCACAACAAACACACACACACACACACACACACACACACACACACACACACACATAGCCACATATCAGCTTAGTGAAAACTATGACCCACTTTTCTATATAAACACAGGCCAGGTCCGTTTTAGATCCATGACCTTTCCTAAGCAAGAAAAAGAACAGTCGTAAATCAAAGCATTAGCCACCAAACATGTTATTTAGGACATAGACGGGATGCGATGCCTGGTAGTTTCGTTTAAATTGTAGTCGCCAGAGAGCGGCACTAATACCAGCGCTGTACCGGTTTCTTTCGTTGCCGCGCCCAATACCGTCCATTGATGAAATTAGAGGCAAGCAAGTTTTGAATAGACTGTTTATTTTTTAAACCTGACAATTACTCATCAATAGCTTTGCATCAGTCGAGTCGTGTAACAACTTTATGCTCTAGCCTGTCACACGCAATGGATGAAATGCGCATTACAATTATTGGTTCGGTTTTAATTACACAACAATAAAGGTTAACATGAAATACAGTTTTTAAGTGGAGAAGTGTTGCGTATCATTTATACTGCGGGTATTATTTTTTAAGACATCAACATCAATGTAACCGTGTTTTGTTCTATTGCGTTATTTCCAGTTAACTTAGATTTAATACATACGTAATTAATACACGTCGTTTCTTTTTAATATACCTGTGACTGCCGGATATATCAGTGCTAACAAAGGAAATCTCACTACAGCCTTGCTTTGGCCGTTTTCCCTGTCACTTTCAATGGTGCAGCTAGCCAGTAAAAATGTCTCATGAAACTCCGCCAAAGTCGGCGGTAGGGGTTATTATGAATAAGAAGACATACTTTACTTGCCGATTTTATTTTACTCAGTCCTCATAACAGTAATAAGCCAGTCTATTTTTGTGTTGTATTTTTGTACAAGCCATATAAATCACACACGCCGTAATCATGCATGCACGCACGCATGCATCCACTCACGTACGCATGCCCGCACACCCGCACGCAAAAACGCATACATTCACACACGCTCTCTCTCTCTCTCTCTCTCTCTCTCCACACACACACACACACGCACACACACACACACACACACACACACGCACACACACACACACACGCACACGCACACACACACACACACACACACATACACACACACACACACACACACACACACACACACATATACACACATTCACACAAGCATACGCACACACACACACACACACACACACACACACACACACACACACACACACACACACACACACACACACACACACACACACACACACACACACACACACACACACACACACACACACACACACACACACATACGCACACACACAAGGTAATGTAATGCTAATATTTAGAATGAGCAACAAAAACATTTATTTTAATGTTATATAATATTTTAACAAACCCCGTTTTCAACTGACCCCGGTCAGTCCTGGTATAATTATTACTCATTACCATGTCACGACGATATACTAATGCAACCATCAATTATACGCCAACGAAATCTGCGTCCCATTCGTGTACCATTCGACGCGATACCGGCGAATAATTAATTTTATTATAAATCTAACAGGGCACAATGGACAGTCACATATCCGAGACAGCTGTAGCTTGCATGGCGATACACTGAATCAATTGCGGGGGTCCACGCACCGTAAGTGCAGTCTGGATCCATCACGCAGCGAGACGTGAGAATGACAACCATAACTTAGCGCAGGTTGACGGTTCATGACGCGCATGGTACTGTTGCTAAGTGTAATAATGGAACATCTGAATATCCCGCCGGCCGTTAAATGTGTTCGGTCGTGGCAAACTGCCAAGAGATAAGGCGCAGCGCATCTATGTTACGACCCCACACTCCTGTGATGATGAACTTATCCGAAAGAGCCACGTGCCCCATTTGCACCAAGCACAATCTCTAGGTACAACGTGTACATTGCGGTTTTCACATCGTGTGGGTCTTTTCTGGTCTTGCAGTTGTTTGATAATGTGCTAGTGTGTTAAGGTTAACGTTTTAGCGTTTCCGTAAAAAAAGAAATAAAGTATATTTTAATTTTTAGACAGGATTTTAGAAGCTGTAATATCACCAGACATTATTTAATCTAATTACCTTTGATCGCTTCCTTGTTAAAACATATAATCAACAAGTCATGTATGGAATGTCGTGTGATGTCTGTCTTTACTAATGTTATTGCAGACAACTAGTCTTACGAATTGTATTACTAGCAATGCAGTGTGAATCTAAAGGATAAAGTATTATACGAACAAATAAATTCTTGGATCTTTAACTATTATCTTTTTGGATAATATCACTTGATGATTTGACATTCGATAAAATCAACATTATACATTTCTTTGTGGTCTACTATTATATTTTGGCAGGGTTCCTGCTACACCAATCTGCACTTTCTCCGTACGTTGTGCAATACATCGGACGAGGAAATATGTTCTGGTTAATATCTATATGATTGATCAATCGTGTTGATTCAGTAACGTATAACCTTTTACTAAGTTGCTTAGCAACGTGATCTGTCTTCGGAGAGGAAATTCAGGTAATTGTCGCATATCGCCGATAGTCCCTCAAACCAAATCGATATCCCTGTGATTTGAATTGGCATCTTGTAGCTTACGTAATCATAATATAATCCTGGCTCAAATCCATGTCGTAATCTTAGACATAAAACATACGTTCCCATTGGGTTTTTCTGCTTACTGGTGCGATTGATTTTTGGGTTTGGGCTATATGAAGCCAACGGAAGTAGCCGGATACCACGCAGTTGTACCGTATGTGAAGCCAACGGAAATGGCCGGCTAGCACACTGTTGCACCGTATGTGAAGCCAACGGAAATGGCCGAGTACCACACTGTTGCACCGTAGGTGAAGCTAACGGAAATGACCGGTTACCACATTTTTGCACCGGATATGAAGCTAACGGAAATGGCCGGGTACCAAACTATCTTAAGTTGTGCCATTTTACCTTCATTTTATTTTAATTGCATTTAGTTAAAACATAACAAAACCATTCTTTATTTCCGATTGAAAATAATGCATTCAACACGTGTACAAAGCAACAAACCACACAATAAAGTGGAAATGCAAGACTGTTTTCTAATTTACGTGTACCTTACTATTACATAATATGTAGTATTATTACGCTTTCTGTAAATTAATAATCTCGTCACAGTCATGTCCTAATTCTTGCTATGAACTGAGCCATTTAAATTGATATTTACATAAAACATATTAAAACAGTAATAATAATAATAAATCACTTCTAACGCGCCAATATCCTCAGACAGTCCGAGCTCAGTGGCGCACCAAAGGATTAAGCATTCTCGTTCTCGTATGCTAGGCGAAAGTCGTCAACAAATGGATGGATGTGCTATGAAGCTAGGGAGGATAAGCGATATTGAAAAGATTGGTTTTCAGGTGACGACAAAATGTAACAATATTATTTTCTGCTGATTTAACATTAACGGGAAGCGAATTCCATATAGTTGGCTCGGCAACTGAAAAAGCTCGAGTTCCAGCCTTTGTCTTAACGCTAGGAACAGATAGCCACTTCGAACTAGACGACCGAAGTTGGCTTGTCTGGCTGGTGTGAGCATTGAGTGTAAATAACTAGGTTGTTTGGATGAAAGGGCTTGGTAAGTGAATGTACTAAGGAAGCATGTTGGTGTCACCGGAATAACACTTTCTATATCGTAATTACGAGATATTATCTCGTAATTACGAGATACCTATTCGTAATTACGAATATCTCGTAATTACGAGATAGTAGAGAACCGGAAATGGAAAGCTTTTTCAACCAATCAAATGCAGAGCAAGTAATAATTATACGGCCTCCACTTAATTATATCAACCGTACACGTGCGGTAAAGTAGTATGCAGCAAGCACTAAGACATATGTGTCTGGTGACTTAATTATTACGGTTCCTAGAACACCACGTGCTCCGAAGTCTGCATCAGCAAAACCAGCATGCAGAAGCATCCTGGCGTCTGCTTCTTCTTGTGTACTGGCAAAGTATATGTCTTCTTCTACACCTCGACTACTGATGGATTTCACTACCTCACCATTGGTGATGCCTCCAACAACCAGGAGTGTACACGCTGTGTGTGCTTCCAGCCACTGGGATGCACAACTGACCACATATTCACAAAGAAAGATCACTAGTGGTTGCTTGTTGGATGGAACATTGAAGAATCTTTTCCAATGACGTACTGGACGCCCATCAATCACCTGGTACTACTTGTAAGCAGATGTTGATCCTGCGCGGCGGTCCCGTTCAGCAGTTTTCACAGAGTTATCGTCATAATATCTGTCAAACACTTCCACAATTGAAGTTACCTGAAATATGGAATTGGTCCCCCGCCATCATTTGAATGACAGGGATGGCATCCCTAATATACACTGTGGTGTTTTGTGGTAATTCAGATACTATCTCGCCTTGAGCTTTCAGCTGATGGTCCGGTTCCGCTGTGTTAGTTTTCTGCATTGTACGATCAGCATGCAAAATGGCCATCGGCGCTGGCCCTATCGGGTGGCCGAGAACGGTGGCCATAGAAACATCATCTCTGCACCTCGCCGACGACAGGGTTCTGCGGAACACAATCACTGGTGTAACAGCTGCTGTTACAACACATCCCTTGCCACACTTGAACTTCAGGCCTGACTTGCTGATGGGGCTGTAGAAGCTGCATAATGAGGTTGAACAAGATTACTCTGTTCTGAAAGTGAGACAATGCGCTTTCCAAAAATATATGACACAGCCATTTTCTAGTTAAATAAAGTAGCTAATTAGCCATTGAAATATTAAGAAGTTTTCGAAAGCGTCCAGTTTCTAAAATTGATGTTTGATGGTGACCTTGGTTGACCTTGGATTCGCGCTTACTGCACCACTTGGCAATTCTACGACAGGCCTAATTATGACGGGAAGATGCAGGGCTTTCCAATGATATAACATTTGGGTGTGTGATGGGGGGCCATTTAAATCAGTCTGTTATGTGGTTCTACCGCTCGCCTATATTCGATGGTTGATGGCCAGAACACGGTGAATGTCCATGTAACTTAACCCTATGTGGAAGTGCAGAGCAGCCGCAACGTCACGATCCACGGTATCCAACACCAGTTCTGATAGATCCCCCGCTCCTGCACGTGTACGGTTGATATAATTAAGTGCAGGCCGTATAATTATTACTTGCTCCGCATTTGATTGGTTGAAAACGCGTTCCATTTCCGGTTCTCTACTATCTCGTAATTCTTCCGTACTGATGCTGCTGGTGTGATATTTTGACTCAGGATGCATGTTGAAAAAAAGTCATTAAGTTTATCTCGCTGTATTAGAGTACCAATGATGAGAAATTCAGTTTTGTCTGCATTTAACTTTAATAATACATTACGAAATAAAAAAAACATCGGCTAGCTTTCGCTAGTGACGAGGATACTAAGCGGATATCGAATAAACGTTCTTAAAACAGTAAACGTAGGTACGTTTTTTTTTTCAAACTCAAAGTAAATAGCAGAATTAGAGGACAAATTATATCATTATTGTGTTAATATAGCAGTGTGAATATGATACAAAACACTAACAGACTGGACTGTTGATAAGCCAGTGGCTTCTTTGTCTAGTTGCCATATGGAGATAATTGCTTTGGGTGGCAATCTTGTTCAATCTTGTTAAACAACTCAACAGACTTTCTTAAACACGACATGAAACGGCTGAGCACCATCAAAGGCGACACTCGTGCAATTGGAACGCTTGACAAGAGCTGCTTCGATAAGCACGAGAGTTTGGGCTGCTGCGAAGCAGTAGTTAAAATTCAAGTTCCTCGCATCTTCTAAAGGTATTATCTGCTGTCGAGATGTATAAATAGAAAGTGCACCCATCACATTAAGCCACACACACGTAGCGTCCAGAATTAGAAGGTGGTTAGGTGATATCAAATGTCGTCCATAAGGGCCCCAGGGCTAGTTACAGCAATCGAGTGAGACATTTGATATCAGCGGAGCGACTGTTTGTTATATTGTTTAATTGGCGTTGACACTAGACATCGGTGTGAGTTTGTAAGGTAAGTATGTGGTATATTTACTGTTACCCATCCAGCCTTATGGATATGTAATTGTACCTTAAATGAACAGACTCACTGTAAATGACCAGTGAACTCTGTAATGTAATTTTGTTCCGGTCAACGCAACCGTTTTGAGCGTATATTCTAACTCGCTTTTTGGTCGCCTTGATAATACAGTCACCTCCTCATTAAGGTAATTTTAAGACAATTCCAAATTAGTTCTATATAACAATATATTATAGCAAACTAGTCCTTTTAATATAGCAACCTCGCAATTACGTTGACCATAGGAAAATTCACAAATTAGTTCCATAAAAGTAAATTATACGAAACTAATCCCTTTAATACGGTCACCTCACTATTCAGGTCACTTTCAGCCAGTCTCGAGAGTGATCTTAATCGTGAGGTTCTAATGTTTGTGTCTTTTAGGATGAAACACTAATAGTTTTGTTGTCTTGTCTCTTGGTGTCTCAGTCATGAAAAGTACAATACCTCACACACTGTGAACCTAATAAAGGTTAAGTTGATTAGTCAACTGATTACTCAGTTGTTAATTAATTAACTTATAATGAACAATTTCAATTATATGTCACATGTGTCTTAAACTTAAACGTACTATTAGCGCAAACCACCTTAGCCTACTTCTGGCCCGGAACAACTATCGGCTTGTTACACCGGGTATTATAGCGGCGATGTTGATAATGACGTATTGTCGCCATTAGAGTCGTGATATAATGCATAATACGTATGCATGTGAATGTTGTTATTATTACCACCCTAACGCCCCCATTACTATTTCGCATGCCTGCGTCTTATGTCATTAAATTTAATATCCCTACTTAATCTGACTATCTGTTCTTAATAATATCTTAAATTGGTGTGGAGCCTGAGCTAGTTTTTGTACATATCAGTCATAACTGAAAACATGTATGAGTGAGAAAATGGCATTCCATTTATTTAATACAGTAATCATAGGCATGGAATGCCGAAGAACCCCTACGTGGGGGTGACAATCACAATTGGTTACAAGGGGCGTAATTACCAAGTTGATTAGTAATACACATACATGTACAAATAGAAAGGCTGGGGTACTCGATCCCCCAGCAAAATATTATACACAAATAATCCCCTAACAATGGTAAATAAGTCAAATGAGACGCCTAATAAATAAAGAAACCCAACGCCTAATAAATAAAGCTGCTATATGTATACACATATATAACGAACAACATCCACTATGAAATATGACATAGTGGGCTAATCGCCCAAACACTTGCTAATAAACCATAATGAATGTATGGTAACCCAATGCATAATGAGTAAAGGTGCTATATATGTACACATATATAACGAAAACCACCAACTATTAACACATCACACACAAAGCAGGGCCAAACTGCCACACAAATGTACTTCGCGAACTACCCGCACTAGGTGTATGCTGATATGTATATTGCCTAAACCTCTGAGCTTTGAGCGGATTTTAGATCGAGAGATTGGGATTCGAATTCTTTTGCTGCAGTTTCAAATCTTAGACAAACCTTCGTTCAATCTAAGTTGCACTAATTCAGTCAGCTGTTTGAAAGAGCACATGGCTGTAGACAGTGACGGTTATTTGTGTGCGAATAGTATTTGCATAGTGATTGCAGCATTGCTGAATTCTTCCTAAAAGTCAAGATGATGTTTTTTTTTTCCATCCCATCTCCCTTTCTCCCTCTCTCTCTCTCTCTCTCTCTCTCTCTCTCTCTCTCTCTCTCTCTCTCTCTCTCTCTCTCTCTCTCTCTCTCTCTCTCTCACTCTCTCTCTCTCTCTCCTCTCCCTCTCTGTGCGTGTGTACATACCTGTAACTTTGGAATATGTAGGATTAATTCCTGTAGTGTACTTATAACAAGATAGCATGATTTGCCCTTGAAACCTCGAATAAACCCTATGTCGTGATCGAGAGGGACTGTTTTTGAGTCTTCCACTTCCACGACGTTGCCATGGCAACTCGGGAAAACGCCGCCTTCAGATGCTGCGAACACTTTATTTGTGGCACGGCTGTCGTGACGACGGGTGTATTCGCGAGGCAAGCGTCTTCCCACGCTGGCGTCCACCCACCCGCCTACACGTCGGCTGGCCTGGCGCGCCGTTGATGCACCGGCGCGTAGTTAGCTCCTCGTCGGCTCTCTTAATTACTTACTGATGTTACGTCAGAGCCGTATTCGTCAGAGCTCCGCCATTATGGTTCCAATCGAATCGTAGAACGGCAAAGTTTGTCGATTAACTCCTTCATGTTAAGGTGCATGATCACGTTCAGAATGAGACCGTTTTGTTATCAGCGGAAGACGATATCGCGCATGGATACGGGATGCTCTTACAGCAGAGGCGGTTCAGTTGTTGTGAGTTTACGGTCAATCGCAACGTGCCCGTTTCCTTGCCTGGTTGTACCAACTGAACTGCTACCTAGCGGCTGTGAGAAAGTATTTGTTCTATGATGATAGCAACGCATGGGGGTATCTGCGTAAGACAACAGTTACGCTGCGTTGATGTATAGTTGCCGACCAGTTTCTCGACTACTGCACTGACTCCAATACCGACAAGCGTGTCGCACGTCAACTGATTTCTTGAGCACCCACAAGCTTCTTGAACACCTTCAGGCTTCTTGAGCATCCACATGCTTCTCGAACATACATATACATCTTGAACACACAGCGTAGTTTTGAACACGTACTGGCTTCTTGAACACACACAGGCTTCTTGAACATACACAACGTTCTTGAATATTCTCAAGCTTCTTTAGCATCTACAGGCTTTTAAAGCAACCACAGACTTCTTGAGCACCCGTTGGCTTATTGAGCATTTGTAGGCGTCATGAACACCACATGTTTATTGAGCACCCACAGGCATCTTGAGCACACACAGGCTTCTTGAGCACACATAGGCATATTTAGCATACACAGGCATATTTAGCATACACAGGCAACTTGAGCACACACAGGCTTCTTGAGCACACACAGGCATATTGAGCACATACAGGCATCTTGAGCAAACACAGGCATATTTCGCATACACAGGCAACTTGAGCACACACAGGCTTCTTGAGCACACATAGGCATATTGAGCACCCACGGGCATCTTGAGCACTCACAGGCATCTTGAGCACACACAGGCATATTTAGCATACACAGGCAACTTGAGCTCACACAGGCTTCTTGAGCACACACATGCATATTGAGCACACACAGGCATATTGAGCAAACACAGACATCTTGAGCACACACAGGCATCTTGAGCACACACGTGCATCTTTTGCATTCACAGGCATCTTGAGCACACACAGGCATATGGAGCACACACAAGCATCTTGAGCAGCTACAGCCTTATTGAGCACCCATAGGCTTCATGAACGCCCAGGTTTCTTGAAATCACACAGGCTTCTTGAACATCCACAAGCTTCTTGAACACCCAAAACGTCTTCAGACCCACAGTATATGTTCACGAAGCCAGTGGATGTTCAAGAAGTCAGCCGGTGTTGGAGAAGCCAACAGGTGTTCAAGAAGCCCGTATGTGTTCAAAGTACTCTATGTGTTCAACTCACAGTCTTCAGTTGAACACAGTGTATTTTGAACACGTACTGGCTTCTCCAACATCGGCTGACTTCTTCAACATCCTTGGCTTCGTGAATATCCACTGGCTTCATGAACATCCACTCGCTTCATGAACATCCACTGGTTTCATGAGCATAAACTATTGGCTTCTTGAACATACACAGACTTCGAGAACACCGAGAGGCTTCTTCAACACCCATTGGGTTCCTATTGGTTTCATTTTAAGTTGTTGTCATTGTTGTTCCTGTTAACACTGGACTCGTTCGTTTTATTGCTATCAAACAAAAATTTTACAGTAATGATAGCAATAATAACAATGGCGAACATTGTTATTATTGCTATCATTACTGTAAAATTCTTGTTATTAGTAATATTTTTGTAATTATGCATGTTATCATCATTATTATAGTTACGTTTTTATTATTTATGTAATTACTCTTATTTATATATTTACTACAATTCGCTTTATCGCCATTGTTTTGTTACAGTTGCTGTTGTTATGATTATCATAAATGTGTTCCTGTGTATTCATAACATATGTTGCAAGTAGAAACAGTTTTTCCCGCTCCGGGAAATCGCCTTCTAAAGCAAACGTTGATGATCACTGTACGCTATGATTTGTATCGCAGCAAAAACGTTTAACTCGGATATGTTAAGTCGCCTTTACGTCGAATTATTTCGTCTTGGTTCGAGAGCATCAATTTTGAGTAGAGATCGGTTACGGCGCTCGATTACGTCACCTGACGCAAACAGTACGCCCGGTTCAGCACTTGTCAGCATGTCTCCCGTGGTGTCGCGCTGTCTCGAAGATGGAAAGGGTGATTTTTGAGATTTTCTTTAAAAAATCAAGGAGATATGCCTGCATTCCGGGAGACCGGGAGATAAACCCACAATCCGGGGGACTCTATTGTTCTGGCTATTACCGTTATCTGTCAATGTGTTTGGCACCATTAGTGTATAGTCTTCGGCTAGCTAACATTGGCTGACATCTTAGTGATACCCAGCATCCCTGCGGTTAGGGACATTTTATGGCACATTAGGCCTTTTAGATATCAGTTAGTTTACCAATGTCTGTGGCGTCAGTGATACCCAGCATCCGTGCGGTTAGGGACGTTTTATGGCACATTAGGCCTTTTAGATATCAGTTAGTTTACCAATGTCTGTGGCGTCAGTGATACCCAGCATCCGTGCGGTTAGGGACATTTTATGGCACATTAAGCCTTTTAGATATCTGCTAGTTTACCAATGTCTGTGGCGTCAGTGATACCCAGCATCCGTGCGGTTAGGAACATTTTATGGCACATTAGGCCTTTTAGATATCAGCTAGTTTACCAATGTCAGTGGCGTCAGTGATACCCAGCATCCGTGCGGTTAGGGACATTTTATGGCACATTAAGCCTTTTAGATATCTGCTAGTTTACCAATGTCTGTGGCTTCAGTGATACCCAGCATCCGTGCGGTTAGGGACATTTTATGGCACATTAAGCCTTTTAGATATCAGTTAGTTTACCAATGTCTGTGGCGTCAGTGATACCCAGTATCCGTGCGGTTAGGGACATTTTATGCCACATTAAGCCTTTTAGATTTCAGCTAGTTTACCAATATATGTGGCGTCAGACATAATCACTGCTTGCGAATTCACTCACAACCTGATGAATATTTGATGAAGTAATGACAAACTTAATAACGATTTATTGTTAGTAAGGAAGCTGCAGTTGGTAAAAGTTCAAGTGATTCACCAGTAATAATAATACTGACATTTGTATTATTCATACAATGAAAACCAAGACTTACGAGCGCAGTTATTGGGCGTATTAATAGTTCGAGCTCGCCGCAAATAGTTCCGGTCATGTTGACAGAGGGTTTATTCTGTCACAATGGTGGCTAGTTAATACAACTACGGGAAAGGGTAAGTATCGTCCACTTTCTAAACGGTTCGGAAATAAGTTTGTAATATATAGTGAACTTTACATGGGAACACACACGTGGGGCGCGTTGGAGCAATGGTTAGAACGTCGAACACTCACCAGAGAGATTCCGGGTTTGAATCATCGCCTTGCTGCCGTTGAATCCATTCTACGTCGTTCCAGTTCACTCAGCTGTATAGAGGAGGAGTACCTGGCTATAGACAGTGGTGGACATTTTATACCAATAACCTTCGCGCAATAATTGCAGCGTGGCTGAATGCTTCCCGAGGAATTCGAGATGGTATCCTATTGAATCTGTCTGCCAGGGAGTAGAGTGTAAACCGCTTTGGGCTGTCATGAGGACGGGATATCACGCTATATAGCAACGTACCCTTATGCGTACTCGGCACACGCACGTATAGTTTTCTGGATCTTACAGCAATAACAACTTATTGCTAATATAAATGCGAATGCGGAAAACGACACCCTCGAGGACAAGTAGTAATCGTACACACTACCCAGACGTCAACAAGAAAATCAGGATTGGCGCGTTTCAAATCGCGCGCCCACAAAATGAACATGAGTAGCATCTAGGCCAGTGCATGGGAACATTAATCCCACTAGACGTAGCGTGGATAATGACTAAGGGTAAAAGGCAGCTCAACGATGATCATCTTAGCACCACGCCACACACACATCGTGGAGGCTCCAGCAAGGACGATACCACGAACACTGAAACAACAAAGATATAAAGACGGATACATACATATGATTGAGTTAATGTGGCAGTGCATTTCAGTTAGTTGTGAACCGTGTAAACCAAATAATTAAAATGTGACTGTCTCCCCCGTTCCCAGGGGTGGTAATTATTAGCAGGAAGTTCGCTTAATGTGTTGCTTTTAGACCCACCCGTGGCTTTGATCGCTGAAACCAAGTCGGTCGCGACAAAATCCACGACATCGCGGTTACTGTCTCCACTGTAACAGCTGTGTTTCCTAATTAGTCCACGGGTCAGACTAGACATGGGCACCACTCAAGATGACAAAACGTCAATGGTGCCAATTCATTTGTTCCACCAGACGTACAAAAATATATTATAACCTTTCCAAATGAGTAGCTTTCTTGGCTTGGCGGCCATCTATAAAAAAAATGGCCACCAAACCCAATTCCTCATATTGTAACATCTGCGGTACTTATAACCATACTTTTGGTGTCACTATATAGCTTTTTGGGGTCACGGATTTCAAATATTTTACATTTGACCTTCAGTGACATTCACATCCGCCATTTCTAAAGATGGCGGTCGTCAATACAAATGTCACCATAGCTCAGCAACTATGTTAGATTTAGCAGCAATGTGTACGTTTTTTGTATAGCGTTGTGGGCAGCGATTTCAAAAATGTTAAATTGAACCTTAAGTGACATTGACGTACTCGCCATTTTTAAAGATGACTTATTATTCCGGTGTCAAAGCATGTTACAGGTGCATCAAAAATATGAATTCGTCAACAGCATAGGAAACTGTGAACCTAACAGCCGAGTACAGGATCGTGTATCTTGGAGAGCTGAGAAACATTATTGATCTAGGCGGTTCTAAGTTGGCTCATCCAGATCTCCAAAGGTCCCGCGTCCGGAAAACGAGGCAGATGTCGAGTCCCTCCCTGGTTGATCTGATGGAGAACAGTTGGTTGAATCCAATGTGTCCTGAAGAGACTGAACTTGTCAGCTTATCCACTGGCACTGTGGCTCCAGCAGATGGTGCGAAGGATCGCCTGAGCGCTCACCAAGTAGGCGTAGAAACATACAAGACCTTCAAGAAGACACGCTTAGAAGAGGCTCCACCAACAGTGAAATTCCACGTCAAGATGACAAAACAAAACCTGAAGACATTCTCCAATGTAAATGGAAAGAAAGTCAGTGGAAGAGGAAGAACCAAAGAGGTGGCTCTAAAGGCGGAGATAATTGTATTTGGCCAAATGATCCTTCTTGCTCAGAGTAGACAGCTACACATGAGGGATGTCCTGGCTCACCCACCAGGCTCTCTACCATGGGCACTCACAAATGCTGATGGGTCTTTGCGGAAAACAAACAAAGCGGCACTCATTAAAGAGTTGGAGATAAACGTTTCTCTAGTAGAAGATATCCAAGACCCATCAACCTGTATATGGATGATGGAATGAGTTTGTTGCAGAAGCTGAACGGAAAGAACAAGACGTTTGCACAGCTGGCAGAATCTGTTTTGTCTCAAGTCCTACATGGTGGTTCACACATTCACAGGATTGACACGGTATTCGACGTTTACCGGGAGACAGCAATCAAAAAAGCTGAGAGGTGCAACCGGGGATCAAGCACAGTTATCCAGTACAAGAACATTGCAGCAGGCTAGCACATACCAGAAGACAGTCAGCCAACTTGGTCAGCCCTGGGAAGTCTCTTCACAACTGTTGACAAAATACAGCTGTTTACCTGCCAATTGTATGAGACAATTGCGAACACTCACGAAGTCAATGAACTGCGTTACCAACTCTTTTGTGCCAAACGAGGGGAGGTCGAGTCCAGCCAGCTTCCACTATGCAGAGATTGTCTCCGTGTTTTTTGTGCTAACTATCAAGCATCGATCTGAAAGCGCTGCCTTCAGCCTCCGCCAATTTTGGCAGACCCGAAGGAGTGTGGCTGGATGACAGACGAGGACAGCCATTTGGTCATCGAGTGGATGCATTACTCCTCCAGCCCTTGATGCAGTTTTGGAACTGTTTTATCATGCAAGTGTCTGCGTTCCTGCAAACTGCCAAGCTGCACATGCCTTGCCAATGAACTGGTATGCACCAACATGTGCAAGCTACAGACGTGCAGCAATGAAAAGAAAGAAGAACAGTTCGCAGTTGAACTTGGTGACTCTGATGGCGGAGATGGCGATGACGATAAGGATGATTAAACTGATGAATCTATCATTCTGAGTTAAAGGTAAGTTGACGGGCGTCATCTTTTAAAATGGTGGATATTTGAATGTCGGCGACGATACAAATTTTAAATAGTCATACTTGAAAAACTATATATTTGGACGTTAACCATGTTATGTCGTTCTTAAGAAACGGGAATAATAGTCTGTGACGTGGGCCATCTTTAAAAATGGCGAATACGTCAATGTCGCTGAAGGTTAAATTTAACACTTTTGATTTGAAATCGTTGTTCACAACGCTATACAAATACGTACACATTACCGCTCTGTGTAACATAGCTGCTGAGATATGGCGACATTTTCATTGACGATCGTCATCTTAAAAAAATGGCTGATGCGAATGTCACAGAAGGTCAAATGTAAAATATTTGAAATTCCTGACCCCTAAAACCTATATATTGACACCAAAAATATGGTTCTAGGTGACGCAGTTATTACGACATGATGAAATTGCATTTGGAGGCCATTTTTAAAGATGGCCGCCAAACCAAAATAAAATAAAAATCAAATTTATTTATACACCACATATCTCTACAAAGCAGATTCAGGGGTGTTTACAGTCACCAATAAGCTACCACCGCGCAAAGGCTATCACATCAAAATATATCCCATACACATAGACTATTCTAAAAGTCATTACTAGAATTTGCCCACTCAGGTGGTATCAATAACTGAAATGTCTGATCCGGGCCCATGGCCTAAATTGAATGGTTTATATACGTTTGGCGGGCGACATTTTCAAATTGCGAACAATGTTTTGGGCTTATTAATAACAATTTGGCGGACAGTATCCCTAAAACATATTTATTATAGAATTAAGAACATTACATTAAACAATTAAGAAAAGCCACCCTCGCTTTAAAATAAGGCCATATGTGATTTAATTCGGAACATTGAGGTGTCAGTTGACTGGACTTTGTCCAACTAGACCTGTAACTGGAAACATGTTGAAAATATGATTTGTCCGACAATGCTCATTTACAGTAGAACCTCGGTTTACGGTCACCTGGGTATTACAGTCCCAACTTATTTCTATAACAGTAAAATATAGGAAATTTGTCCCGCTAATAAGGTCACCTCACCATTCGGGTCACTTTTGCAAAAGTCCCGAAGGTGACCTTAATAGTGAATACTGCACTGTTATATTAAAAAAATATAACTTGTCGACGCCTGTGCTGCAATGAAAGTACAGCATAGCTTTCTTAGTTTGACCTCTCTTTAGTCGGACTATTTGCTATTTGTGTGTGTGTGTGTGTGTGTGTGTGTGTGTGTGTGTGTGTGTGTGTGTGTGTGTGTGTGTGTGTGTGTGTGTGTGTGTGTGTGTGTGTGTGTGTGTGTTTGTATGAGTGCGTGTGTGTGCGTGTGTGGATGAGTGTGTGCTTATGTGCATACGAGTGCGCGCGCGTGCGTGTGTGTTTCTTTGTGTGTGTTTGCGAGCGTGCGTGTGTGCGTGTCTATGCAAACTCTACACACCGATCGCTTGAGTCCAGCTTCGAGTTAAACAAGCGGACGCAATCCAAATTATTAAAACAAGATATTACGGGCAAACCCAATCAAAACCTGCAGGATATCGCGGCCGCAACTGTCAAGAAGTTTCGCATTATGAACAAGGGCTTAGGCTGCTGACCAGATACTTCCCGCTGCGGGCACATAGATACATGCGTTCATCAGACGTGCGTCCGATATGGCGCCATGTCCACGTGGGAATACATTAGACATTATCGTTCTATAATGAAAACGTGTAGTTCATATACATACATATATATATATATATATATATATATATATATACCGCAGAGGGTGTGGGTCAATATAAGTTCAATTATTAGTATTATTATTACTGTTATTATTATATTGTTATTATTAAACATTCAAATGGCTATCTGACCGTGCGCATATGGGAATACATTAAGGTCATTCATTACAGCCTACACTGGAAACTTGCAATAGAATGAGCAAAATCAAATCATATCGAACCATATTTATCTTGACAGAATATATATATCTACAAAACTAGATTCAGCGGGCGTACACAAGCTAAAATGTGAAGTTTGAAGCACGGGCCAATGTAGGGTTTATTATTGTTATTATTATTAAATTAAACATACTTTCCCAAGCTGTCTATATCATGGCGTCACAAATGTACGTCACGTGACTTAGTAATTAAACTAGAGAATACCAGTATATCTTGGTTTGCTTTGTCTTGACCTGTCTTGTTTAATTGTAGATATGCATTCGACCGTGCAGTGATACTGTGAAGATTACGCTTGAAGCGAGGACATAATTTTGTTCTATTTTTAATGTTTTGTACAACAAATGGGAGAGGGAGTGACCAGAGCAGCGGAAACCCTTCCAAACAAAATCGGTATGCACTAACGGCGCACATATGCTAAGATGACGTTTGTTTAAAGCGCTGAATGGATTAAAAGGTAGTAGGTTACCATTTCTACCGTCTGTCTGCCTTTAATAAATGTGGCCTTTTAATGACACAACTATGAACATCGGCGGTTTATGTTACTATTGTATACAGGAACAATAGTCACATTTTAAATATAACACATAACCCACGCTACCCCGACAGTTGAGTTGACATGTACATCAGAAACCCGAACCGACAAATACATCTGAAACACGTGCCAGCCTAACCTTTCCGTTACGTGGCATTTAAAAGTATGCACATACTTTTTATAGTACGGCATTACAATAACGTCGCGACTACATCGATCGAACACACGTCGACATCACCTGATGGACCCCGCCACACTTTCACTACCGTACACATGACTAATTACTCGAACACGGCGTCAGACATCTGCTATACCCGACGTCGTTCATCACACGTTAATCATAACGTGACTGCGAGGCCTTGGCGTTGATGTCAGACACGAGTGACCAGTCCGCCGTGTTGCCAGTGCCCGCCTCCTGCCGATGGTACCGTGCAAACGACGATTCGCTTTTGCATTTGGATTCGTTCTCCGCCAGTATTGACGACAAGCGCTCGCTGCTAAGCTGACGTAGCGCGCGAGATTCCAGCTACCGCCGTCACTCGCACGCGCTCGCCCGAGCTCACTCGCACTGCCCTATTCATGCGGTGGACGTTATTCTAGCAGAATGTGATGCTGCCTGCGAGTGTGGTGCCGACTATGGTGATACAGGCTTACAGTGAATGCTTCTCTTTGCGTCATGGAATCGAGGACAGCAGCCGCTTTGCTGCGTGCTGACACCAACGAACACGATGGAGGATCTTCGACGTTTAATTCCGGAATTCACGCTTCGGCGCCATTTCGACGCTTCCTCTACCAGAGCGACCACAGTCTCGCCACGAACGACTCCACGGTAAATATCGCTTAAATCAACCCTGTATATTCACGTGTGTGTTTGATGGACTATAATTGTATTGTGTGTGCATGTCTACAGCTTTAGTGCAGCGAACAGCGCGATGCTGAATAACTATTATTTGGGCATCGCTCGGTGCAGTCAAAATGCAACAACTCGAAGCTTAATGTTTTGTTTATTGCATACCAAAACTCTCCCGTACGAACGAGGTAATAACATATGTCTTTTTACAGCATATGTGGTGTGCAATAATAACCCTAATTTGCCAGGTACTGACAGTTGTATCAACGGAAGATCGCCATAAATATCACCTGTCTTATATAACACCCGTCTCTATGACTGACGGAGTCATGGCATAAATATAAATTAGCATTTGCCATGTTATGATATTTTATAAATAGCGTAACTCGAATTAAAATATTAATATTAAATACACGTCAACCATACCAATTATAATTCAGTTAATGCTTACTGCATATGGCTTTAAAATCATGCAAAGGAACGTTGCTAACTCAAATGAACAACTTAAAAATAGATCATTTTGTTGACACCGTGTCATGACTGTCTGGTCGGTTCAAAAGGCTTCTACATGCAGATGCATGTCTAACTTGCCAAAGTCACTGGACCGACATCGGAACTTGGCAAAACCGGCCAGGGTTGTGATGAATGGGCAAGGCGCTATATATTTGCGAAGATGTTTGCGTTGCATTGCAAGAGTTTGTCGTTACTTCGTTCCTGCTCTTTTTGTTATCTACAACAATGTTTGTTGCTAGGTATTCGTGTCGAATGCGACGTACTGAACAACTTTAAGGCACTAACAATTGGGTGATACATTCTGAAGGTAACTTAGATATATATATATATATATATATATATATATATATAGAGAGAGAGAGAGAGAGAGAGAGAGAGAGAGATATTCTACAGATTATTCTACAAATGGCAGTTACTTCACTATGTGCATGCTATATGTACGCATGTACGCACGTACGCATTTACGTGCACGTGTGAAACATCAACTAAGACGTGAGCGTGTCATCGTGAGTTTA
This sequence comes from Paraescarpia echinospica, assembly GCA_020002185.1. Taxonomy (NCBI): domain Eukaryota; kingdom Metazoa; phylum Annelida; class Polychaeta; order Sabellida; family Siboglinidae; genus Paraescarpia; species Paraescarpia echinospica. Next base: position 50,872,563 of record CM034536.1, read on the forward strand.
CGCTGGCAGCCGGACTAATTCCCACAGCCCATCATCAATAAACAGGATTCTGAGTGCGTGAGGAGGCTAGGTAACCAGATACACCCTGAATAGTTGAATGCCAGTAAACACGTAGAAACCGCTTTGGCCATAGTACTCTCGTGACGTTTCAATCAGGCAAATGTGGGTAGGCATCCCTGGATTGCTGTCTGAATTTACGGGGTCAGCACACTGTCAGTTTTCCCATTGGCGACCATGTTAATGTTTTGAGTGATTATAAGAAAACGTGAGCTATAAAGTTTCTTAAACTTCTCACCTGCTGTTATTATCATCTCATTGACATGCTGGTCGAGTTTAGTCAAAATCTAATATCTCTAGCTCTTGCAAAATGTCTGTATGTATGACACCCGTCAATATTTACAAATGGGTGCAGGCAGTAATCCGGCTAAAGTGTTAACTAGCCAAATTGCTGCCAGATACCCTTCCGCTTAGTAAAATCAGCTAAAAAGACACCATTTTACTGTCAACAGTTTTTACAATCACGTCTAGAAATCTGACTACTCAAATGCACTTATGTCAGAGCAAGTGAATATTGTAAAAAGTCATTTCTCAAAAATATACTGCACTCTTTTTCGTAACCAAGTGTAACCAAGCAGGAAGTCTAACAGTGTCCTAACCCCTTACCAGTCATACAACCTCATGCTCCGATCATTAAAACTAGAATGAATATGTTGACGGTATAAAACGCTCGGCAAATTATGGTCTATAACATTATTTAGTCCTCAACTGTGTTTGCAATTTGAATGTTGCGCCGGCGTAATGGTAAATTTATAAACAAAACATTCAATTTGCAAACAGCCGTATTGGCATTTATTGCGGATGCAAACGTCCTTACCCGCAAATGCCTTTGAAGTTGGAAGGTTCCCTCACTCCTAACCGCAAATTGGGACGTCGTTTACCTGAATCGGCGCAATTCATGCTAATAATCACCACCATTGCTGTTTCCGCATACGAGAACCAACCACCTTCGTTTTAAGAACATGTTATTAACAAATGGGGGAAAGACAGCCTCGAGTAACGTGTGCTGTTATTGGTAGGTTCAGTACATTGTAAATTAATTTCCCTCATCCACATTGATATAAAACCATATTAAACACAACAAAGTCTCGATGTGAGAATGCTGCATCAAATGTTCAGGTTAATTAAGCATATGTCACAGAAAGAAGGAGGATCTTGTTACACACACGTGCAAAGCAATAGTTTTGCCTGGCTTATATGTCTTAAATTTTGTTCTAAAAGAACTCATTTCATTTATTGTATTGTATTATATTTATATAGCAAGGCGTTAGCTATCTACAATATTATATGTGTGTGTATGTGTGTGTGTGTGTGCGTGTGTGCGTGCGTGCGTGTGTGTATACGCGTGTATATGCAAACATATACACCGCACGCCATTAATGGCTCGTTGACGCAAATCCGCCGACAAAATTGTTATATTTAATTTGTCCCATATGACTGCATATATGAATTCCACCTTAATGTTACACCAATGGACATATATCTACGAATTAGAAATATATGAAACCTCATTCGTGGGAAATCAAGACATGCTATATATGGTCTAGCTTTCAGGCCCGGCTCCAAACTACAAACCTAAATGATGCATCACACTTTGCTTTTGTCGTGTGCTCTCTTTGTTAATCCAATTTCGAAGGGCGTATATGTTCGTGCTAAGTGTATTAGTATTGTTTGAAATGATAAAAGAAACAACAGCACGTCCACATGCAAAGACCACTCCAGAATGCACCAGACGTCACGATCTGCAGTATAGACATCAACAATGTCTCGCAGAGCCACCGGCTAAGCCGGTACAAATAATATCCGGCTCTGGTCAGGTCAAAAGAAGACGATATCCCGTTTTCATATCTGGTGGCACCTCTGTGTTAATCAACATCGGCGACCGAACCATATCGATGTGTGCACCATCAGCGTAAACGGGTATGGATCTAGACTAAATCAATGACTTGTGCTAGCATTCGCGATCTGTCTCGATGTGTGCAACGTGTTGCTTTTTGAAACGAGTCATCGTATATCGCAACCCAGTCCTGCTGCGTGAACGTAGCAAATAAATTAAAACAGGATCGAAATGCTGTTTTTCTATTTTTTAGCTATTCTAATAGAATGCCCATGATAAAATGCACATGCAGGGGAAATGAAAATACACTTGTGCGTGCTTGGGGGATCAACGCTGTTACTGTCTGTCACTGTCGCCGAACACTTCCAGTTTATTCACAAATAGCGTAATGTGTACATGTTCGGAAACCCTAATGTTAACATCGCAACACATGCATTATTTTCGCCGTCGATTAAATAATTTGTTGGTTACTCGATTTACAGATTATTCATAGGTTTCTGGCGGACTTAATAGTTCCCTCGTACACAAACAACGCATAAATGTATTATGAGCTGCTGAGTACCATGGTGAAGGATTCGTTCACATGTCTCTGTAGACCAATGTATGCTTACCTGACAACAACGGGTGCTTTCACGTAACATGTATTTGTTATAAACCTATTTGACCTACTACATACATTTATAAATTGCTCCACAATTCTACTTTTAAAACAAGAAAACGACATCAGGATAGGCGGCGTCATAATGAATTGATCTTGTTATTTTTAAAATGAGTTTTCCATCATGATCTTATGATATCGCTCAATCGGCCATTACGTTTATGATACAACGACGGATTTGAGAAAAGAATCCTGCAATGTATACGTCATAATTTGATCACAGCGTTTGTACATTTTCCATTACATCCCGCATTACGCGCAAAGGATATGTCTGCGTGCAATGGCAAGCGACGACACATGGTTTCATAACAAGTACATTTCATCGACCGACCGCTGACCACGATTTGCAAACTAATCTGATCGTATGCACCAGCCTGGATCCGTTCCTGAAGTATTCATCCTTTGGCAGGATAACCGACGAAACAGTTGACGCCGGTTTAATTGGAAACCTGACTCTGCCTCGTCCGTTGCATTCAGTCGCATACAGAGATGGTCGTGATCTTGCTCTTCGGCGTACAAGACGTATGCTGTAACAAGAGTTCATGGCATGATTGATGACGAGCAGGAATGGGATCTTGATATGACGCAATGCGGGGTGCGAAAACGAAATGTCGCAGCCTTGAAGAGATGCGCCTGGTGGGAAAACCACTGTCACCACTTAACGTGTCCAGCGCAACAAGTGATATTTTGTTGTTGCTTTACTCTCGTCAATGATACATTTGAACGTCGCCTGACGGTCATCTCGCAATTACGGTCACCCTGCAGCAGTTCCAAATTATTTCTGTAAATTAAAGTTTTGACAGTTAGCTTCGCAAATACGGTCACCTTGCCATTCGGGTCACTTCTGTCCACTCTCGAATGTGACATTAATTGTGATGTTCCACTCTTCTTTGTACTGCAAATGAATTTGCGCTGTTGGGATACGCAACAAGCGCCAACCATTTCACGTAATCGTATCTGCTCTCTGAGTAGGCAATGTATTGCGCCAGAACGATGACCTACAGAGTGAACCGCTGGACAAGAGGACGTTCTTCACAGAAAGTGATCTTTGATTGACAGCAACAGAGGACATTTGGTCGAGGTTCTACAGTCGAATCCATGCGTAAGCCATAGCCAGAAACACGTTATCAGTGTGAGCGGTATGCGGTCCCGACACATTACGCAATCATGTTACTGGATCACATCATCTCATATGGCATATGACGTCTACAGCCCAATTACACTGTGCTTTGTGGGATGCTCTTTCTGGCGTTTTGAAGCCTATGCAATTTCGTCCCAGTTCGCTTAGATTTACAAGCACGACGCCGGCTATACGGTGACATTAAGTGAACGATTGTAGGACATTATCCCCCCGGACAATATCCCTCCATATTTCTTTCATTTAGTAGTTCATACTTTGCTGGTTGTATATAAACAATAATTGCAATTAACCAAATTTGTTTAATTTATACTCAAAGGTAACTGCGAACTGCTCCACTTGAGCAGTTCAGACTTTGCTGGCTTTGCTGGTTATATAATTGCAAATAAACAAATGTTCTTGGTAACGATCAAATACTTTCATGGCTTTCATGAAAATTCCAGATAATGATCAAACGCTGGCATTGCTTTGATGCTTATCCAGAAATCGAGATGGAATTTATCACCACCAAAAAGGGTAGTAGTGATCAATTGCTTTGATTATGTTTAAGTAACGTTACGTACAATAACTGTGGAGCGAGGCATTGTTTGTTTTGCTCCGACATCAGTCGTGTTTCTCTCCTGCCAGTCCGTTTGTGGATTTAGTCGACTTTGGCAACATGTCAACTCATTACACGTTATGGCTGCTGAGAACCAGGTTGTTATTATCAGTGCATTATCCAGAAATCGATATGGAATTTATCACCTCCAACAAGGGTGGTAGGAAACTTGTGTACGAAGGCTATGTGTACGTGAAGCAGAAGAATCTGGCCAATGGTGTGGTATCCTATGAGTGTGAGATGAGACGGTACCACAGCCAGCTTAGACAATGGATCTACTTGTGCCGTCAAATTAAGTTTGTACCAACAGTATTTGCTGTATTGATGTGTGAGAGTTTCCCAACATATCAATCTTAGAATCACCATCAAAATCATTCATGTATAGCCCTCATATTTCATATCTATCATCAAATTCACGCATGAACATATCCCCATATTCCAGAGGAGATATCGTCCTTGTCCATGGGGATATTGTCCGGGGGACATTGTCATGATACCAAGTGAACATATATCTTCTGTTTGTAGCTTCCCAGAGGATATGCGTGGTGCAATAGAATGAACATGTAGGGAATAAAATATATACCTTGTTTTCTAGGATTTATATAAATGTGGGAACTTTAAGAAACGCATTGCCAGATGCCCAAACTACAAACCAATATAAAGCAACCAATCATTCATTAGGAATATCCAGAGGAAATCAACTCAATTACCCCGGCAGTGCTAACATACGTTCAATTAGGTGTAGGCTAATAGTGTACCCAGAGAGAAGCCGCCCGTCAACACAAAATCCGACCTCTCTCGCAGCGACAGGAAGGAGAATTGTTGATTTAGTCTCTGCGTCTCTTGCACATAAGCCAGCAACAGGTATTTGGTGGTGTTATAACAGTGTTTGCTGAACGTTCTCTAGTGCGAATATTTATTGATAGTGGTATAAATGTACAACTCTATAAGGCTGCGTGTGTGTGTGTGTGTGTGTGTGTGTGTGTGTGTGTGTGTGTGTGTGTGTGTGTGTGTGTGTGTGTGTGTGTGTGTGTGTGTGTGTGTGTGTGTGTGTAGCACAATGGTACAACGTACTCGAGTCCACCTATTCTCGTGGGATAATTGATTTTTGTTCAGTCCCATGATTCATCCGAACTGCTTTTCCGTGTTTACCAATTTAAACAGTATATATTATATAACTTTAAGGTAGCATCATATTGCTGGTGTCACTAGAAAACACTGTATATATACAGCTGTATATATATATATACAAACGTATCTTGCCGCCCGCCTACCTACAACATGTGCTGTACTGTGACTATATTTAGTTAATTTCTGGTGTTCAGAAATGAACACGCGTTAAGTGGACATGGTATTGATCTTGTTTAATTGCAAATATAATTCATTGTACACGACTGAACCATGGGATTGATCTACATAATATACCTGGGAGTGTTAATAATATTAGTTGTTGACGCATCCGCCTTACGTGTCAAGCTCCGGACCACGCATGGCACGTTCAGTGTAACAACTGTCGACGCTACCCCTCGTGACTCGTTAAGGTTTCGTTAATTGATGACGTGAAAGTAATGACCGCTAATACACACAAGAAAGATTTGCGTGATCTAGCCTCAAGTTTACGAAAGAGACCGACTAATCGAAAGAGGCCCCATAACATGATCACAATAGGGTAAGAATAACACAATTATAGACAGTCAAGTCAGTAAATAGGTCATAGCCGGGTGATGGAAATGAAGAAGAAAGATTGTGACAAGTGTGTAATTTGTATATTGCATCCTGTTGTTAAAGTATATTGCAGCATTTACATTTGCATATGAATTTTCGTAATGAACCGTAGAAGTCATTATAATTTGTTTAATTATATCAAATAACACAATCGTCATCGTCGTCCGATCTCATGAAGTCGTTCACGATGCGTCACTGGTGTCAGTGCTGTATCACTTTCTGAAGTTCAGGAACTGTTATCTCGAATGCAAACACGAGTACTATTTCGGTTAAGTTAGTTTCCTGTTTACATGATCTGTAAATTGTGTTCTTGTCAGTCTGATTGTCTCCGCAGCCGTTTGTGTTTCCATATAATTACGATGATCCATTGATAACGTATTTTGTCCCGATGCGAAGTGTTTTGTGTAGAAATCTTATAATATCCACCCAATCGGTCCTGCATACCTTTGGTAGATCGTCCATAGATTTGGACTCATTCAACCGCTGCTGTAAAACAGTCTTTTTTGTGATTATCAGTTAGACTTGAGTATTATGTTTTCAGTAAACTATTTCAGTCTGCCTAGGCTTCATCGTGTTGTTGTCCTTGTTAGTGTTGACAATCCATGCATCTAACTGTAAGACATTGTGCTCCTCTTCAAGTATTTCGTCATAGGTGGTTTGTACAAGTGGGTTATCAATATTGAATGCAGGATACTTCGTGTTGGATGACTTGAGGTGGGGGACAATGGCTCAATGCCGATTCAACTATGAACATTACCTTTTGTGCTTGATTGACTGACTGATTGAAAGTATAGTGATATCGTATGCAAACGCTGTATTAATTATTATATTTGCAGGATGCCCTCTGTTCTGTTGTGGCATGATAATAAATCCTAGTGCTGTGTCACATTCGTCTAGGCCTATTCTATGTAATTCGTAGGTTGTCCAAGATCCACTTACTTTAGAACAGGAACGACACAACTGCGTCTCACTGCAGCACGCACGGCTTCACCACTGAAACTCTTTATAAGGTAACCATTAAGTGGACGTTTACTTGACACTTCCTGTTTTCCACACTTCAGCGCGTGTACCATCCAAAACAAGTGCTTTCCTGTGTTTCGTCGGCTTTTTGCACCCCAGTTCCTTTGAAATGATAAAGCCGTTTTCACTAAGAAACCTATCTCCTACAATATAGTCACAACACCACACAACCATTTAAACGCCTTCTGATTATGCTAGACTAGGCGTTTTATTGGCATGTCACGGAACATTGATCGTAAACATAATAGTACGAGTGCTATAAATGTCACCTGTTGTAGCGGGGCGCTATTTCGATCACCTCTCGCATGGTCTCTTCTGCCGACAACCTGTCATAACGCTCGTTTCAAATCTCAACGGAGACATAGCGACACCTCGATACAGCAACCCATTTATTTAATTTGGAAGTTATTCCCGGGTGTGGGCAAGCAGGTTGGTGGAGTGACGGCTGCGCGGCAGTTATTGGTAGTAGCAGCTGGCCATTACACGGTGTATCGGCGCAGGGCCAGCACGGGCAATAACAGAAAGTGCAGTCTGCAGATTATCCGCCGTTTGGGAATACGAGGAAATGGCGCGAAGCGAAGCGTCAAGGATAGTGGCGACGAAGACGTGGACAGCTGTGGAACATCCACATTCAGTTGCTGTCTTGGTGTTGCGGTGGATGTGTCCTGTAGCGCGGTCGCCGTCGTCTGGTCAGCACACAACGCTGCGAGCATTGCAGCCGAATCGGGCAGGAGCGTGTCAATCATCTCGACCGCGTCACGCACGGCTTCGCCATTTTGTAAATTGATCTGCGGGGCCGCTAAGCAACTGCTCCGGCTTGGTTCAGTGCTCTCTGGCCTACTCTTTGACTCGGAGATGAATCGTCTGTTCCGCCACGAATGACCCAAACTTTGGTAAACATTCTAAATTAATATAGGTCTATTGCAACGAAAATCACAACATGAGTTGCACAAACAACCCCCAAGTCTTTAAATTTGCATTCTGCGTTACACTACAGTTTTGGAGAAAGTGTATGTAAACCATGAACACTATTTACTAATTTGATTAGATATATGTCACATTGGCATTTCATATGATATTCGAGACATTATGCTTTTGTAAAACTGCTGGCCGGCAGGTTCGCCAGAGGAATAATAAACGTAGGCACACGCATATGATGGTTTTCGTATTTTGCACCGTTTCAATTAAAATAAATACCAGACATATAAATATGGTTGATTGAAGGTGTACCGCACGCCAAATTGCGTTTGGTAAGCCCGAAACATTGTTTGCAATTGAATGTTGCGCCCACGAAACATTCTAGTTGTACACAAAACATCAGATAGTAAACACCCGCTCCTGTCAATATCACAGAGACAACCGAGGCTAACCGAAAGTGCCTTGAATTGTCCTTTGATGTCCGGCGCATTCGCCTGATTTACACTCTAGACCACAAGTAGGATAATGTATAATTGAAATAGATAACCTCTGTTCATACTATTATTATCCCTCGCTTAAGAGGGTGACTCCGGGTAACGGAACAGACATGGTCGCTTTAAAAACTTGTAACGGAACAGACAAGGTCGCTTTAAAAACTTGTAACGGAACAATCAAAGTCGCTTTAAAAACTTTTAACGGAACAGACATGGTCGCTTTAAAAACTTGTAACGGAAAAAACAATGTCGCTTTAAAACATGTAACGGAACATACATGGTCGCTTTAAAAACTTGTAACGGAACAGACAAGGTCGCTTTAAAAACTTGTAACGGAACAATCAAGGTCGCTTTAAAAACTTTTAACGGAACAGACATGGTCGCTTTAAAAACTTGTAACGGAACAAACAATGTCGCTTTAAAACATGTAACGGAACATACATGGTCGCTTTAAAAACTTGTAACGGAACAATCAAGGTCGCTTTAAAAACTTTTAACGGAACAGACATGGTCGCTTTAAAAACTTGTAACGGAACAAACAATGTCGCTTTAAAACATGTAACGGAACATACATGGTCGCTTTAAAAACTTGTAACGGAACAATCAAGGTCGCTTTAAAAACTTTTAACGGAACAGACATGGTCGCTTTAAAAACTTGTAACGGAACAAACAATGTCGCTTTAAAACATGTAACGGAACAGACATGGTCGCTTTAAAACATATAACGGAACAATCAAGGTCGCTTTAAAAACTTTTAACGGAACAGACATGGTCGCTTTAAAAACGTGTAATGGAACAGACAAGGTCGCTTTAAAAACTTGTAACGGAACAGACATGGTTGCCTTAAACTGACAATACGGATCACCGGAACGAAATTAATACTGGGTGGACTGAGCTAGAGCTTAAGCAACACTCCGCTGACGGTTCTACATTTTTGAAGCTCACCAGAAACCTCCAATTGCACCCTCCATTGAGGCTTGCAAATAAACCACCTTCAAATTCTCGACAGAACCTCAATGTGCACACCCCTTTAAGCTTGCCAAAAACACCTTCAGGCTCTTCCAAAACCTCCAATTGCACAATCTTTGAGGTTCGCCAAAACAACCTCTTCAGGTTCACAGAAAACATCATTTTACATCCAAGAGTGCACACATTTCCTAAATATTTGGCGGCTAATCTTATCTCCAGCCCTCCAACCAAACAATTCCACCCTAAAATGCACACCCTTTCCCTAAATTGTTGTAGCGCCATGGTGCAGTGGCTTGAGCTTCGGACTTTCAACCGAGAGATCCCGGGTTCGAATCCTGTGCGGCGGTGTCGAACCTTGGGCAAGTTCTTTCATTATACGTTGCTCCAGTTCACTCAGCTGTATGAATGAGTACTTGGCTATAGACAGTGGTGGATAGTTGTGTACGAATAGTCTTCGCGCATTAATTGCAGCGTGGCTGGATGCTTCCCAGAGAAGTCGAGATTGTGTTCGATTGAGCAGGTCTGCCAGGGAGTAAAGTGTAAAGCGCTTTGAGCATTCCTGAGGACTGGATACTGCGCTATATAAGAACTTACCTTTACTTTACTTTAAATATTGGGGGTTGGGCTAATCCTATCACCAGTCCCCACCAAAAATATTAGGGGACTCGGTCCCCACCCAAACCCCCGGTTCCGGTGCCATTGTGGATTGATTTAATACCATACGACGTTCACGAAAGAATTGCCATTTTTACATGCACGTCATAAAAGAAAACAGCTGCGCAGTGAATTAAAGTGCACATCCTCACATAATAAATGTTAATAACATAATTCCACGCTACACTAACATTCGGTGTAGCCCGACCCCAATAGAAATAATGAAATAACAATTTTTTTTCAAATTTTCCAGAAATGCGCATATGTGGTCGTTTAATCAAATATAACGGCTTCGATCTAAACGTATCCAACTTGTTGCGGTTCTAACGAAATGCAAAAGGTTAACTGAAAGTTTGCGTGTTATCTGCTACAAACTTAGTGCGCTGTGTGAACTGTCTAGTCTGAACACACGCAGGCACACGCAGCTAATACCAGATGTCCCGCCAGACGCCACGGCGCGTGTCTTCATTTGATTAAGCAGCCTTTACAGAATATCTACGACGCACCCAGAGCTGATTTGACGTGGTCCTCAAGCGGTGTTCGGATCCTAAATTAAAGGGACCGCATCGTAAATTTACATAGTCAATCAACGAGGGATATAACCACGGGGGATACAGTGGTGAAAGCCACGCGGCTTCCACGAGATGGAAGATCGAGAAACACGCCCTATGAGATCGCACTCCCCATCGGCTGCGAAGTTAGGAATATTGTCAAGCAATTTCAGGGAATTTCACGCGATGCATAATATGCGTGAGAAAATGTGTGGTGTGTTACTGACGTGCTAAATCAAGCATTGTGACCGTGTGTGTGACGTAATCACAAAAGTGTCATGTCTTCGACCGATCCACGACAGATTGACGTAAGCAAATAGTGGTTCTTAGATCTCACAATAGGCGTTTTATTTACGTCATGTTTAACGGAGTTATCCTGTTGTCAGAATTACATGACTGTACTAATTACAATTTTTAAGTTTGTGAGCGGAACTTTAAGTAATAAATCCATTAGAATCGATAGTATGTTAAAGCAGATGGAAAAGGACAGGTCGTTCGTAAGTACGGCAAAGGAACCAATCTGGCAAGCATAACAATATTATACTAAAGAGGGGCAGTTTGCCATTGTTTGTGTACACCGCGGTTCGATTGACCCATATGCAAGCAATATTTCAAAACATTATGCTCTCTAAGAGTCTACGAAATTAGGGTTAAAATCTGCACCCCACATCTGGGGTGCAGATTTGAATCCCTTAGGACCCAAATATTGGGGTGCAAGATCTCCATATGCACCCTATAGGGTGCTAATCTCTAACACCTGGTATTCACCCTATAGGGTGCACATGGGGTGCAGATCTACACCCTTATATTACGGTGCAAATCTTCACCCCACATCTTGGATGCATATTTGAACCCCTTATGGGTGCTCCTGGTGTGACAACTCTCTACACCCTATAGGGTGCAGATCTGAACCCAACATTGCACCCCTAGGGTGCATAATATAATCATTTCTGGTGCAACTTGGCACACTAAAAAGTAAAACTGTGCACTGTTTTGGGTTAAAATCTGCAACATTGGATTATGTTGCAACTTTGCACTACTATTAAGGAGGAAAAATTTGCAACCTGAAAAATTTACCTTTAAGGGTGTACATTTATAATGCGTAATACCGCATACACAAAGCCCAATTCATGATGTTGATTTAAACATCTTTGGGAGTAACCTGACTTAAAGTGGGAAGAAAATTACAATAAAATCTAAAACAACAGTTCATTTTAATTGCCTACGTGCAGCGTTTTATTGCAGCAAAATATATATACATTGAAATGTTTGATTTCATAATATAAATGTGAGTAACATAATATAAATGTGAGTAACATAATATAAATGTGAGTAACATAATATCAATGTGAGTAACATAATATAAATGTGAGTAACATAATATCAATGTGAATAACATAATATCAATGTGAGTAACATAATATCAATGTGAGTAACATAATTATCAGTATAATTCAGTAACAATCGTATTCATCTCTACAACAGTTATTATTATTGACTAACTGGTGGCATAGCAGTGACAACCATCCTCATCTCATACACACAATCGAATATGAACATGTTCCGTGATAACAAGTTTCTATTAGGCCATTCTAAATAAAACCGTCCAATTTCCAGCAAACTGTAATAGTTTATCTCAGAATGTTGTACATAAATGGCTATTGTTGAGTACTTCTACAAAAACTAAGCATTTGCTTGCATATTGTGTATGTAATGTCCTTAACTTCCTATAATGTGGCCAAGAGGTATGCACCCCCAAATCGCACCAGTAACTTCAGAAGTTTACAAGTTATATATGAAATTTGCTGAATATACAAACATTCAAAATCAAGTGTGACAGGGAATAAGACAGAAAGTGGTATACGTGGTGCACGAAAATGGGGGAAAACATTTTGTTATTTACAAAAGTTATCTCAACAGTGTGTGTTTCATTGCAAAATCCACATTGCTACCATCTGTTGTCATGGATACTGACAATGCTACTTTAGTTCAACGGACAGTTGCAAAGCTTTCAGAATAATTCATCAGTTAACTTAACCTATCTACAAAATTCAACACCCAAAGTGAGAATGTGGTCACATCTAATGATCACCATTTTTTTCTTACTGAATAATCCTAAAGTTGTTGGCTAAACAATATTTCAAGATGTTGTTCAGTCGTATTTGGAATATATATAAACTGAGAGTGAACGCCATCCCAGAACTAATATGTTGTTTCTAAAATAAAGGACTGCACAATGCACATTCCAGATATATTGATTATATGACTGTCCCACATTCTGTCATGCTGCTGAAATGCATTATGACACTAGGTGTAAATGGTTGCAATTTAGACATTACACTGTAATGCAACAATGAAATACTGGCTGCCCCAAACAATTTTGGATATACAAAAACTGTGTTTGCATCCAATAAAACACTGTCCTTCTACCTATCATTCTTAAATGCTGTGTATATAATCTATATCAGTATAACTTCATATTAAGCAAATATCATATATCACTGTTGCAAACTTCTCATTACAGAGGCAATTGTAAAAAGGTACAAATAACGTGTGGTTTTGAGCACTTACCCCATTCATATAATAAGGCATTACATACACAATTTATATGTAAACGTCTAGCTTTTTGCAGAAGTATTTAAATATGGCTACTTGGTCATTGGCTAAAATTTAAGTAAATTCTGAGGCACCAACTGTTTGGCCGTTGGTTGATTTTATGTGGAATGACGGTATTGGGTAAATGACAGTCGCATAATTACCAACAACAAACATCTCGACTGAGTTCATAAACCACAACAATTGTGCAATTTATTACCTTACTGTATAAATTATGCAAATTGGCATTCTAAAAGGCTGTCATAGACGACAGGTATGATTATTTATTTATCGTGGGCTTCTGAAATGAACACAATCACATGGTTATATAATACCACTTAGAACTGAATACTGCGTATGACGAAGAACATTGATCACATAAAACATTTACAAATAGAACAATTATAAAAAATGTCATTGGTTTACCAGGGGTGATTACATTTGAGAAAAACAGTAAGTCATTTCAGGGTTTGATCGCCAGAAGTTGTAATCGACTTGTAAAAATCCTCAAGTAAATTATCTGTTTTTGGCTAGTAAAAGGAGTATGGAAAAGGTATTGGAAAGCCTTTGTCATAGATATTCTTGATTTATATTTGGATTTTTGTTGGCATGGGTTTGTGGCGATCAAGCCCTACAATGTGATGCTTGATAAAGCAGAGGCTGTACTTACCATTAACACACAATATATCGAGGGCTAGCTGCCGGAAATGACTATGTCTTAAAAAGCTGTTCCGAGAAAAGCGAGTTTTAAAGTTTCAATAGCCCTGCAAGAAACACATAACTGCGGTATTACAACGCACTTTGACATATACACTGCTGCAGTTCCTCTTAGTTTCTTATGGCTGCAAATACCACAGGGGGGCCAGAAATATAAAAAAGGGGCCATAAATATAAAAAAGACATAACCATTGTTGGTTGAAGTAACAAATTGGTAATACGGATATAAAGATGACAAACTTTGTATTCACTATGGCGTTTATTAACGTTCAATCACTATTACGACGACGGGAGAGTCAATTCCATTTAGCACTGATTAATGTCACACAGAATCATCATCATCGTCATCTCCTGAATCACCTACTGCCGCTTCTGGCAAATGACCTCTGATGCTGCTTGTGCTCGGGAGAGACTATTATTTATTATGAAGTACGGCTTTTATTAATGTTCAATCACTATTGCGGCGAGTCAGTTCCTTTAAGTACTGTTTAAAGTCACACAGGATCATTATCAGCGTCTCCTGAAACGCCGACTGCCAATTCAGGCAAATGATTGTGCTTGTGCTCGGGAAAGACTTCTACCACGCCTGCATCTCAGCTGGTATCACTCGTTGCGTACACAACTTTACCAAAGTCCTTCTTTTGGCCTCACGTATCGGAATCTGATTCTGATATACTTGGACTAGTTCTGAAGGTAGTTCTGCACGCCCACGTCCAGAGACATTAATCTGTTTGAAGACATCACTGTAGTTGTAGCGATGTATGGTTCCTGGTTGGGCTTTCTCATACCTGAAACACCACCAGTAGCCAATTCACAATCTTGCAATCTTCATCTTGCCTTCAGTTTTTTTTATAATCTTCCGTGCCAAGCTTTGCAGGTCGAACATGTCGTCGTGATGAAGATTCACAACAGTGTACGGATGTCGGCGCCCCGCTCTGCGGAAGATGGACATCCGGCCGAAGATAGCGTACACATCAATGTACTTCTCGGCATTAATAGCAGAATGCATGCTGTCGCATTCCATGTACGGATGTCCACTCTCTAGAAAAGTGTGTTTTATTATTTCAAGCTGAGTTTTCTGTACTGCGTACATGAGTAGGGCAGCCACATTTTGATTCCTATTTTGATCACTGCAGAGTACAGGGACACTTCCTTTACAGAAGGAGACAACTGACACAGCCATTTAAAGAGGCAGGTTCCAGTTTCATTACTCCCCATCGCCTCCCTCTACGCCGCCCTCTACGCCTCCCTCTATCTCTGACCAGCAATAGCATGCAGCATCTTTGGGAGGAGCAGCGCTGTAAATGCAGAGGTTGTAAATGCACAGTTTTCGACTACAATACAGGAATGACACATAATGACTAGGTATTTGAAGAATGCTTCGTACGTCGAAAGTTGCCGATACAACTGTTTCCTTTTATTCAGTAGCCCTAACTTTGCCTATGATCTTAGATTTCTGAGCTTCTTCTTTGCGAGTAAGATGCATTTGGTATTTCTCTAGAAATGCGTCTTTGTCGTCTCCTTTCAGCATCATGAATTTAGAGCATTTCTGGCATTGATCTTTCCTTGGATGGAAGAACGATAATTTGTACTCATTGCAGACTACTCTACGATATGTCATTTCTCCGACCGGTATGATAGGAGGGTCAGTATCCTGACATTGAGCTTTTGTGTAGACAATACATTTTGGTTATAGAAAGATTTTGGTCATGATACCGTCTGCGAGTGTTACTCCTTGTGTAATGTGATTCTATTTGTCGGAAACTTTCAATGTGAGTTTTCACCACCCGGATAAATTCATCATTTGTTTTGTTTGCAGGGATATGTCTACTACGTTTATCTTCACCTATAAATGGTCCCGTATCTCCTCTTCCTTGCCGATCCGTGTTTAAAGGGCCATGCCTTATGTCAAGTGTTTTCAGAAAAACGTTTTTGCATACGCGTATAGCTTCATTGTTCTTCTGAAATGAGTAAAGTACAGTGTGCAACCTCCTTCGCTTCCGTTCGCTCCTTGCACGCTCTCGCTGGATATCAACATGTGTTGTATTGGACAACAGGACATCCTTCTGACGAGAATAATCTCCCAGCTTCCAGTATTCTGCGCATAACCTTGCATTATCAATCTTCAGACATAAACATTTTGCTTTGACCCAGTCTTGGTACTATAAATAGGAATTCGACTTATTCATTTGCGGCAGAGGTAAAGCATGCTATAGGAGGTTGAATGCCGGACTTAAATTCATTTTTAGCAAAAAATGGATACAGTCACTTTTGGCAGGTAGCCCTCGAATTATGTACTAACACAGCATATATAGAAAGCGGTACAAGTTGCTGCCAAAATTGCAAAAAATGTGATGTACAACTGTATTTGCAAATCACAGTATCATCCATGTGAATGTCCTCGGAGATAAACGGTTTCCCGTTTGCTCAAGACGTGGTGTTGGCACAATGTGATCCTGCATAATAAAACAAGAGTTACTAACTTAGATGTAAGTTAGTGGAAACACATTTCTTTCCGTTCTACTTCCATGGGCATGATACAGTTTGTGGAACCAGCCAAAAATGTAATGGTGCAAAAACTATTTAGTCCTGATTTATTGCACACACGCACCATCTGAGCAATGGAATTAATCACATAAAATCCTCACGAGCCAGAGGTCTGGTGAATACATCAATACGCTTGGCACATCGATTAATAGAAGCATGTAAGGTCATACTGATCTATATATATATATATATATATATATGTGTGTGTGTGTGTGTGTGTGTGTGTGTGTGTGTGTGTGTGTGTGTGTGTGTGTGTCAAACCAGTTTTCTTAAATTTATCGACCACAGGACCTCTTATATTCTCAATGTAAAGAAAATGTTCACCGTTTGACATCGATAAATTTGTGAAATTTTTAACATGTATGCTACTCTATCTATTGTTGAACAGTTAAAACACTTGAAATTTTCTCAATTTGTGGATATTTGTAAGCGCAGAAAGAATGTGCATCGGACAAGATAGCTTTAAGGAAATAAAAACCCCTATCGCTTGAATTCATATTATGTTACATCCTGCTGTATATTTTTCTTTCCACCAAGAACAAAAATTATTAAGAATTCAATAAATTAATAATTCCACATTATACGCTGCGCAACTGGCCTTCTTCGGATATGCATAATTTTAGCGAACGTTTCGGTATGTCTAAATGTGACGTCACACATGACATATACTCGCACCAGACCGACCCTTTCAATGCATTCAGTTGCATGTTTACAAGGGTAGCTTTTGGGTCGAAACGAGCATCAGAATGAGTTAGTGTGCGATATTCCGATATAATACAAACAATAGTCATCACAGAGGAACAAGCAGTTATCTTACGGTTCCCACGGGAGATAATCTACACCAATAAACATACATAGCAAACAGATATTGTATCCAGCTACAGAAAGTAACGTGTATAATCTCATAACATCACTAAAATATCGATATTTGAAGGAGTTGTGCAGTTTATCATAACAACTTAAATCAGTCAACAAAATTCCGTTGACCTCGGTAGTTTAAGAGGTAGACGCGTTGGTTTCGTGTTACTCGTTTTTCAATCGGGCGACGCCGGTTCAAGAAGTCTAAGACACTTTTTTTGTTTATGTTTTCAAGAAGTAATATAAACCAAATAATTTTGATACTATGATGCAGTTTGTAAATATTTTTTATTGTCTAGTAATTATTTATTCGCCACAAAAATGAAAATGTGGTAATTATATATAACGATGCATTTGTATATTTCTAAATGCTATTTATCCAGACAAATATAATGCAATGTATATATAATTTATTAATTATATCTATATTGTACAATAATATAGTATAATTGTATACGTGAAAACAAATTGTGATTTGTCTGGATAAATAAAATTTAGGACACGATACCACGATAGCTCATTAAATTTCTATTTTCTGCGGGAATCGCTACACAGAGGGGCTTAAAAGCGAATTGATGCTACAAATGTATTTTTCTGTATTGTTTAATGTTTTCAAATGTTACATGTAAAAACTTTGTGTACACATGGAAAACGGATTTTACCTAATGCCTTGATTTTATTCCATTTAATAGCAGCATTAAGCTGCATTTCAGATCAAGTTGATTTTAACAACCAGCTCTGACAAACACAAAGTATGTAACGTTTCCAGGCAGGACACGTTACACACTTCTCTTTTGACCCACATAAACACTCATGTTTAGACCGCATGACAACTGTTGTTAAATAAATTATGAAATATGTTGTTAAGTTAACAACATATTAAGTTAACATAATTTATTTAACAATATATATATATATATCATCAGGACAGTATAATCAAGGAATTTCGGTGGTGTCTCTCATTCCAGTCATATTCATGTTCAAATGATCCTGTTGAATTTTCGTAATATATTGAACGACTCAAAGTTATGGCAATGGGAGGAGGAAGGATCCAAGTGAAAGAGGAGAACCAAGAAAACAGCAGTGAATAAATTCATCTTCTTTCACCAATTAAAACAGTAAATGGTATGATTTCCTTTAAATCATTGTATTTCATTTTTGGGAGTCTGCTTTAAAAATCAAGATATGTTTTTATTAAAACTGATTGACTGAAATTATGGCCATTTTCCAAAGTGAACCAATTGTGTCACATAGCTGAGAGACCGTACAGAGTAACTGCTGGCTCAGTGATCCATGGCCATGCAGTTTTGAAAATGAAGGATACAAAATATAATCAAATGAGGTTTTACCATGCTTGTTCCGATTAGAAGAATCCTCTGCGATGCTTTGCAATTTGAGAAAATAGTTTTGCCAGAAATGACGCTTTCTACAGTGCTAGGTGGATGATTTTCTCCACTGGATTTTAATAGTTAGACTTGAAGGTCATATGTTGAATCTTGGCCATGATGTACTCAGCGTGTAACTCTTTCACAAGCTTATAAAAATAATTAAATACATTTGTAAATATAGCTACATTGCGTGAAAAATACAGTTTGTGTAACACCGACCTTTTGCGCGAGAGATATTAAGAATAGTTATTCTTCATGTGACACCGACATGTGTGACAAATGTGTGAAGAAGTTTGGTGGTTCAAGTGTGGTGGTTCAAGTTTGGTGGTTCAAGTTTGGTGGTTCGAGTTTGGTGGTTCGAGTTTGTTGGTTCGAGTTTGGTGGTTCGAGTTTGGTGGTTCAAGTTTGGTGGTTCAAGTTTGGTGGTTCAAGTTTTGTGGTTCAAGTTTGGTGGTTCAAGTTTGGTGGTTCGAGTTTGGTGGTTCGAGTTTGGTGGTTCGAATTTGGTGATTCGAGTTTGGTGGTTCGAGTTTGGTGGTTCGAGTTTGGTGGTTCGAGTTTGGTGGTTCAAGTTTGGTGGTTCAAGTTTGGTGGTTCTAGCCTCTATAATATAATGTTGGGGCAGAATAAAAAAATCGCCCCGATTTGATGAACACTTGATGAACCAGTCAGTTAAATGTAACTTTGAAAACAAAACTAGATGTCAAGACAAGGGCAAGACTGCCAAGAGCGTACTTTCATATTAAATTAATCGTTAACACATAGATGTTAGGGACTAGCCTAGGGCTATGTGAAGTGCTTGCTATGGAGATCGACTTATGGTCAGTTCTGGCAGATGCGGCGGCATTTGTTTGTTTGTTTATATATTTGCAGTAGCATATCTTCACCTCTTCACCTAAGCCCTGCTATGTGGGCTGTAGAATATACGCACTAACCAACAGATGCCTGGACCGAAGCGCCGGGGCGCATGCAATGCGCGTAGCTAAGACAGGCATCACCGCCTATAAATCACTCAGTGCGACTCTATTACAGTCGCTCCTATCGCAGATAGATACTCGGCAGGTAGCTTATGTAGACATCAGCCGTCAAATTGATTCCGGCGAAGATACAGTAAACCATTCTCGTATACGGTATCACTGTCTTGTCGCATCCCTAGCAGGAGTCAAGACTAATGGGACGAGATAATTCACCCTCTTATAAAGCACGCAAGTCGCTGGACGGACCAAGCGTGCGCATCCGAAATAGCGGCTTCCGGTTACGGCCGATGTAGCGAGGGTTGCAGAATCAATGTGCGCGCCTGATCAAACAGTGTGTGCTCTTTTTATTCCTCGACTGCCGGGGTTTCCACAATAACCTGAAGAAGAAGAAAACAAAGTCAGCGTGGTTCAAAATTTCTTTGTGTTGTTACGCCACCTGGTACTTAATGTATGACTGAACGTCAGTCGTGGAGTCTTTAGGCTGTTCATCGTATAATGTCAACACACGTTGTGTGTGTATGTGTGTGTGTGTGTGTGTGTGTTTTCGCGCGCGCGTGTGTGTGTGCATGTGTGTGTGTATGCGGGTGCGTACAGTATACGCGCGTGTGTTGAGTGTGTATGTGTTAGCGCGAGTGTGTGTTAGTGCGTGCTTGAAGACGTCCGTGCGTGCGTGCGTGCGTACGTGCGTCACGAGTGACGCTGCACACCCCAACAATAACAAGTGGATGACGTCTACATCATTAGGAGAGGCTAGTGTTCACAGTGTATAATTGAGTAGGGATCCCGTCATGCTGCCACTAATGTGATTTCAATCGAAACATATTTGGCCATTTATGACCTGGTATTAAGTCTCCCTGGTCTACTCTGTGCACAGGTCAAACATAGCTGTCCATGTCATGTCCGATTAGTTTTGTGATATTGGCAGAAATATTCACCTTACAGTCACATATTTCAGTCCAGTTTATTTGTTTCGACAAATAATCCAAAACTAATAACATTAATGCACCGAGGAACTAACTTATAAAGACACAACATATATTTATAAAGACACAACAGATAACACGAGTCAATGATGACCTCATTTCTCAAAACGTCACTTTTTAACAGTTGCTTCAAGTTTAGCAATAAATCAAAAACTACTGAAGACATTTCGACAAATGAGTTATCATTTTAAAGCTCATAATGCGTGTAATCCAAAAAAGTATAATACTCCATTTCACAATTTTGTGACTTAATATTCACTTTTCTGTGGCCGGTCACATTTTGTTTTAACTTATTCGTAATACACAGAACTATTATCATTACCATTATTAGATTTTGTGCACGGTTGATTCTATTACTTCAAACTTGATATTTGGATCGTTTTGTGCCAGTTTGCAGCAATGGTATTGGTCTCACTTAGTTGACTTTTTCCTTACCTCTACACAGCATCATGTTATAGTCAAACAAAGTAGTTGAAGGACTTACGTAACGGGCTCTGCCTTTCGTGAGGAACCAGTCGGTAACATACACAGACATGGGAGCATCACGGCGAACCAGTAAACACGGGTGTGGAAAGTGTGGACGTTTCTGTGATAAAGGTGCGGACTGATGAAACTAATTAGCGATCAATCAAGCAGAAGAAGAGTATTCAGTTTTCAGTTCGAGCATGCATGTAAGTGTTTATTGGAGAGAGAGAGAGAGTGCGTGCGTCGCGCGCGCGTGTCGTGTGTGTGTGTGTGTGTGAGTGAGTGTGTGTGTGTGCATGTGTGTGTGTGTGGTGCGTGTGTGTGTGTGTGTGTGTGTGTGTGTGTGTGTGTGTGTGTGTGAGTGAGTGTGTGTGTGTGCATGTGTGTGTGTGTGGTGCGTGTGTGTGTGTGTGTGTGTGTGTGTGTGTGTGCGCGTGTGTTTGTGTGTGTTTGTGAGTGAGTGAGTGAGTGTGTGTGTGTGTGTGTGTGTGTGTGTGTGTGTGTGTGTGTGTGTGTGTGTGTGTGTGTGTGTGTGTGTGTGTGTGTGTGTGGTGCACACGTATGTGCGTGTGTGTATGTGTGTGTGTGCGTGCGTGTTTGCACTCTCTCGTGTGTGTACGAAACATACTCTTCTGAATGATTGCAACCTTAGTATTTGTTAATGTTATCACAGTTTCTTCTAATATTATCACAGGAGTGAGTGTATAACTTACTCAAAGTAACGTGTTCCCTTATAGCATTCTGGTGACTTTGTTATGGTCCCCTTTTTTTATGTTTGTTGTTTGTATGAAGACGTTCACCAAAACGTATGTTTTGCACACACCACCATGAACAACCGATTTATGTGTGTATCACGTAGTGACCACATAGTATCATAATATTAACTATGGAAAAAGAAGCATCCAATCGACCTATTTGAAATCTATATCTCAAGAAGATTCACGTGGCATATAACTAATCCTAATTGAAACTTAATAATCGCCTTTCAGCTCAACCTTATCCACCCACCACTGCTGTGTGCAGTCTTCCGTTAGACCATGCGATATTTATCTGTCATTGATTATTCTTGTCCAAAGTGCTTCTGTGACGTCGTTAATGTTGTGGTGCCATGTTGCTTCACCATTCTGGGTTGCCAACACAAAAGAACGCCTTAGCGAATATTTCACAACAATGTTCACACACCTTATTCGACTGCTGTCACCATCTTATGCCAGTTGTGATTTATTGACACGATATCTGAACACCAAGTAATGCACTCATTGCATTATTTCGCTATTTAATTATCATAGATATCATGTCAACATCAATGCAATATCAGAGTGTTTTATCAGCCTGATATGTGTGACCCTGATTATTCGCTGGAATAACACGGACCATATTTACACCAAGCAGACTTTTCACCTGCTCCAATGTTCTAAAGTAAAGCGTAACAAAGATAGACTGGTTAGTTCTTTTATTATGTAATTTTAGAGCAGTGGAACACACCTTGGTTTGAATTTGGAATGGAGGACAGCTGTTCACCGACGTGTTAATTCGGTGACGTGTGTGATTTAAAAATAGACACGGTGTAGCTACGGAAGCATTTGCGTTCAGTTTTTCCAATGCATTTCCTGTACAAATCTTCCTTTACCAAGAACCCACGATCATCGATGATGATATAGGTAACGAATCAGAGTGGATGGAGAACAGGCAATACATTGATAATAATAATAATATAATTTATTTGATATAACGCAAGATTCAAAGTTGTTCGTGGCGCTCCACAACATATTAAAATATACAAATTTGTTTTGAAGAATTGCCAAAAAAATAATAAAATCACAATATTAATAAAACGGTTTAAAATAAATAAAGCAATAAAATGTTGTAGAATTTCTGAATAAGGAATAACTAAATAAATATATTACCTGCTAGCAATATGAATTATTAAAACATTTATACAGCACAATAGTGATATAGCAATAAATCTAATAACTAAATAAATGCATATATATGATTAATAATAATTTTAATTAAGAACTTATTTCACAATTTAGGAAAAACATTGTTTTACATAAAAAATAGTGTAAGTGATAACATTATTGGTAAACATGTTAACCTTTTGATCTGATGTTCAAAGCAAGATCGTAAGCCGCTTTGAGACGCACAGAGTAAGTCTTATTGATGACATGTATATTTAACATTCATTGTTGTGATCTTAATGTGTATATTCATGAAAATATTATTGTTGTGATTTGTGTTGCTGTTTTTCTCTTCATCTTCACAAACTATTTTCTTTATGTCTTCTGTTGGGCTATTACTATAATAATTAGTATACTGCAGGTACAGTCATAATGGCCGCGGCCAGTTTGATGTATACAATAACAAAAACAGTGTGCAAGTCGTAAATGTGCAATATTTATTGCCTATGGTCAAATGTCATGGCATAAATTACATCAGTGCAATTGTATTGACGCAAAGAACCGCTTCTTGTTCAATGCTCGACACACAATACAATGCATAAATAAACATGACATTTAAGCAAACATCAAAGGTAACCGCCAGCAACGGCATTGCTATTAGGTAGCCGGGCCACACCACCCAAGGCATTTTCGTTTTGTTAAATTCTTCTTCTTGCACCATGGAATTTCATATGTATTGCATGTATTGTGAGTGAATATCAGCCACTTGTGACTTAATACCCTCATTATAGAAACTATAGCGTCGTGCATCCTTTAAAAGGGCACGGGGTCAACCTTTGCTGGCTCCAACAATTTGTTGCTAAACGCATCTATCCCTCGTTGTCGTTTGCAATTTTCTGAACTCCTTCGTTGGCATCACTACAGAGTTGGAGATTTATCTTTCCAATACAGCTAATCCCTCTTAGACATATTACGTCTACTAATTTGAGTAACCGAAGATGTTTTGGTAGGCGTGGGAGGGATGATCGGGTACTTTGCTGCAAGTCAACGTTGTTTCCTATCAACTCCAACTCACATAGCTTACGTGTATTACTCTCAGCTCCATATGTCTACGCCTCCTTGGCTCGTCTCTAATGCACACTCGCTGTTCTTTTTACCATCATCGTGAATCGACCGAGATCAGTAATCAGCAGCCGGTTGATGGAGTACCCTACCGTTACAGGGCCAATGTCCCAAAAAGTGTACAAATGGAATTTTGCAGGTCCAAAATCAATGTTTGATTGTAAACAATGAAGTAATATTTTCTTATTGTACTAATAAAGACGTATTTTCCATAAATAGTTCAATGTAATATTAGCTACTTTTGTTATGACAGCTACTTGAATCATACCTTGATTTCCATCGCGAGTCCAGCGTCATCAACGAAAAATTACTACACTACGCACGATTTGAGCATTTGAAATTATATTTAAATAAAAAAAAATATGTTGAATCATCTAGTATATATGCCATTTAATAAGAATCAAGAAGAATAAGATAGCATTTCATTTGGAAACATTTTGTTCCCGTCACGGATACTTTGGTGATACTTTTAGCTCTGTGTTTTTTCAAGGAAAGGCCTATTTTCAATTATTGCAGCTCTTTCTGAAACGTGTTTGGAAGTATAACTGAAACATAATCAGTAACAGTGATCAGTTATCTTTGACTATGCTGACTTTCATATGTGTCCGGGGATTGGATCTAGGCAAAGTGTGAGCTAAGAAATGAACATACCTTGATGACGCTGGCTTCGCAATATATTTATTGTTATATATTACCATTATTTTTAATCGAAAACAAGTAAAATGTTTAGGAAAACGCATTAAAACATGATTTAGCATGCAACTGTACACAGGTATGGAGTTTGTATTGTTTGTTTTTAATGTTTCACTTCCTTAAATGGTTCTTCATTTTTTCATAATTCTTTACGTATGTTATTTAATAATCTGATCCACAACATGGTTGACGATTAATCAATGTACACCAATCTATTGCATCGATGCTGGTGTTGATAAAACGTTGACCAAGCATGATTTTATCGACACAAAATCAACAAATAACACTCCAAAATAGACCATACGTGACTGCTAACAAGTGATGACGCTGGACACTTTGCGATGAAGCTGGACACCGGTTCGGCAGAACTGACTCAAAGAACACTGGTTTTCCTTACATCTGAATAAACATAATTTAAATGGATGCTTTTATGAAGGGATCTATGCATGCTCGTGCAACTTTTCCGATTTTATTTGGAGCTAGGCCTGTTACATATCACCGGTAGAAATGTGATTATATATGCATATATGAGTATGACTTTTAGAGTTTGTAGATCCTTTGACATTGAGTTGTCACACGTGTCACATACTCACGTAAAATAACCATATCCTCATTGAAGGGTCTGTAGGTAGAACTACCTTGTCAGAAACTCCCCATGTACTTGCTGTGTCCGCTTTTTGTACTTGCCATCTGGCAGGACAATGTCCATTTATCGCTACTCGCAGCAACATTACTGTGGTTGTTTCCAAACTGTTCAAGTGATCATCTATTTAAACTGTTCTTGATACGCGTGTTTACACAACCCGTCCGGACTTATTAGCATATCATCTAGTCTATTGGATCTTAGTTTCAAAGGAATATTTTGTTGTAAGCAGATGTTATTGCTTTTGAAGCGTGCACTAACACCAGGGTTCGGTATTGGCTGACAAAACAACCAGGATATAATTTTTGTGTTTGGATTTCCCTCACACAATTTAGCATGCAGGTATTGAAGATCAACTGTATTTTACTTCTTTAATTGCTTCTTCTTATCATTAGTCACCATAAACTACTTCCTGACAGGAAATGTATCTGGCCTGTTTCTTCAACTACACCCATTCTAACTGCCGACGACCGTCCCACGCTTTGTGTCTTGTCCTGCGAGATGCTGGTTCTGGCAGTCCAGTCGCAACGTCTTAACGATCATGCTCCCTGTTGTCTGACTTATTTTCAAGTGACATCTGAAGAACAGTGTCCGCTTTGTTTTGACGGGACTAGTTTATAAAGCTACCAAAATTGCTACATGCAAAGGCAGGGTGGGCCTTTCTCATTTCATGCTTTTAAGGGCTTGCTGCGTCATTCGTCAGAATAACGTCGGTACGGCGTAAGCATACTAGCTTTTGGTGGAACGTTCATCGTGGAAGTTATATCATTTTAAAGGCTCCTACTCCTTCTAACAGATTGCAAGTTTTGCAACATAATAGTTTCTCCAAGACCTATGCTTGTTGTCGCAGCTTCTCCATCTCCTTCCCCAAAGCAGTGACTTGCGTGTAGGTAGATGACTTCAGTGTTCCTTGGAATGTGTTCAATAGATGATGTAATAACACAATTTGTTGCTCCGTGTGGCACTTGTGGGTGTATTTGTGGATGTATTTGTAGTACGTTGTTTCTTCATAATTACATTTTATAGGACAATATAAGTAATAGCAAGATGTAAATACTTATAGCATAAACTATAAAAGGTAAGCCGTGTAACATAATATCCTTCAAGTTACGGGCAATAAATGCATTGGCATCGGAACTTGAGAAGAATATTCGGGGAATGAGGCTCACCAAAATACCTACAATTGCACCCGCTTGAGGCTTACGAAAAACTAAAAATTGCACCCCCGTTTGATGCCCTCAATAACATCCTGTTGAACTCCTTTGAGGTTCTCAAAAAATCTTCAGTTGAGACTCTCCAAAACATCCAACTCTACACACCTAGGCTCTCAAAACACCTCCAAATCTACTCCTCCCCTTTAATTGAAGTTCACCAATTGCTCAAACTGCAGTCGCGTTGACACTCACCAACACAACAAAATGCAACCTTTCCACAAATAGTGGGGGCTATTCCTATATCGAGCCCCCCCCCCGATCAAAATATTGGGGCTCGCCCCCAACTCTCCCCCAGGTTCCGACACCTTAGAAATAGTATGTGGTAGTTTTGCAATGTAAATGTAGTGACTGTTTGTTACAGCTATTAGTATTATTGCATGCAGGAACACACCTTCCCATAACTGCGTGTCCAGCGTCATCGCGCGTCGCCAAGTCTAATGTCTATATATATTTTTTCTCCAAACACATTTATCACATTCGCCCAAATTATATTCTACTGATACGCTAGCTTTGTTAACTTCTTTTCCAAATGTAAACTGCGAACTCTTACATAATGTAAATTAGTCATAAAAACGTTAGCGTTTTGACAGTAACAAGTACATTTTTTTTCAGGATTCCTTCGTTAACTTTATAAGAAAAGACTACGTGTCGAAATACCCAGCAGTAGCAATGGTAAATTAATATAGTGAACCAATCTAAACCGATGACGCGGGACACGCAAAAAGTGGATATCATAACAAAACACATTGTGATGTTTTTATTTATCGTTTTTTAAACATGATTTAGTTTCTGTACACTGCCAAGATATACATCATTTGCACTGTGAAATCAAACATAGGAAATATAACACTGATTTTGTATGGTGGCGCTTCCAAATTTGGAAAGGTCAATTGAACATACCACTTTGGCCGTTTTTGTTTCCTTACGTCCACCGTTTGTCATTTTACAAATTAAAAAGGTGGGCGAACTATATATGTCCTGAAGGCTCTTACTTAATCCAATCTTTGGTGAAATTTTCGTATAATTCACGGTGTGAGAGAGATAAAAGACACGATTTTTACCAATTGTACACTTTTTGGGACAAACAACGTATTTATGTTGACCATAGTGTGTACGGCGAGTGTCCTACTGTCAGCGGCCATTTTGTATTACCATTGCACAGCGCAGTGAGTAATACTACCAATGAACGAATCATGCTCTTCTTATTATAATCGCGGAGCATCTTATACGATAAGTATTACTTTCCTGATGAACTGGGCGCTTCTTAGTGTAATCATTACTCACTGAGCACGTCATGTTGACTTCCTTATGGATCAGAATCCGTGTTATTCTAATCAGTGTGGTTATGTGGCATCTGGTATTGCTTTCCCGAAGGACGTGGCATCTCTTATCGTAACTATTAGTTACGGGGGACCAGGCGTTCGCTTTACCAATGAACGTAGCATTTTTTGCAATCGTTAATTATAGAGGACGTGTTTTCCCCGTTGAACAAAGCGATTGTTTTAAAATTTGTTGTTACATTTATTTTGTTTTTTCCGGCGGATAGAGAACATATTTCTCGGTCTTACATTGTTGTCTGTATTGCAGATACACTACCTAGCCCTGCATGCATCCTCTTCAACGAGTTGAACCAATGTCCTGATTATTTTGATCTTAATATTTCATAGTAGTACACATGTCCATGTATAAATTAAACAGGCGTTGTAATGGGAAGGGGTTTGAAGGTTGAGCCCCAATATTGAGAGTGAGGGGCTGAGCCCCAAAATTGTGTGCATTTTGTCGAAATATTTTGTGAGCGTCGTCTGAGTTGTAACCAACGTGCAGAAACTGCATCATCTCGTGATTGGTGAATGAACATATCCAGTGGCACGTCCCTCCGTGTTCCGACGTCACGACCGAGAACATCTGAGTTATGAGTCAGAATCCGGCAACAATATTTTCAACAACATCCGTCCCCCTCTCCCGATGTCTTGCAGTTGAGGCTGCGGCTCCGGCAAAGCCCTCCCAACTAGTCAACACGTTCTAACGTCTATGTGTTCGTTTGGTGATTGCGTGTCAATGGTCAGATGGAAAGTACACATCAAATTCTAATCACTGGTTTTGCGGCGTATGTTGTGCTCCTTTCCCGACGGACACTCCGGTTCTTATAATAATAATAATAATAATAATTAGTTGCTGAGATTGTAGATTTCCTTTCCCGATGGAATAGCAATTATCATGTTAATCATTAGTTACAGTTACGTAAAATATAATGTGGTCCTGTTACGGACAAAGCTTCTTATAACTGTAATAGGTTGTTACATAAAATCGTGTTTTGCTTTCCCGTTTGATATAAGTTTTTTATTCTAATCAGTAGCTACACCTTGTGTTGTCTCTATCGACATACCTCTCTTATTGTAATCAGTAGCTACACCTTGTGTAATCTCTATCGACATACCTCTCTTATTGTAATCAGTAGCTACACCTTGTGTTGTCTCTATCGACATACCTCTCTTATTGTAATCAGTAGCTACACCTTGTGTTGTCACTATCGACATACTTCTCTTATTCTAATCAGTAGCTACACCTTGTGTTGTCTCTATCGACATACCTCTCTTATTCTAATCAGTAGCTACACCTTGTGTTGTCTCTATCGACATACCTCTCTTATTTTAATCAGTAGCTACACCTTGTGTTGTCTCTATCGACATACCTCTCTTATTCTAATCAGTAGCTACACCTTGTGTTGTCTCTATCGACATACCTCTCTTATTCTAATCAGTAGCTACACCTTGTGTTGTCTCTATCGACATACCTCTCTCATTGTAATCAGTAGCTACATCTTGTGTTGTCTATATCGACATACCTCTCGTATTCTAATCAGTAGCTACACCTTGTGTTGTCTCTATCGACATGCCTCTCTTATTGTAATCAGTAGCTACACCTTGTGTTGTCTCTATCGACATACCTCTCTTATTCTAATCAGTAGCTACACCTTGTGTTGTCTCTATCGACATACCTCTCTTATTCTAATCAGTAGCTACACCTTGTGTTGTCTCTATCGACATATCTCTCTCATTGTAATCAGTAGCTACATCTTGTGTTGTCTATATCGACATACCTCTCGTATTCTAATCAGTAGCTACACCTTGTGTTGTCTCTATCGACATGCCTCTCTTATTGTAATCAGTAGCTACACCTTGTGTTGTCTCTATCGACATACCTCTCTTATTCTAATCAGTAGCTACACCTTGTGTTGTCTCTATCGACATACCTCTCGTATTCTAATCAGTAGCTACACCTTGTGTTGTCTCTATCGACATACATCTCGTATTCTAATCAGTAGCTACACCTTGTGTTGTCTCTATCGACATACATCTCTTATTCTAATCAGTAGCTACACCTTTTGTTTTCTCTATCGACATACATCTCTCATTGTAATCAGTAGCTACACCTTGTGTAATCTCTATCGACATTCCTCTCTTATTCTAATCAGTAGCTACACCTTGTGTTGTCTCTATCGACATACCTCTCTTATTCTAATCAGTAGCTACATCTTGTGTTGTCTCTATCGACATACCTCTCTTATTCTAATCAGTAGCTACACCTTGTGTTGTCTCTATCGACATACCTCTCTTATTCTAATCAGTAGCTACACCTTGTGTTGTCTCTATCGACATACCTCTCTTATTCTAATCAGTAGCTACACCTTGTGTTGTCTCTATCGACATACCTCTCTTATTCTAATCAGTAGCTACATCTTGTGTTGTCTCTATCGACATACCTCTCTTATTGTAATCAGTAGCTACACCTTGTGTAATCTCTATCGACATACCTCTCTTATTGTAATAAGTAGCTACACCTTGTGTTGTCTCTATCGACATACCTCTCTTATTCTAATCAGTAGCTACACCTTGTGTTGTCTGTATCGACATATCTCTCTTATTCTAATCAGTAGCTACACCTTGTGTTGTCTCTATCGACATACCTCTCTTATTCTAATCAGTAGCTACACCTTGTGTTGTCTCTATCGACATACCTCTCTTATTCTAATCAGTAGCTACATCTTGTGTTGTCTCTATCGACATACCTCTCTTATTCTAATCAGTAGCTACACCTTGTGTTGTCTCTATCGACATACCTCTCTTATTCTCATCAGTAGCTACATCTTGTGTTGTCTCTATCGACATACCTCTCTTATTCTAATCAGTAGCTACACCTTGTGTTGTCTCTATCGACATACCTCTCTTATTCTAATCAGTAGCTACACCTTGTGTTGTCTCTATCGACATACCTCTCGTATTCTAATCAGTAGCTACACCTTGTGTTGTCTCTATCGACATACATCTCTTATTCTTATCGGTAGCTACACCTTGTGTTGTCTCTATCGACATACCTCTCTTATTCTAATCAGTAGCTACGCCTTGTGTTTTCTCTATCGACATACCTCTCTTATTCTAATCAGTAGCTACACCTTGTGTTGTCACTATCGACATACCTCTCTTATTCTACTCAGTAGCTACATCTTTTGTTGTCTCTATCGACATACCTCTCTTATTCTAATCAGTAGCTACACCTTGTGTTGTCTCTATCGACATACCTCTCGTATTCTAATCAGTAGCTGCACCTTGTGTTGTCTCTATCGACATACCTCTCTTATTCTAATCAGTAGCTACACCTTGTGTTGTCTATATCGACATACCTCTCTTATTGTAATCAGTAGCTACACCTTGTGTTGTCTCTATCGACGTACCTCTCTTATTCTAATCAGTAGTTGCAAACACGTTGCTTGCCATCCCGACGGACAGAGCATTTACTATTCTAACCACGGTTTACTGTTTTGCAATTAGATTGGTGCAATGTCCAACTGTCAAATGGCAAAGAAACTTTCACGACGTACACAGACGGTCATATTGTCACAGTCCATCGCAGTTTCCCAACGCACAGCACGATTGTCCTGAAGTGTCGCATTACCAGAAGACACTCGATGCCCTTCGAATGCAAAATTACTCCTGCTAGCACAATGGTGACATACCAAGCATGTAGTGCTCGGTCTTCCTGCAATGTTTCACCCTGTTCAAGAATAAAAAATTGCCCGGATCGTGTGTCAGTTTGTTATACAACATTTGGTATTAAAGCTAACATATTCGCTCACGCAGACCCGAAGTACATTATCCCGCTATAAATGCAGTTTCGCTGTGTCTAGCATCAGTGCAGCCATCTTGACCGAGACACGCTTACGCAGTTTTCGCAATTAGTTACCCAGACTCAGGCCACCCGGCGTGACATTTTGTCGATTGGTTCTTCGATTTTCCGCCATCAATTATTCTGCCAACGTGTAATTGTCTATGAACTATGTAAGGTCAATGGGCGACTTATGGCTTTTCGCATGGGTGACATTTGCTACACGTTGGTCGGTCGAGCTCAACTACGAAACAATGGAACATGTACAATTGTGATTACATTCATGAATGTACAAACTGTGATTTTATATTTGAGAAACTCCTGTGTTTGCAGTGTGTGTGTGTGTGTGTGTGTGTGTGTGTGTGTGTGTGTGTGTGTTTGTGTGTGTGTGTGTGTGTGTGTGTCTTAGTGAGTGCGTGCGTGCGTGCGTTCGTGCGTGTACGTTTGCGTGTATTGGGGGAGAGGAGGGTGTATATGTGTGCGGATACAGGAGTCTTCGATTGCCGTATCTCTGAGTGGTTTTACTACAAATTGTCCCATGTGTGCACCACTACAGCCTATTTATTGCACTTGTACATATAACATATTTTAACATGTCGCATTAATTAGTTATAAGGACGGCTAGACAACTGCTATTGACGTAAATTTATGCAGGATGTTTTGATCCTGTCACAGTCAGCTGCATCTGTTGTCTCTCCCGTAGCAATCAATGCTTCCAGTGGATGCAACGACAGTTTGCCGATATCCCGCTCTAAGAAGTTCAAAACACTATCCCGTTCAAAATAATATTGCGAACCTAGGTTCAAAATACACTAGTAGAGGTTTTCAACATAGAGGTTCAAAACATTCATCTCGAGTTGAAAATAGGTCAATATTAACACATTTGAACCCGGCATTTAAACAAAAGCATTATTACAATATACTATGGTGGCGGTTAACACGTTAGTATGCGTGTGCATGTGCATGTGCGTGTGTGTATGCGTGTGCGTGTGCGCGTGCGCGTGTGCGTGCGCGCGTGTGCGTGCGCGTGCGCGTGCGTGCGTGTGTGTGTTTGTGTGTGTGCGTGCATGTGTGCTTATGTGTGTGCGTGTGCATTTATGTGTGTGTGGTGTTTGTGTGTAGTGTGTGTGTGCGTGTGTGCGTGTGTATGCGTGTGTGTGTGTGTGCGTGCGTGCGCGCGCGCGCGTGTGTGTGTTAATGTTCTTCTGATATAAATGTACGAATCAAAATGTCCCATTCAAAATCACGAATATCAGTTGCGACACTTTCGGAACTGTTAGTACTAAATACTTTTGTTATGCAATGAATACAACGACTAATGGAAATACCTGAGTGAACGTTCACGTTAGAACATCAGGACCCCAAACATGTCACTAGTACATTGTAAATAAAACAATATCGAATAGTGCCGGATTGTAAATCAAAACAAAAAAATCACGATCGATTACTTTTTGTACTGTTGTTTTTCATTTGATTTTAGTTGGTTTAATTTGTGACAAATATAACTTCGAAGTCGAACTTCGAACGACAACACCTTCCTATTAAGACATCCAGTGCAGCTGCTTCCGTCGTCTGTTGACGCCGAGTGCATTCATCATGCATCAGCTGTTATTGTCATCTCTTCTGTGTCTACGCGCGCTTGACAGCTGCGTCGTAGCTATGTCGCTTCCTCCCTCTCTGCGAATCAGTGTGACATTGACATTGAAGTTGCCATTAACCGGCAGCTACTCGTGCGATCCACCTGCCTAGTTTGATACGCAGTGTTTTCCTCCTCTGCTGGGTCTGTCGTGGTATATTACACCTTTCCCTTCATAAAGACGCAGCTGGTGCCAAGATTTATGCGTCAGATAAAGCATCAATGAACATTTTGTGTAAGTTGTATGAGCCACTGCTATGGTAGTGTTTTGTTTGAAGTATTTACTTTGAATAGGTTATGAAATATTGGTCTCTTAAACTGGTACATAGTGAAATGTGGCCCACAGTCTGTAGCCAGCAACGACATTATGTGGCCGGGGAGCTAACAATCCAATTTGTGTATATCGAAGCTAACGTCTAATTATAATGAATTTCATATATTAAGATTCCCTATCCATATGACATGCTTCCATGCGGCTCATAATACCCAGAAGATAATTTACTACGCATGGTTATACTATTTCCTATGACAAAGGCTGACAAGGTAATGAACTGATCGAAAAATATCATTTATACGAATGTTTATTATACAAAGTCATATATGATCTAGATGCATTCATTCAACATACGGAAATTAAAAAACCAATGAAGTTAAATGTTATTAAAATAAAACAACATGTGTTCTTACTATTGCATGTGTTGCTTGCATATCACCATTTGGCTCATATTAGCGAACCTTACCCTGTGTATGTTATTCAGACAGTACGTATGTATATTGTCATTCTGCACACGTTGCGACGTGTCACTATTCAATATCTTGCACACGCTGCATACATAGCTAATAAAAATGGCCTTATCGGATTGATTATAAATTTCGTATTATCTGCTAGACGCACATCATGTAATATACTACTGATTAGTATACAGAGAAAAGCACCAAATGTTCATATTTTAGTAGCATGCAAAAATAAATATTCCCCAATCTTTAGTACCAGGAATGTTGTGCTTTTGTGGCTTCGACTGTAAATGACTTATACAGCAACACAAACAAGAGTTAATAGGTTACTAGGTAAAAAATTATGTTATGTTAATATACTGACATAAGAATGTTTAACTCAAAAGAGAATTAACTGCGAGACATAGGCGTTTTATAAGAAAAAACATGAGGTAGACTTTGAGGGAAATGGAAAATACGACCACAAACAGGCAATAGTGGAAAACCTCTCCACGGGAGTCTATCACGGACAACCGGGCACCATTGTTTGGAGTGTAGCACGATCTTGCACGGAATACGTAGTGATAACTGCGTCGTGTACACGTGAACAGTGTTAGTTCCCCAGCGATAGTTGCCGCCGGTCTGTAGCTTTCTTCTGCACGCCATCCTTGCCACTGGAGTCTACCACATCATTGTCTGCAGAAAGGTGCATTGAGGGTTGTGCCACGTAGCCGTCATTGCCATGAGTTGTCCAGCAGGCGACGCCATGAAGCATTGACCTGTTTGGAAATCACCAGTATTAACGATTGCGCATGTGTGAACATGGAATTGAACATTTTTGCGTTCAAAATGTAACTGTAAACAGAAGAATGCATTGCAAAAACAGTTTGTTTGCATTGGACTGTCGATTTATGTAAACTATTTATGTGTTGCCTGTGCTATATCAAGCTCAATTTGAAGACAGGCATCGCAGTTGTTCTTGCCACTGTTTGGTTAAACTGAATTTTGCACTAAACAGATGAACGCAATTTTACCCAGGATACACTTCGCAGAGCCGAAATGAACCGATCTCCGAATAGGCCAATGGCCAGTCCACGTGCCAGCTCCTGGCATCGACATCATTCGAATCAAACTGACGAAGCCGTAGTCCGAACAGCCGTCTGTTGCTTGGTCCTCCTTCGTTTACATGCATACGTCGTCTGTCTGGTGGATTCGCAGTGTTCGCGACCGCGTCGTCCCGTCGCCTGCGTCTGGCAGAGTCAAGTCGTCACACATGGCCGTAGTAACTATGCTGTGTTCAGCTGACGTCTACGCTTGTAGAGGCAGAATCTCGGTGGACAGGATATTTGTTGTCCGCGCGGGACCTTTGTGTGCCCCCTGTTTCGTCGACTGTTTCCATGTGAGACAGCCCTTATGGCAGTGTTTTTTTATACGCGTTCCGAGTGTCCTGTTTTCTTGGCTGTCGTGGTGAAGCGGACACATGTGTGAGTGTTTTAATCAACCTTCGATGCGTTGACGAAACCGTCCCTTGTGTCGTCACTATAGCCCTCGATGAACATTTAGCACGCCGCTGAGCTCGTGGCTGAACTATTTAGGGGACGACCCATCCCACACGACATTGAACAATGTTGTTTCTTCAGCGATTAATGTTAACAATTGTTCTTTCTCAATAGAACAAAGATACCTATCTGATATATAAAATACTTCCTAAATGTCGTCATCGTTGACAAGTTTGGAAGAACCGCCGCCGTATAAGATATTCTGCTCATAAGTTGGGGAACGGGTGGGGGTGGGCCATGCAGAAAGGTTTGCACCGTGTGGCGTAGGCACTGCTTATACACAATTGTTTACAGTTCGAATTATCGCTCATTTGCGCACTTATAGTTTGGTCTTCTTCGGCCTCCTAATTGACTCAAGATTGCAAGCTGAGGTGATCGCTCTTGCATCAGGTGTGAAGTTCATTGAAAGCACCACTTTGGCAGCTTGGGCATGGATGGCAGATGAGCGTCCCCAGACGTTTTGCCCACAGCGAACTGAGATAACAGCGACATCCGAAATCAAGCAAGTGTATTCCGTCGTTGGCTAAACGTTGATGGAACCGGTTTTGGAGTGATGTAAGCCGGTGCATGTGTGTGTGTGTGTGTGTGTGTGTGTGTGTGTGTGTGTGTGCGTGCGTGCGTGCGTGCGTGCGTGCGTGCGTGCGTGCGTGCGTGTGAATCAAATTACTACAGCGGCATGACAATTCATATATCAAACCTAAATGCAGATAGTTGTCACTTTAAAAACTGCCTTATGTTTGTGTCATAAAGAAATACTTCTGGGGACAGAATTTCAACAATATATACGACGGAATGCACGAACGCACCACGTGATTAGCATCCATTTTTTGTATCGCCTGACGGTGGTTTTACTAAGCAACACGTGATGGATAGGTTAATTGTGATGGGTTTCTCGGTGTCCAAAAAGAAGCCGTTGTTGAAGTTTATTCCAGACTGTCCCAAATATGAATACATCAGTATTCCGAGATACGAGTTGCACTGTTTATGACATTTTTAAAACGTACTGCTGGGTGCAACATCACCCGAACATCAACAACCAGCAGAACAGAACAGAAGTGGATTTATGTATCCAAACTGTACAGGCATTCAATAATAATATACAGTTTTAAAAAGTTCCGTGTGTACAGAGAGGACCATGGGGACTCTTACTACGACTAGTTGAATGTCGCTACCGCAGGAGCCATCAGTCGTGATATTTTAGTTCAGTTTCTGTTGAAAGAAAATAATATATTATATATGTTAAACAAAACTTAAACGTTAAGATGTAGTATATCCATCGTCACTAAAAAACTGGATTGTTGTGTTTTAGTATGCAGCTGGGGGTGTACAGGTATAGTATGTGGTGAAGTGAGCAGGTGAACACATATTGTACATGAATGTGGTGGCTACGTACATGAAGGTATCACCAGTGAAATACGTGGTTCATGCACGTGCACTAACCTTCGATGAATCACAGCTGTTTTCTAAACGAACTTCGCAACACTTTCCCGCAATGTTATACCATAAAAAGGTCAATGCTAGCGCCATGCCTCAGCAACCTTATCTACCCGTCATTAGAAAGGTATTTGACACAGAGCATCTCCCACGATGAATATGCAATACATTTTCTGCAATATAGTGTGAGTCTACGGTTGAGAGAGGGGGGGGGGAGATGTCATCAACCAATGCTTGAAATACATTAAAGGATTCACATACGTTTTATATTTCGCATAATGTTTGCTGTTGACAAGTGTAAAAAAAATTCCAGAACACTGACAATCTTTTTTAATTCGCCTTGACAACCTCGTGAGTTTACAAATGGCCACTTTGTCGCCCCGGAACCTCGCCTCGATGGGATGCCGCGAAGGCTAATCTAGTTGAGCGCGTGTTCGCTCGAAGGCGCAGGTGTGTCCGCGGCCAATTGGGTCACTGCGAGCACGACTGCATTAAGACGGTCGTAAATTGGGGCGTACGTCTCTAAATTGAGGGTGGCGTGTCGCTAACCCATGCCGCCGCCATTGCCTCCGCCGCCACCTCTCACCTCGATGTGTGCAGGGGAGGCAACATTGTTGTTTTACTTCCGTGTTCGGGATAGACCACTGTTTTCGGGACTGCAATCCTTCTTGAATTTTTGCTCAGCTAAAGAATGTTATGACAAGGGAATTGGATTGACGTATTTAAGGACACCAACACTTATGCTAGTTTTTAATGTAGCTGTCTAAAGCACATGAATGTGTCAAAAACGGTAGGATCCCTCGAGTATGTAAACACCATCAGGTTGTTTCGGACTACATATGATGGGAGCATCCCGTTTGCTGACTATACTGAGAAAGATAAACGACGAGAGAACGTGAGCGAAAGCAGCTGCATTGTGTAATAAACATTTACATATCCAATTTCCAGATAAATGAAAACGTAACTTTACGTGCAACACTGACAAATGTTAGACTCTAACATTGTTACCAACAGAGCGACACAGTGACCCGCCCCTGCTGCCTACACCACAAACATGATAAATGTGCGACGCGCACGAATGCGTCGCTGAATAGAAGAATTTGTTGTGTCGCCAACCATGTGATTGTTCGTTTGTGCAAATTGCTCTTTCGTCGCGCTCGCGGATTGGATGTTGCCATAATTAAATACGAAAACCTCACACTTGTCTGTCGTCGTTAATGTCAGCAGATACGCGTTGCAGGAAACACCCAATAAATCTAACCGAGCACTTGCTCCGTTTAGAAGATGAAGTAATGTCCGTGCAGTTCGGCTGGTTACATTCAACACGCAGATGTACGGCTACTTGAGTCTAATCCATTTCAGTTGTGATTGATCGCTAGAGGTGAAGTAAACTGGAGCCATACGACCGAATGGTTACACGTGTTCTGTATTACGTACAGCGACCGTTGAAATGCTAAGTCGTGTAACATTGAGGTGTGTGTTCCGAGTCAGAAGTTGCTGTATATGACAATTACTGCCGTACTTGTTCTTTCCAACACTCAACAATATTACGTTAATTGAGTACTTTGTATATATGATGACCTAACCGCTGTAACGAGATACCATTAAACTGGTCAGTCTTTGTTTGGAACATTACCACAAATCCCACCTTTCCGTGTTGCCACTGATGATGGTGGTCATCGTCACGGTGTATGTCGTCCTCAGTAGTTTGCATTGTCAACGAATTAGATGGGACCATCTTTAACCGACATTAACGTAATCACTCGAGCCACCACGAGGGACACATGCTGATATTCCCACTGGCGTCGGACCGCGATGAGCATTGGGGGAGCTGAGACTCTCCAAAAATCTCTAAAAACCACCGCAAGGCTCTACAAAAACACCCCCTTTGAGGTTGGCCAAAACACCCACATTAAGGCTCTCCAAAAACCTCAAATTGCACCCGCCCCGAAGCTCACCAAAAACCCACATTGAGGCTCTGAATATTGGAGGGGGGCTAATCCTATCTCCTAAAATATTGGCGGACTCAGCCCACAAGCCCCTCCCCCCGGTTCCGACGCCTATGATTCCATTTGAACATGTCCACAGTAGCTTGGTGGTTTCGTTCATGTGCGGATGGTGACTGTCTGTAAACGTTTCTTCGTATACCCTACGCACATGCCGTCTTGGGGTTAGTCATTCGTGTTCACC
This sequence comes from Paraescarpia echinospica, assembly GCA_020002185.1. NCBI lineage: Eukaryota > Metazoa > Annelida > Polychaeta > Sabellida > Siboglinidae > Paraescarpia > Paraescarpia echinospica. Next base: position 50,911,981 of record CM034536.1, read on the forward strand.
AGTATGGATAATGTTTGTGTCGTTGATCACCACTCCGTATGACCGGAAAGTAGTGGTCAACTCCGATAGCCTGCGCACTAGTAATGCGGAATTAGCGATGTTCTGTGTCTTTCTCGGACATCACCGTGTAAACATCCACCTGCAGCTGTTCCGCAGTTGTTGACCCGAAGTGTTGCTTTCGCATGTGATGTTTCTGTGGTTCCTAAGACGGGCAGAGATAGTTGCGTGGTATATAAAGCATGCAAAGGAGGGTGACAAATGTTGGGAAACACTACCGGGGGAGATAACTGGGAAGGAATAATAGCACAAACGATCCAGTAATATGTATCGATTATAACGCTAACTTCGGGGACAGTCTCGCAGTATCTCCTCCCAGGTGCCAAGGACAACTCGTCTATTTCTACGGTCATTCGCTTCTTTAAACAATTGGCCTCTGTTATACCAATTGGCGATGCATTTATAAGAACAATAAGGTGATTATATTTAGATTACTGACTTATTAAAGTTTGTTTCTCACCAAATTTACGTTGTTTTGGCCGGAGAAAGATTAAAATAGTAGACGAATCGAGTGGCGCCACTATCGTTTTAAGTTCGATTTACCGGGAAATATCAGTTTAACATGCCGTAATTAGCGACTGCAGAAATAAAACAATTAGCGGGAACGAGTTTGAAATCAAAATCATATAATGGTTATAAATGATACATATACAGTGTGTGTTTCTTCGTGATTGGACTTATTTATCCACTTATAAAAGTAAGGTTTTGGTAGAAGTCAAGGGGATAAAGACACACTGTTGATAAAATACCAGACACGACAATCTAATGCGTTTCCCAGTGAGCGCGGACTTGATTCAGTTCGTCTACAGCGTCGAGGGAGGCGTCTGCAACAGATGCATGACCGGAGTTAACAATGCCCAGTGATCCGTGCGAACAATGCGACGGAAATGTCTTGAAATGCATCGCGCATCTAACAACATAAAGACGACCTTCGACCCTAAAACACTGATCATCAGGCGAATATTTATTTGCCGCCACTTGCTGTAACGATGTATCCTCGACTCGTTTGCATGGGAATTACTTCAGTTGTTCTATTTCAACTTAGTGAATGCTACATGCTTCATTAAGCTGTATTTACCTCACACGAAACGCGGCTTTCATTTCCGAATATTTCTATATATTTACTTGCGTGTGAATGCTTTTAAAATGTAAACGTACTAACGCGATGTTAGACAAGAGGGTCCCAAATCGACTACTGCTGATTTTCGCGTAAATAAGGATACACGTCAAACTGTATTACAACAACACGGAAAATAGGTTAACCAAAACATAGGACTTCATCTCCCACCCACCACTTTCACGGCATCTAAACGGCAGTCATCGCGGTTGTGGTATGTGCTCGACTAAACCCTTTTAATGATACATACAACATAGACGGGCATTAACCGTGTGAGCATGTCCACCTTACGTAGACATGCTACTCCGACCGCCCTTGCCACTCAAGGCGACGGCACGGCTGTCAAGTCGTTACTGATGACCACGTCTCTGCGCCTGACCCATCAACCGGCGGGCAGCACAGCAAGCAACATCAGCACCAATATCGCGCCGTTCCAGCGGTGGTCACAGTTGTATTAGCTTTAAATTAAGCTGACAAATGATGAATTAACATGTTGTTGCCTTGCGGCTTAGCCAAGTGACGCCGGCGACGAGGCATTAATCTTACACCGCTAAATCATCGTCAGTCACAGTGTCAGCTCCCGTTTCAGTGTTGGCACGGTTCTGACGCAAGAGCCAACACGTAACGATTGCACCACTGGGGTGTGAATCGGGTAGAACTGTTAGGGGTCGATGGTTTCACTGCGGCGAAATCACCCAGACGAGACTGTCCGAGTGCACAATTTCTCTTGGCTGAAGATATAAGTAGGGTCGTAGAAGCTCTGGTGTTATTTCAGAGTGCTAAATACGTCGGCAGTAGGTAATCAGTTTAAGGTTCTCTTCAGGGCGATTGTTGTTTCGTCAACGTGGTAGTTCTCAAACACTGCGCTCGTCATAGGTGCGTTAAGAAATGCGTGTGAACTTATGTATTTAAACGAAATAGAAAGAGAGAAAGTGAAAACGAGAAGGAGATAGAGGAGGTGGGAAATGAATGAGAGATAGAAGAGAGAGAGAGAGAGAGAGAGAGAGAGAGAGAGAGAGAGAGAGAGAGAGAAAGGGAGAAAGGGAGATGGGATGAAAAAAAAAATTGTATATATACACCTGTATATATATATATATATATATATAAATATATATATAGATTGATAGATAGATACATACATACATACACACATAGATACATACATACATACACACATAGATACATATATACATACACACATATATACATACATACATACATACACACATAGATACATACATACATACACACATAGATACATACATACATACATACATACATACATACATACACATATAGATACATACATACTTACACACATAGATACATACATACATACATAAAGAGGCAGACAGACATACATACAAACACACACATACATACAGACATACATACATATAGGTAGATAGATAGATAAATAGACCGGTATACAGAGAGGGGGAGGGAAGGGTAGACGGAGGAGGGCTTGAGGGAGGGAGAGAGAGAGGGGGTGGGAGAGAGAGGGGAAGAGAGAAAGGGGGGAGAGGGGGAAGAGGGAAAGAGAGGGAAAGAGAGAGTGTGTGTGAGAGAGAGAGAGAGAGAGAGAGAGAGAGAGAGAGAGAGAGAGAGAGAGAGAGAGAAAAGAGTGTGAGATATATATATATATAAAGATAGATAGATAGATATATAGATAGATAGATAGATAGATAGAGAGAGTGAGAGAGACAGAGCGAGAGAGAAAGGAGAGAGAGAGAGGAGAGAGAGAGAGAGGGGGGGAGAGAGAGAGAGGGAGAGAGAGAGAGAGAGAGAGAGAGAGAGAGAGAGAGAGAGAGAGAGAGAGGAGAGAGAGACTGTTACGAGTTACTAATATTTGTAACGTCGAAGAGTGCTCCACGAAGATCATACTTCATTTATCCATATTGAACTTACAAATGTCACGAACGCAGATGGTGCCCTTCCCCACGAAGACTATAATTTTATGATGATGAAACGCACAACACGCTGTTTCATCCGGCTGGAAATCGCTATGCAATGACGGTTTTTAATGTAAGCGAAATACCATGATCTCGAAGGACGTTCGACGTTTGACGGTTATTCGTGCTTCCAGCTTATTCACTCTCGTAAAAATCCATCTTCTCACAGTCATGTCGGCAACTTCGCGGCCTTCATCCACTGTTAATGTCCAGGTGATAATGTGAAGTCCACCAGCAATTACTCACACAGATTGGTCATTACTCGCGTAACTAGGCCAAACCATGGAAGATAGACACTGATACGGTTATATATAGCTGACGACCATGTGCACGCGATATTTACATGGGTCGATGGAAGAGAAAGGTCACGATGCAACTGGCAGCAATCAGCCGGGTGTCTATTTGTCTCAACCAGTCTGTATATTCGATTCCTCTTATTCACCGTGATAACAATTCGTTGTACAAAGGTAAACTGATAAAACCAACTGCGTCTGAAGCGGTTTTCTAAATATTTTTGCTATTAACTATCTTCCGTTTTCATGTTACGAGTTTGTATACTAATGAAATGATTTAGATGAAAACAATGTAACCGTGAAAATGTTCCCATCGAATATCTATTGGTTTAGGGCGCCCAGTACAAGAGTTACATGATATAGCAATACAAATTATATAGACATTTTCTTAAAAAGTAAAGGTAAGTTCTTATATAGCTGCTCAAAGCGCTTTACACTTTACTCCCTGGCAGACCTGTTCAATCGAACACCATCTCGACTTCTCTGGGAAGCATTCAACCGCGCTGCAATTAATGCGCGAAGACTATTCGTACACAAATATAACCCACTGTCTATAGCCAGGTACTCATTCATACAGCTGAGTGAACTGAAGCAATGTCGAGTAAACGAACTTGCCCATGGTTCGACACCGCCACACAGGATTCGAACCCGGGTTCTCTCAGTCGAGAGTCCGAAGCCCTAGCCACTGCGCTACAGCTCTCCACAGTAACACCATCGTACCTGTTACGGTAATCGATCAATAATTTTCATTTCCGCTACTACATCGAAATGGCAGGGCTGTTTGCTGTGACAAATTAAGTAGTTTTAGTTCATGCAAGACTTGTAATGACCTAAATTCACGTGGGCAGCTTATGTAGAAACAGTCGCCAGCTATAGTGAATAGTCGTTCGTGGTGTACATTAACGCAAGCGTAACGTAGTCCTTGTTAATAACATCTCAAGATTGCCATCCAAAGCAACCAGCGCCAGATAACGTGAAATATGGCACCAACAATGCAATTGTCATATTGTAGATAAATTGTCATCATTTAAAAGTAAGGAAACTGTGAAGTAAACTACATAGTGTATGCATTGGATATATGATGCATAACTTTTTATGCACCAGTTTGTGGTAGAGCTACGTTTGTATAAAATAAACGTTCAAACAGACATTGCTGAGTGCTTCCCAGTGATGTTATGCTGATGTCAGGGTGAAGACGTCTGTCAGCAGGTGAATTTTGAATTGTCCCAAGGTTACAGTGGACGCTGTGCAAGACTATGCGTGCTAGAATAATAGTAGTAGTAACAGTAGTATTGATGGTGGTGGTGATGGCGGTAGTAGTAATAGTAGTATTAGTAGTAGTATTATTCGTCATTGTCGTCGTCATGAAGATGATGATGGTGGTGGCGGTGGCGTGTCGGTGATGTTGTTGTTGTTGGTGATGGTGGTGATGGTGGTGATGGTGGTGATGGTGGTGATGGTGGTGATGGTGGTGATGGTGGTGATGGAGGTGATGGTGGTGATGGTGGTGGTGGTGATGGTGGTGATGGTGGTTATACTGGTGATGTTGGTGGTGGTAGTGGTGCGGTAATGGTGGTGGTGGTGGTGGTGATGGTGGTGATTGTGGTGATGGTGGTGGTGGTGGTGGTGATGGTGGTGATTGTGGTGGTGGTGGTGGTGATTGTGGTGATGGTGGTGGTGGTGGTGGTGATTGTGGTGATGGTGGTGGTGGTGGTGGTGGTGGTGGTGGTGATGGTGGTGATGATGCTAGTTGTTGCGGTTGCTTCTCACGTTCACTCAATCTGCCCATGGCCATCTTTTCCCCAACACACGACAACTGATGTCGATCCACCCTGCAACATCGCCTCAGCACCCCATAAATCAGCAGGAAACATTTGTTGTCACACCGCGTTTTCTTAGAGATATAAGGCTCTTGCCTCATGACTGGAATTTGCGCGATGTTCCCCGCGGGCCGAGCGTTATGTCTCGCGCTCACGCAATACACTCTCTCAGATGTTCGCGTGACAGCTGGTGTTATAGAGGCTTTTTACGTCACCACATTAGCTGACCAGTGGAGATCCATCAAAAGTAGACGCTAGTCGGAATCTATGCACGTGAGTGTTGGGTGCTGGTTATCGGTCCACTCGTCTCTCTCTCTCGAATGTGCATGAGTGACCACTTCCCTTATGATGTTAAACTCTCGAAATGACAATCTATGTTAAGAGGTGGTCCCAAAGTCCAAAAATACGTAAGTATTACGTGGGTGTTTGATCGTCACCACATATTGCGGGAAAAATAAATTGCTACCGTGGCACCACCTAGCGAGTGAAACATGTTAAAGTGGCGATAACAACAGTTTTGATTGTACAGATCGTCATACACCGCGTATTAGCGGGGGTGGGGAATAGAACCATTGCTAAACGAATAACGTTCAATCGTAATATGTAATGCTGTCTTGTCCTGTAGTGTATCTTTCCTCGCGTGTGTTTATTCGGTGGCAAATTTTTTAATTAGTCTGTTTTACGCTGTTATCGGTTAGTGTTGTTTAGTTGAGCGTGAAGCTCGGTAACGTGTCGCTGTTCGGTTGTACCTCAAGAAGTGTCATTCGTCGTTGTTTGGTTGAGTTGAGCGATAAGAATAATTACCTACCAATGTTTGGTTGCGCGAGACGAATGATGATATATTGCTGTTTGGTTAAGCATTTCAGAATAGACAACACTATTTGCGTCTAATATCCGATTAAGTTGCAACAGACTACAATGTTGGTTGAAGGACAAACGTTTTGAAGATTTTTTGCGTCTTGTTTTTCCTCTGCTATCTCTCTCTCTCTCTCTCTCTCTCTCTCTCTCTCTCTCTCTCTCTCTCTCTCTCTCTCTCTCTCTCTCTCTCTCTCTCTCTCTCTCTCTGTCTGTCTGTCTGTCTGTCTCTCTCTGTCTCTCTGTCTGTCTCTTTGTCTGTCTGTCTGTCTGTCTGTCTGTCTGTCTGTCTGTCTGTTCGAAATTGTTTTCTTCTTCTTCCTTTCTCTCACTCTCTCTCTCTCTCTCTCTCTCTCTCTCTCACACACACACACACACACACACACACACACACACACACACACACACACACACACACACACACACACACACACACACACACACACACACACACACACAGTTCCTGTCTCTGCCTGCCTGCCTGCCCGCCCGCAAGGTGTAAGGTGCAATTCCATTGGCAGGCGGAGAAGCTCTTCGCAGCGAATATAAAATGGCATATGGCCGTCTTTTTATAACATCGTAATTTGGCTGCAACCCGAGGAAGCCATCAAAAACCAGGAATAGCGATCACGACACCGGAAGTGGCCGTCAAAACACTGGAAGTGCCCGTCAAGACACCTAGATTGGGTGTTTTGGAGGAAATGAAAGCGTTCGCTAATCTTAAACATAGTAACGATAATCAATCACTAACACTCTTATTTTTGCGAGCAAACCCCTCTCAATAACCGGCAGCGTAAGAAACACGCAAACATGCAAATAACGGTTGAATGTGCGGCATCGCGATACACCACCTGGTTCGTCTTACCTGCAGCTGTTTCGAGCATTTGGGAAGCAGGCTGTCAAATACTCAGACGTTTGATTTATTAAATGTGACGAGGTTTCGTGACTATGACGAGCTAAGTGCACAGCATTTTCAACGCGGATGCATATTTCCCAAATAAAAATGAACAGCTTAAGTCCAAGTTGATAAGCACGCACGCACGCACGCACGCACGCACGCACGCACGCACGCACGTACGCACGCACACGACAATAGTTTTGCGAGTGGATGGATGCGTGAATGCGTATGTGTCTGCATATGTACAAACACGGTCTTCTTCGCTGTGGGTAAACGACATGGTATGTCATACGCACTACCAAAAGATACCGCCCGTGTCTCTTTTTTCTCAAAATACGTTTACATCAATATGTTATTAATGTTTCTTAGCCACAGTATACAATGCTCGTCTCTGCTGGACAGACAACGCATATCATAAATTAGCACATCAATGTATATAATTTATTGCATATCCAAAGGCAAACATGTTCTGTATTTAACACTGAATCAAACCATGTTTGTGAAATTCAATAGTAGTTCTCTAATTTAAAACCTATCATGTAGTGTTGTTAACAGTAATCATTTTAACCAGGATAGCTAGACCGCCATAAGATACATTCGCGCATAGACGTATATTATGCAACTCTTAAAGATGCGACGCCAGTTCCTGATGAACAAACATTTATTATTTATAGATCTTAATACTAGAATAACTATGTTGAAGGTCTACTGCCTGCCAACTTGCGTTTAATAAGCCAGAAACTATGATCGCAATTTGAACGTTGAGCACGCGTAATGTCTAAATTGTAAACACGACATTCAAATACCAAATACCTATGAAGTTCTTAGTTCCCACACACCAAACAAAAAGTGGAATGAATTACAGTAGATTCGGCGAACTTCCGCCGAATAAATGCACAACAAAACAGACAACCTCGCTTTAAATTCCAAACCAGTAAACATTCATTAAATACGTCATAGTATACTACCGTGGACGTGTCTAATAAAGAATGTCATCACATATTCAGTGTAAACTTGCAAACTTCTCTTGGCCAAGGTGAAAAATTAGGACAACTGCGTAATATTGACAAACCCGTGACGTCATTCCGCAAAACTGACGTTGCTTAACAAGTCAGGTGACAAAGAAGGAATGCCCTGAGAATGGCGCAGCGGCTTATGCCAGAAGCGTTGGAGCGAGCATGAGCTTCCGATCCATCTGTATTAAACATTAAAGATAAAGTCGGATTAGACGAAATCTTTTGTTCCAGTTTCTGAGATGGCGCAGGCCTGCTGAAAACATACGATCGATGCTAACGCTATGCAAATCGCTTCACATTTGCAAGTTTAATCGTCCAACAAGTTCCAATAGAAGTGAGCTGGCGAGCGCCGCTAAATGGATGCTGATTCAGACAGAATTAACACCTAGCTAGATCCGGATGCCGCAAACTTCTGTTTAGCTAGGGACCCTCGTGTTGCCCAGACATCCCTCTGCTGGCCAAAGCTTTTAAGTAAGGAAGATTATACCTTTGCGAAATGTGTTGGTAAGCTTGCTTGTGCCACACTGGATAGTGAACAGATCATACCGTGTAACATCAACGTAAAATGAACTGCACATAAGAACCAGTTCATGCGAAGGGTGACAGACACAAGCAGGCGGGCGGGCGGGCGGGCGGGCGGGCGGAGACAGGAAATGTGAGAGAGAGAATTAGAGAGAGAGAGAGAGAGAGAGAGAGAGAGAGAGAGAGAGAGAGAGAGAGAGAGAGAGAGAGAGAGAGAGAGAGAGAGAGAGAGAGAGAGAGAGAGCAGAGGAAAAACAAGACGCAGAAAATCTTTAAAACGTTTGTCCTTCAACCAGCATTGTAGTCTGATTGACCGTGACAAGCTGCCACAGTTATCGTTCAGTCCCGTTCCGAGGGCAAATGTCAAATGGAGAAATGAAGTAAAACAAAATGACTAAACATTGATAATTGGATAAGCACCTAATTATATTGCACAGTTTAACTAAACTGTCAATTTGAATGTTTTACACGCGTTTATGTCGTACTATTTTGCTTTCGTCGGGAGCAATACTTTTAAATCTATACCAATCAGAGTGACACGTGACGTTAAATATGGCTGCGTCCACGCCACGATGAACGTTTGTCAAGGTGTCAGGAAAACGCGTCTACTAAAGTGATTTCCGTTCTTCGACCATGTCACATCTGACATTGCCCTGCTACTAACGCGTTCTAGATGGAGTAGATATCGTAAGTGTTTGCCGACCTGGTTGGATTTTGAAGGTGAGTGTCAGATTTTTGCCAACAGTTATTAGCATCTGGTCAAATTTAATTTCACTGCTGAAGCACGATTTTATCAGCGTTTCACCGATTATAAACTGTCAATGTTTGTGTATATGCCACTTTTGTTCAATGTGTAATTGGGTTTCGTTGTACATTTTTGATCATTGAAAGAATGCATGATAATTTTTACAGGCTAGAGATCGTGTTTGCTATGTTAAAGCTTAATTGAATATGGGATTTTGACCCAAATTCGAAGAAACCTGTAAGCAAAATATTGATTTTTAAATCAGTAACAATTATTTAATCGATTTGATGTTTTTGAGTGAAATATGTCGTAATATATCCAGACGTTGAAAGCCTTTCGCGGACATTACTATGCGTGCATGTAAGCTCTATGTGTGCTATTAAATGCACGATCGTTGCATTACTGGTGCTGTTTACGTCATCAATTACTCAAAATTGCCCCGACTACAGTGTTCCAAAATGTACAGTCTCTGGCCCGTAGGGGGTGATTTTGGTGGGGTGCGTATTTAGGGAAAACGAATTTTTTTTAATGTATCAAGTGTCAATGTCTCAGCCGGAGCAACACCTCCCGTGACTGTTCACTCGTTTCATTCAAGCGGCCTGTTGAATCAACGGGAGAGAGTATCTATCGCACCGAAACATACAGGCCTGAGTGTCTTATCCTCCAACATAACTGTATAATATTGAACCACCGTCCTCCGCAATCATTTAAAATGTATAGACGTTAGCCTCAAGCCATTATCTGCCGACGGCCGGGCATGTCATGTGACGGAACAATTCACTGTTAGGTATATTTAAACTAACTCTACGGGTTTCAACCAGGCACCGCACTGGCAGTCTGCAATGCTAATGTTTAATGCACACGGGCACATTTGTTTGTATTTCACGGTTGCCTTCTTATTTCAGTGACACCGGTGATGCCCAACTGACAAGCGGGCACATGCATCATTTTGAAATTCTGGATTCAACCCGCCTGATTCGGTAACTGACCGGCTCGAAATATTTTTACGAGCAGGCAAAATCGAATGACGTCAGTGGTGCAAGGTGCTATATTTGTGGTCTCTTCTGTTCATCTCCAAGTGAACAAGGCATGTCTACAGTGAAGGGTGCAGTCTCATTCAACACTGTAAGCCTGCCACCTCCTTCTGGGTGATCGCATGAGTTCGCAATGTCCCAAAATACTTAAAACAGTACGTATGCGGTTGGTCGTCACCACTTATCACGAAACAAATTGCTACAGAGGCGCCATCTAGCAGGTGAAACATGCGTTAATGAAAACTAACGCTAACAGCAATTTTAGAGGAGAGAGCTTGACCCCACCCCTCCACGTACCACGTACCATGTACCACGTGGAGGGACGGCATCGCCACGTGCTTTTATGATTGATCTGTTGTGTAAAAAGGGTTAGGTTTCGAGTTAGGTTAAAGGCTATAGTTACGGTTAGATTGAAGGTACTTTTGACAAGATTGACATCAGATGTTTACCAGCGTTTGTACGTAGAGTGATAGCACACCCATCACCAATGTTAGATCATAAAACTCGCGAGTCCCGCACCACGTATTGGTGGGAGGGGGTTAACCATTGCTAAATGCATTGGTGGGAGGGGGTTAACCAATGCTAAATGCATTGGTGGGAGGGGGTTAACCATTGCTAAATGCATTGGTGGGACGGGGTTAACCATTGCTAAATGCATTGGTGGGAGGGGGTTAACCAATGCTAAATGCATTGGTGGGAGGGGGTTAACCAATGCTAAATGCATTGGTGGGAGGGGGTTAACCATTGCTAAATGCATTGGTGGGAGGGGGTTAACCATTGCTAAATGCAAGACGTTTTTGAACTTTGCGTACTTAGGACGATCATCCCTGACCAGTGTGCGATTTTCCTTGCTCGCCACATTGGTCAATCCCCTGATGGTCTCGGGTGGATTCTATAAAACGACGACCCGTGCGCTATATATAAGACAGAGCTCCCATGTCCGGAGAGTATTCGCGAAGAAGGAAGCTGCAAACGTGTCAAATCCCACTACGTTCTGCGCGCGTCCCAAATCGCGTTTGTCTCGTACCGATATTTATGTTTCAACTGTGCGGACTGCCCGACTCACCCGGACTAGAGCTTATGAAACAAATGCGATGTCGACATAACCAGCAGCAGTGGATGTGATGACGTCGGTGGTGGAAAACTGCAGGAAAGGAATATTTTCTAATCCCAGGTTGTTTGTCATTAAATTGATCATGAGATGTACCTCGGTTTCTGATAGTACCTGAACGAGCATATAGCTCAGGTGTCTGGAAAGAGAGTGGATATTGTTTTAAAATTAATGCTATGTTAAACGTATGGAAATATGCAAGGGGATTCGGTTGGAAATTAGCTGAAGTGTATGCCATGTTATGTCAGAGTAAACATGCAATAAAATATATAGAGCATTAATATAAAATAATGCAAGTAATTCAGTAATGTACCCTACTCAGTTAAGTCTATAGTGCCATGTTGTCGGAGTGTCAGTGATGTTGTATTGTTTATGTATACTTTTGTTCACAATAAAATAATGATAGTCCATGATACATTACCTGTGCATAATATATATTTGGTAATATCACCTGCCTCAGGCAACACCTGAAATCGAACCGGTATTTTTCGCCGTCCAGAATGGCACAAGTTTTTCGTTGGCGGAGACCAATACCAATCTATTTCAAGACCAACACAACTTTGAAGATAACGACATGCATTCGTTTGCATAACTGTTTTGTTAATCCGAAATGATTGCAATATAGGCCTAACTCCCGACAAACGTATGGATGAGCGATAAAGAGATTTGCAAAGACGTCAAACGTCATCGAGAGCAGCGAAGTTAACGAATGGGTATCTGAATGTGGCCTATAGACAACCCAACACCTGCGTAATTTCTCCAATTTATTATTCGCATCTCGTCTTTAAGGTTTTATAGTAGATATATTATGTTATAGCTATGTCTCCACACATTCGAGTGTTTGTGTTCACTTTTATTCATATACAACACTAATATCTGAATATTAAACAAACAGATCAACATTTCCAAATCCATTTAATACGCAAAAAGTCGAATTATTTGCGAGGATCTCACATAACCATCTATATACCGTCCAGGAGTTAATTTTGACCCGCAGGCCATAGTTTGTAGAGCGTCGAGTTAGATCAAAGGTCGCTCCCCCCACCTAACTCCCACCTGGCGGAAACTCTTAGCCTTTGGTGGCGACCCATGGCGATTGAATGTAACACTATTTCCTTTTATGGCGCGAACAATGACCACAAAGTCGTTTGCTGCCGGACGCTGACGAAAATCGATAGTTTATGCTTGCATTGCACCGTTGCCTACCGTATGCCTACGTCTGTCCTCCGTTGTTGCTGAAGCTAATAAGTAACCCTTCGGCTTGTTGCCTGGAATATCTATTTTTACCTTCTCCACGTGACGCTTGACGGTGTGCAGTGGCGACGGCGGAGGCGGCTGTGGCGTTGGTACCTTGTGCAGTGATGCACATACTACTGTGAAGTACCTGACGCTTGTCTATGTTCGGTTGCAACAAGGAAACAATCGGCGGTCCGAGCGGCCAGGGGTATAGACGTATCTCGTAAACCGTGCAGTTGTTGTTGCGTGGGCGACACGTCGCTAGAGAACGTATCGACGGCCGGCATTCGCCATGCACTGAGCGTACTCTCACCAATATTACAATTATTACTATTTGTATTTTGGGTCAGTGTGTACTTACGCTGAGCGAGCATGTATAGGTGTTGCGCATAGGCCGGTTGACAAGCGCGTTGCAGCAACAGCGGCGGCGGTGGCGGCGGCGGCGGCACTAGTAGCTTTCTTAATGTGGCAGTGCATCGACGCAGCCCGACTCTCCTCGGTACCTAGACTACTGCTTCATGAATGCTATTCTTCAGGACACGTATGATGTCAACGACGACGGCGGTGGACACAGCAGTGGCGACGTGGCGATCGACTTCTTCGACGCACCCACAATGTTCGGGGAGCGACTCGTCGCTACGGATGACGCAGACATCGACGACCCAACGGAGAAGCTCATCCACGCGATACAGGCGCTGCGAGATGTGATTATTGATAACACGAATGTGCAGCAGCGAATACGAGCCCGACGTGCCGGCGGCGGAGGCGGAAGCGGCGGAGGGTGCAGCGGGACCGCTTCCGTGGGCGTAGGCCTCGCCGGGCCGGGCCGGACGGGTCGCAACCACAAAATAAACAATATGTTCAAAGACGAGCGACTAAAGATCCGCAGCCAGAAGGTGAGTGGATCCCCAGCTCTTGCAACTGTTCCGGTGTTTCGATTACTTGTCAACATTGTAAATTGTGTTAAACAGGTGAGATCTCAAAAGGTAAGTTCTTCCACCGTGTCAAGTCCCTAGGAATGTTCAAAGCGTGATACAACTCGTCCTCTGGCAGACCTGGTCGATCGAACACAATCTCGACATCTCCGGGAAGGATTCAGCCACGCTGCAATCATTGCGCGATGACGATTCGTTTACGTGTATCAACCAATTCAAGCCAAGAATAGTAGCACGAACTTATTTATTCAGCTTAGTGAACTGCAGCAATGTGGAGTGGACGCAACTGCCCAAGCTTCGAAACGGCATGAAAACGATTCGAAACAGGGTTCTTCGTTGTCTGTTCGATGTCCTAACTGCATGACCACTATGGCCCACATTAATATGATGTAGTTGTACACTTCTAAATTACCCTTGCGAGACCTCATTTAATTAGCAAATGTGTTTCAGGGTAACACGCTAAGCTGATCACCTTTACTGCAACTTGCAGGCACGTAGGTTTATCATTACCTGGATGCGTCTATTTCGGGATTGCCTTAGCTCATAGAAGAAGCGACGTGCAATGTCCACTGATATTTCCCGTGCCTGAGTAGGAGCTAAACATTGGACTTTGCAAAGAGATGTCAGTCTCCTTAAGCCACTGTTTAGGACATAATTATATACTGTAGGTTTACATTGGAAGGGAATTGTTGTACTGTCGATGTTGTCACAACGGCATCTTAAACCGGAAGCTAATTATGTCCTTGTGCATAATATATCAAACGAGAAAGCATGTCAAATATTCATCTTAAAGTCAAATGCAGCAAATATGTTTGCGTTCTTTGATTCGTTTCTCGATAGTCACTTCTGTGTACTGACCTATCTTCACGTTGTGTGCTGACCTATCTTCACGTTGTGTGCTGACCTATCTTCACGTTATGTAAATCCATAGGTCATGTGGTTTCGGAGAACTGTTATCAAGTTGCGCAAATAGATCTACCCGAATGCACAATATTATCGTAAATATGTCTAGTACAATGTTATTTTCCGCGAAGCCAGAGTTGGTCACACCCAGATACCATGTTTACCTCCAAGATGTCTCACAATTCACACACGTCAGTTGCTACATTTGACGTTTGTAGCGCGGGGTGTCTTTCTGAGAAAACAGTTTGTGTGGGCGATAACGCAGGTTGCCGACGTATTCGAGTCATTTGTGAAGGAAATAAACGTCAGTTCACGTACACAGCCAGATGCATCCACACTTTGCAGCAGCGGTTGTTTGGCAGTGTATGTGTGTGTGTGTGTGTGTGTGTGTGTGTGTGTGTGTGTGTGTGTGTGTGTGTGTGTGAGTGTGCGTATGTGTGTGCGTGTGTGCGTATGTGTGTGCGTGTGTGTGTGCGTGTGTGCGTGTGTGTATGCGAGTGCGTGTGTGTATGCATGTGTGTGCGTGTGCGTGTGTGTATGCGAGTACGTGTGTGTATGAGTTGTGTCTGTGTGTGTGTGTGTGTGTGTGTACGCGCGTGTGCGTGTGTGTTTGTGCGTGTGTATGTATGTAAGTACGCACACACACGCACGCACGTACGTATGTATGCGTACAATGTATATGAGCAACAATGCATGCAAGATGGCAACGAGTACCAAAACAGATCACAACAACTGTAAAACAGATTACAACAACTGTAAAACAGATTACAACAACTGTAAAACAGATTACAACGCGTAATTTGACAGTAATTCCTCGATAAACATAGACATGGCTCATTGGCCAATTTGCGTGGGCGATATTACAGCGCTTAGGCAAAAAACTATGTCATCCCAGAAAACTATATTATTTTGGGGCCGATCTCGAGGTTGGTGCGCTATGGGTTTAGACTGTTACGTTAACGGGAAACGCCGTCCGCTCACTCGACTTGTGGTATATCGTGTTTCCAAAGTGTGCATTTATAGCTACCTCGGCTATAGCAAAGAGCAGTGGAGGCGCGCAGCACGTGTGTCGACCCACCCGGGCGAACTATGAGGATTGACGATATTACGAAGGTAGACGTACAGACGGGGACGGCTTGTGCTCGCTGCAGCTGCTATTGTTGTTTCTACTGCTGTAGAGAATGCCGCAAGTGTGCATGATTTCATCCTCATAGAAAAGTCCTTACTCAGCAAAGATGGCGTCTATGGTGTTATTTTGAAGTCTTCCTTGGGTTTGGACGGGCAATATCAGTAGCGTTTCTTTCGTTTGTTCGCAGATAGTTGTTTTTAAACCGATTATATTATATCGATCGCTCTTTGAAGTGTTGCAGTGTTGATTATTATAATTATTCTACGTACTGTAGAACGCCTGTAGCAAATCTGGTGACTGCAACACGTGTTCTCTAGCACGCCAATACAGCTCCGATAAACATTGCGTCACACTGCAATTAATCTTACCTTTGTCACTCAGTGAACAGGGCATTACAGAATGATCTAAATTCTCCACTGTTCCTAACACTGGTCCTATCAATTGTTTTTCTCCTCTCACTGAATTGAAATTGATTATACAGTGCTATTTGGGGTACCCCTATAGATAATGTAGTGTAGCCAGATTGATGCATCCAATACATACATTGATATAAACCACATTGTTGTATCCAATATATACATTAGTAGGAGTCACGTGGTTGCACCCAACACACACAATAAAATGTAGCCATAATGTTGCGTCTAGTATGTAAGTTATTGGCACGCAGATTGGTGCATCCAGGTAACACATAAATGGTTTCCAGATTGTTGCGTCCTAACCAAACAATAATGGTAGCCTGAACATTATTGTTGCATCCAATACATACAGTAATGGTAACCATACAGTAATGGTAACCATATTGTTGCGTCCAATGGATACGTTAGTGATACTCAGACGGTTGCATCTAATGGTAGCCAGATTCTTGCGTCATACACAAACATAAATGATGCTCCGAATGTTGCATTCAATATACTGTAAATGTATGACAGTCGGTATGCTGTAATTTAATATAACAGCAATCAAGGTTTTTTTTGTAAATTACTAGCAGCATTGAAGAAGTATGATTATATATATGTACAAAAATGTGTCGTACATAACATATGTGGTCCATCAATCTGTAATCTGGATGTACCTGGCTATGCACAAAATGTTGACTATTGTACATATTATATGTGCACAGTGGCAATCCCTGTGTTAATAAAAAGTGATTGCCCTATACCAACCTACCTAATAGTTGGCGTAAATTCAGTACGAACAGAGAAAGGGCTGCATGGACATAACACAGACCCCCCCGGGAATAGGGGGTTCCGAATAGAGTAGTACACGAATCAACATAGACACTAATTGTAACTAGATTGGCACATGGAAACCAAATTGATGCATTTCATGTTTCATGTTTAAAAAATGTCATTACCGAATTGACAGTCAATTATATAATGTTAAAAACACCGGGAGTATAATTCTGTATAACATTTAGACTGTGGCATTAGACAGACCATGCAACACCTCATCGTCTGTGAGACAATAGAGAACGCATACTCTGCCCAAGACATGACGACGGACAATGACATCGCCATCAAATGTGCCAAACACTAGGAGCACATTGCGTGGTAGTGGATGGACACGAATGGTGATAATTTAGAGAATACGTGAAACAAAGAGTACATCTGAAAGTTCAGCTCGATGCTTAAATGTAATCTTCGTTTAAATACCACGAGGTAGTATTTCAATATCATAATGTAGCCTTATTATGACCTACAAATGACATACGTTAATTATATTATCCTTCGCTAGGCTGTAAATTAGAGCAGCCGTCGGCTCAGTCGGTTTAGTTTGACGTTGCGTGGCAGCATAATTGACCATCGCAAAATGGTCATGTTGACTGTCAACGTAACGGTAGTCTGCCTTGTTTATTGTCAATGACGCTTCGCTCACTAAATACCTGTATTCAAATGCAGCCGAGAACACGTGAATACGAATGTGGCTCGCAGGTTACCATGGACGTAACTGAATATTGTCATTTTGTTGGATCAAGTAAGCATAGTTGTGGAGCAGTTCAAGAATGCACCAATCATATATAATTACACTACTTTAGTAACAGTTAGATGAACGAACAAGGTATGGCTTCCAACATATTCTAATATTTAATATATATATATATATATATATATATATATGGCATTTACAAAACTGCAACTATTAATCTTGTACCAGATAATAGGCGATGTATCTCCACCCTAACTATCAGCTAAAATGTACCGCAATGCATTTGAAGACTCCTTTGCTAGAACTCGTTGCGTAATAGAAATATAATTTTTGACGAGATTAGCGATTGGGTATCGAAAAGAGTAGTACGTCTCGTATCGAAAGGTACTTTTTTATGGCGATATGGCATGTTCGCACACAAACACCCACACACACGCACATACACACACACGCACACCATACACACACACCTCACATCACACACGCACACGCACACCAAACACACATACTCACATATACACACACGCACATACAAACACCAAACACACATACTCACACGCGCACACGCACACACACACACACAATCACATGCATACACACACGCAAACACACACACACGCACGGAGACACACGCACACCAAACACACAAACACACATACTCACATGCATACACACACGCAAACACACACACACACACACACACACACACACACACACACACACACACACACACACACACACACACACACACACACACACACACATCTGTGGGGGTGCACGGTTGTAGGAAAATTGCAAAATGCTTATAACTTCCAATAGGCTAACCTTGAATAACATTGAATGTCAAGTGTCGCATTGTAGATATGGAGCGTATTTCACTCAGTAAATCCACCAGGCAACAGCTGAATCAATAATGAAGCCGTCATGACGATTAAAGGGACTTGTTCTGTTTATTTTATGGTATCACCTACATGATGTTACCATAAAATAAACAGAACAATTCCCTTTAATACTTAACATTTAGGCAGTCAGTACGTTATAGTAGATATAGTTTATACTGCATTACATATGCAGTATAAACTGTATCTATTATAACGTAGAAAAAAAAATATATACGTAGATTTTATAGGCACGGCCTCGGGTCCAAAGCAATGGTAATAATATATTGACACCGGAATTTGCGCCCTAGTCAGGTCATGACCTTCCTCGGAATTATCCAAGATCACTATTCGGGGATTTGATTGACAGCGATTTTTGTCAACATTGACCTATTGAATAAAACAATTACTGGGGAACAATAGGCTCCGTATTCGTCTTATGACTACCTTGTACTGGGTCGAACCCCTGGTCAGCTGGCAACCGGTTGACCTGTTAACTGTTAACGGTTGACCAGTCAGGTCGTTTTATAATGATTAGACTCAGCGTACCTTCTCATCTAGCACCAAACATATGGTAATGAATGTGAAAATATGTAGCTTTTGACCATGTGCCAGTCACTGGCGGAATTCATTCCATGCCACAAGCCTTAGCAGCAAAAAACGTCGAGCGGATAATTTTGGCGGACTGCATATTTTTCTCCGTTCTAGTTCTATTAGTAATGTGGGTCACGTAATACCACATGGCGCGTGGTTACTTCATCAGCGTTCAACAGTCGTTATTGTAGCAGAGTAAATGTGATATAATAAACTCTCGCACGCGAACACATGTAAGCATGCATGCATGCACACGCGTCTGCGCACTTACACATACAAATGCATACACAAATACGCACATATAAACGTATATGCACACGCATGCACACAAACACACGCACACACGGGCACGTGCGTACACGCACACACACACACATGCACACACACATGCACACACGTACACAAATGCATACAAAAACACATATGCACACACGCACGCACACTCACACGCACGCACACAAATCAAACCACTTACAAAACAATACGCCAAAGCACACACTAAACTGCACATCATCAAGCTACTATCACACACCAAACCACATACCAAATCACACACACACACACACACACACACACACACACACACACACACACACACACACACACACACACACACACACACACACACACACACACACACACACACAGCAAAACGACCCCATAAACCACACACCAAGCCATCCCATGTTTGAATTGGTTATGACTGTGACCATGGCAATATATTGTCCGTTGTTTTCGTATTCGGATGATGCCATTGTTGCCGTTCAGTATACCGATGTTAATTATTTATTTATATAATCTGGGTTGCATTGTTTCAACCGGATAGGTTCGTACACAAATTTCGTCAAAGCTGATTTCGTTTCCGTGCGTATTTTATATATTTATGAAAGCCATTGGTTGCGACAAGTCGGTTACACTCCCTTGTTCGCGGTTACACTCCCTTATTCGTAGTTACACTCCCTTGTTCGCGGTTACACTCCCTTGTTCGCGGTTACACTCCCTTGTTCGTGGTTACACTCCATTGTTCGTGGTTACACTCCCTTGTTCGCGGTTACACTCCCTTGTTCGCGGTTACACTCCCTTGTTCGTGGTTACACTCCCTTGTTCGTGGTTACACTCCCTTGTTCGTGGTTACACTCCCTTGTTCGCGGTTACACTCCCTTGTTCGCGGTTACACTCCCTTGTTCGTGGTTACACTCCCTTGTTCGTGGTTACACTCCCTTATTCGTGGTTACACTCCCTTGTTCGCGGTTACACTCCCTTGCTCGTGGTTTCACTCCCTTGTTCGTGGTTACACTCCCTTATTCGCGGTTACACTCTCTTGTTCGTGGTTACACTCCCTTGTTCGTGGTTACACTCCCTTGTTCGTGGTTACACTCCCTTGTTCGCGGTTACACTCCCTTGTTCGTGGTTACACTCCCTTGTTCGCGGTTACACTCCCTTGTTCGTGGTTACACTCCCTTGTTCGTGATTACACTCCCTTGTTCGTGGTTATTCACTTTTCCTGCTGTACACAAACAAACGTTCCCAAAGCGGATGACACACACAAAGCGGCATCTCCATTGCAACACATCAACTCAACCTACGTCTAATTACTCACATGTCCAAAACAACTACCGTCGCCACCTGCATGTATGAAATGAGCGTTCGGCTGACTCTTATTTCTATAGTGGGCGTAGTGTGACGCTGTCATGGTCTAAACATGGTCGGAATATCTTGGCCAAAGCAGCTCAAATATTTACCTCAAACGTAAATCCAACCGTAGACGTAGTTTTGACGGAACAGTGACTGTTATGACTAATATTAGAATATGGGCATGTAGCACTGAATCATTGTACCAAAAAATGTAGCACTGGAGGAGATATATAGAAGTGCAGCTCGCGTTGGCGTCAATGAGTATCATTGTACATCACCTGTTTGCCATCCGTTGTAATGTTGGCAATCATTTGAGAGGAATCATCTACTCCAGTCTGTCTACACGAGGAACACAACCTTCTGATTATTACTCTTTACGTCCCACACACTCATTATCGGCACAACTACAAGTCCCATCCCAATGTCATGTGGCCGGAAATGTTATAGTCCTCACGGAAACTTTCCATTCCATTTTTCGTTAAGAAGTGACCACGTCTTTTCTGTTTTACTCGCTGATTGTAGCACTTGGCAACGTCCTATTTATTGAATATCGTTACATATCGTGGATGCTAGGATGCAGTGGCCCTAATACGTCTCATTCAACTGGACAGCGTCAGTGCTCGTTTTACCCCACCAGTCCTTGATGCATTATAGAACCGATTAACGATATATTCTGAGGTGAATCAACCATCTGACCAACATGCCGGAAACCACAATTACTCGCACGTGTTGCGTCTATCCACAACATGTTTTTCATAACTTAATTTGTAACCGTATACTGTTTCATATCGGAAACAAGACAACATACGTTCGTAATTTAAAAAAAAACACCCCTCGTTTCACGAGCTGAAAGCCGTTTCGTATATATGCCCAGTATACTCGTTGTTCGTCGGGAATTGATGTGTTCCAAGTTACAATATGCGACCATGAACTGTCACAACGAAGGTCGTAATTATTAATGCCGATATAATTGCATATTCCACACTGTCGCCAATGCACAACCAGCACTACCACGACTGCTACGTATGTGTGAGGTTATAGACTTTTTATCGTGGCCACATGGCAAGGTGCCACATTATGTCATTAGCAGATTATAATCATAACAAAATGGTGACAGATGGTGTTCACAGTTAATAGTGGCTGATTGGGACAATGGCGGATGGTCACAAACAAGAGATGCCGGCGATAGCTTAACCGTTACGAATCACGTGTCGCTTGTATAATTAATCGAGCGTCAAAATTGACAGTACCAACGTCTGCTATTACCACGGCCCCTGGTCGGTTTAGACGTGGCCTGCATAGTGCGTCCGTGCGTCCGAAAGGTGACGGGAGGTCACGGCAAGATGACATTAGGCGACAGCTATATCATTATACAATGACGTGGCCATGGCGAAATGGCATGCCATTGCTGCGACCACGTTGTCTGGCGATGTCTTGCCGGTCGCGTCTCACCGAGGCGACTGCGATAGATTGGGACAGATGTTTCTGGCGCGGTAATCAACGCGCCTGCGCCACCACCAACACTTGTGGGTTTTCTTCCGGTGGCGGTGTTCTATGATGACTGATTAAAACTACGCGACGCACATAAATGCGCGCGCATCGTTGACGGTTTTTTATAATTAACTTTACGTAATGACAGCGCTGCGTGGGCGTTTACAATATAAAGTGCGGTAGGGTTGATATGATTGTTTTAATGAAAATGTGCGCGACGGCAGTTGCTCTATGTTGGGTGTGCGTGCAGCGTGGCGCGAGAGGTTATACACGACCGCAAATAAAATTAATAATGAAAGATGTCTCACAGTTTTAGTATGAGTGAGTGTATACGTATTCCAAGTGCACAAACACGTTTTTTCGCAAGCATGCACGCACGCATGCGTGTACGCACGCACAAACAGATAGGCACAACCACACACGCACACACAGGTCTACACATACACACATACACACGCGCGCGCACGCACGCACACACACACGTACTAACACATACGCACACGCACGCACGCGCACACACGCATGCACATGCACACACACACACACACACACACACACACACAAACCCACCCACACACACACACACACACACACACACGAAATAGCAATATTGTGCGTGTGATCATTTGATGCACGTGTGACCCGCTGACCGTCTCAACTGGCGACCTTTCTAGCCTAGCTACGTCCATAATCTGTTATATGTTCCTGTTCGACTCACGGCGTAGGCGCTGGACCTTTCCTATTAACCGTCGCTGGCAGGTGAGAGAGGGACCGTTCATTTATCTGCCGGTGAAACAAGCCGAGAGCAGTTCCGTGCCAGAAATGGGCCTTTCCGTACAGTGCAACCGCGCGCATGCGCAGTGAACAATGTGACTGTGTTACCCCAATTATGCTGCCATGCAAAAAATACCGATTTTGAGTTTCTACGTTTTTCTTCTTCGTGTGTTTATTACTGTTATTGCTGCAAATATTTTCATACACGCTATTACATTTATACTAAATATATTCTAACAACTTAAATGGTAAACGTAAATGTAGTATTAGTGCAAACAACTTTAGAAGCGACGCCTACTTCTGGCAAGATTATGTTAAGCGCGTTCTTCTGGCACGGCACTATATTCGACCCATTACACCGGTATAACTGGGACGTTTGTGCTAGGAATATAGACCATACATATATACACCATGCGAATAATCATTATGTCAGTTACAATCAATATACGTTCTTCTGTTTTGTTGAGTTGGCGTCAGTCGCCATTTAACGAATGAACGAACAACACGAATCGTGGCAGTGGTGTTGTAATAGTGGACCTATACAATTTCCTAAACGCAACCATTATCCGCGAGTAAACACCAGTGCGACGTCTACGCAGTGGTGATATTTTGATTTCGCCGACTAGTGCGTATTTTGTGCGTTCGAGGTAAGCGCGCTCGGACTCGACGCGTAACTCTGGCCCGGGTCTGACAACAATCAACATATCGCGTAATTACTAGAGCGGTGAGATGAATACTTTAATGGCAGAACAGTCAGCGGCAAAACGGCAGGCATTAATAATGCATCGAGTTCTGTTTTCTGAAAACAAAGCGACCGGCCAGCGGATGTTGCTGGATGCCGCCCAATGGATGCGCACCATTAATTAATTACGCTCTAATTTCATTAGTTCCAGCGCAAGCCAGACGACGAACAGAGTCAGGCTGCTGAATAGGAAACAGCTTCGAAAGAACCTCGTCTGAAAATGAAAGTAAACATGTAAAACTTCGTTAACGTTTTCCTGTTGCAAACGAGTGTTATCATTCAGTTTGCTTACTGGACCACTGCTGATGTGAATGCGTCGTGTGTATGTTTCTTTATATATTTCTTTGTATGTATGTCACACATGCATGCGCGCACACACGCACACGCAGATATAGACACATGTAGTTTTGCATACGTTAAGTATGGTCTTCATGGGGCACGCTTCGGCGCTACAAATTTCACCAACTCGTAAAAGTATCTCTCTCCCCACCCCCTCTCAACCTCTCCCCACCCCATTCTCAACCTCTCCCCACCCCCTCTCAACCTCTCCCCACCCCCCTCTCAACCTCTCCCACCCCCTCTCAACCTCTCCCCACCCCCTCTCAACCTCTCCCCACCCCCCTCTCAACCACTCCCCATCCCCTCTCAACCTCTCCCCACCCCGTCTCAACCTCTCCCACCCCCTCTCAATCTCTCCCCATCCCCTCTCAGCATCTCCCCACCCCTCTCAGTCTCTCCCCACCCTCTCTCTCAACCTCTTCCCCACTCTTTCCTCTCTGCTTCTCTCCATATCTCCTCCTCTCCTTTTCTCACACTTTCTCCTTCGCTCTCCCTTTCCCTCTCTCCAACGCTCCCTAATCTCACTCTTCCCTCCCTCCCTTCTTCCATCCCTTCCTCCCTCTCTCCCTTTCTCCCTCCCCTCCCTCCCTCCCTTCCTTCCTTCCTTCCTCCCTCCCTCCCTCCCTCTCTCCCTCCCTTCCTTCATTCCTCCCTCCCTCGCTCCCTCCCTCTCTCTCTTCCCCCTCTTCCTCCCCATATATCGTTCTTTCTCTCAAACACGTTCTTTTCCTATCTTCAAACAACTCTTCCCGTAGCTCTCTCCTCCCTCCCTTCGCTACCATGCGATTTACCTCCTTCTTTCCGTCCTTCTGCTGTCTATGCACCAACCGGGTCATACTACACGCAAGCCGATGTAAACAACGCCTATAGGTCACGGGTCAGTCAACGAATTAGCTAGTTCATAATGATAATAAATTATGTGCCAGCGTTGTGCCACACGTCCAGTCGTACAATGGAAGGTCGCCGAGTTATGGCCGTACGCTGCGCGCCGTTTCCGGCAACATTTTTTTCTGCTGCGAATTTCATGCACAGTTCGGGCAAGTCGCCTACAAAATGTCAAAGGAGTTGTTAAGAAATGCTCCGCTAAACACAATGACGTAAACTGCACGGTGGATGGGGCAAAGTACAATGCAGTAGTGTGGCGGATTTTGAAAAGAAACGAATGACGTAAAGGATATCGATTGTCAGTCTTTGTTGAGGTACTGTTTTATGGGGAAACGTTCAAAAGAAATATTTTGTGTACAATATGTGGTTTGCATAAGTACAGTAATATATATATATACACAAATGCACGCACGCCCGCACGCACGCACACACACACACACACACACGTATGTATATATATATATATATATCACATATTCAATAATCGTGCGATGTGTTTTACTTATACAATTTCCTGCTGGAACAATTGAGCCATAGAGAACAATAGTGGTCTAACTCAACAATTACAAATACTGAGTTTGTTGTTCCAGGCACATTCTAAATAATAAACTTTTTGTTACTGAAATAGTGGTCGAACTTATACATACTTCTAACTGGGAGATACTAAAGATTGTAAGGAGCACTCTCGGGCTTCTGAGCTCGTACGAATGTCTGCGAAACGTAACCCTAACCCTAACCCCCAGAGAACCGTTTGTGTTATGCGCGTATTTCAAACAAAATATCTGTAAAAATTAAAGGTAAATTCTTATAAAGCATGGTATCCAGACTCCAGGACTGCTCAGAGACTTATACTCTTCACTTCATAGCAGACCTGTTCAATCAAACACAAATTCGCCTTCTCCGTGAAACAGTCAGCCATGTTGCAATTACTGCATGAATGGTGCAGAAATATCAACCACTGACTACTCACTCCTGTCTATATCCACCACGGTCTACACGTGTAGCATACTACGGAAGATAAAGTTATGATGATAAAAATTGCACAGCGGCCGCAAAAAACCCCAATAAATACAAGATGGCGGCACGAGCCGTTACATCGGAGCTCACACGCAGCCAGACAGGAAAACGTTTACAACAATATAAGCAGGAAGGAGAGCCACGTCAGACCGTCAAAAGTCGCAATTTGCCACCGAGACAACTAAATTACGACTTGAACGCTATTTAGACAAAAACGTGACGATGCAGCGGCAAGGAAACGACCGGTTTCTACTCCGGTAAACAACGACACGTAATCTGTCGCCGACAACGCCGTCTCTTTCGGTGACGTCCGTGGTAAATCCGTCGGCTCTAGGCTCCCATTCGCATCGGCGGCAATCAGCTGCACAATGCCGAGAATTCCGGGTCGTTTATCTCTGTCTCTGAATCCAAACAGATCCTGTCGTAAGTAGTCAGCGTACGTAATTAGCTAATTTCGGAGAAGACGACTGCGATGGCTAATGTGCTGTGAGTCGGCGTTGAGTGGGAGTGTAGTCGGTCGAGGGGCACACATGCCAAGGCACGTGCTCACATGCAGGGAAACATAAATAAATATAAACAAACGTACGGACGCGCACGCACGCACTCACGTATACACGCAATGATGTCCGCACACTCTCTCTGACACACACAAGTGTACACACGCAAAAACATGCCCACACACGCACAAACATAACACACACACACACGTACAAACACACTCACACACGCGCGCGCACGCACGCACGCACACACACAGACATACAAACACGCACTCACTCACACACTCTCATACGCACGCGCGCGCACACACACACGCACGCATACACACACGCACGCCCACACAGGCTACTCATGCATACACCCACTCACGCGCGCAGGCACACAGGCACACGCAAGCGCACGCACATGCACACACACGCGCACGCGCGCGCACACTATTTCGTTAACAGTTACACTTCAGACGGTCACTGCATCTGTTTAGTCTTATTTTACGCACACATGTCATCAGTATAGTGGCCTTCGCACAATGCATCAGTTGTGTTATCAGCTACATCAGAAAATAGTATAATTTACTCGTTTGTTTCCTTCTCCAATGTACGCAAATCAAGACACGGTCATATCAGTCAAAACCGCAACACTTTCTTCGTCTGTTCTTTCACAAACCTGGCATTGTCGGCATTTTTCCTTGTGACGGTTTTTTCCCAGCTTATCGTGTTGAACCGCCCTTCAGCTGCAATCATAAAACAATATAATTCTTATTGATTTCCGTCCTATCCACTGACGTGTTCGATATAAACTTCCGTAACTTGTTTTCACATTGTATAGTCGAACCTCGCTTTACGATACCCTTCGTAATACAGCCACCTCGCAGTTAAGGTCAGGGTCAGTGTGACATTATTATTTTATGCAACAACAAAGTATAGGACATTAGTCCTGCCATTCAGGCCTCTTTGGTCCAGCTCCGGTTGTGACCTTAACAGTGAGCTTCTATTATACTTGTTATACTTCGGTTAATATCACTTCGTCCGTTGACCGGAAAGCTCATAGGGATTCCTCTCCAAATGGCACGCTGTTCGCAACTAGAACCGTAGCGTCTGCATCAGAAATGATAAGTCGTTGGTAGCGAATATTACTATTCTAATTGGCAACGTAGTTCTCTATGTGTGATTCGTCTGGCAAAATAATGTTCTTTTCAAATTTCAAATTCGTCTCATAGACGTTGACAGAGACAGTTCTTAAACGTGATGGTCACCTTGGCAGCTCATCTACTTCGCAATTTAGGTCACCCTAACACAATCCCAAATTATACAGTAAAGTACAGCAAGTTAGTCCCATAAATACGGTCACCATGTCCGTTTTATAATGGTGACTTTAATAGTGAGGTTCCACTGTTGTATATTATGAATCACACGTCCGAGACAGAACAACCGGACCTCCCGGAGTTGACCTTTCTCAACGCTAGTGGATCACCGGCAACCGCATCAGGATTCTACGTGGATGATGCGGACATCTGATAC
The DNA here is from genome assembly GCA_020002185.1 of Paraescarpia echinospica. NCBI lineage: Eukaryota > Metazoa > Annelida > Polychaeta > Sabellida > Siboglinidae > Paraescarpia > Paraescarpia echinospica. The sequence continues at coordinate 50,939,903 of CM034536.1, forward strand.
ACAAATGGCGCATCAAAGCCGCACAGAGATGCTAATGTGGTCACGACCGACAAACCGTTGACCACACCATCAACCCTTGCCGCATGTTTGTTGTCAGCGGAGAACTCTCAGAGGTCCACTCAGCTTCCGCCAAAGAAGTTAAGTGGAAGCTCCGTTGCTGTATTTACACTACAGAAGAATAACACGAAATAATGATTTGAGGTAGATAATTCCAACGTTACGTTGTAGAATTATTTTGCTTGATCTTCGGAGAGGTAACGATATTAAATATTTTGACAATGCATTACAAACAAATGTCGGCAATGACATTGAAGAAAGACGCACCAATGTGTTATATATCTGACAAAATACAAATATTGAGGTCAGTAATGGAGACAATCTGGAGGAACTGCGTGGGAAGATCATTCAAAGCCTCTTCTGAGAACAAAACACACATTTTATTATGGAATTCCTGGCTTACGCCGGATATGGGTGCCAGTAAAGACCAATAGCCTAAACTAACCCATTCGCCTGTAAGTGCATCTGTGTGTGCTTACTTAAACATATTTAAGGGCAATTGTTTGCTTCAGTGGATTGTCACTGGGGCTTCATTGCGCATCAATGTGCAGAAACTGAATAAGTCAAAACAAAACAGCTATTTTTGCCGATTTGAATTATAATTGAATGAATACAAATGCATTTAATTGAAATTGATCCTTGTTTGTGAGTTCGTTGAATTGAATTGGAATTGATCATTGGTAAATACACATGAATTGGAATTTAATTGGATTTCATAAAAGTGAATTTAACCCAGGTCTGGTCTCCAGTCGTCGACATGGCCACGAAGATGTTATGGAGAGTTGGTGTATTAAATGGTGTGGCTAATTTGTGAAGGTACTGGATATATAACTGATGACGCAACGACGTCTGCCAAGTTTTGCTCTTAGATTATCTACAGAAGAAAGATAAAGTGAACGAATATGCAAACCAATGCACTACCTACTTAATTTGCCACGGAAGCACAAATTCACAATATGAATACAGTTGAGTGAATTGACCGAACTATGAAAGAAGAACCGTTGAGGACTATAAGTCTTCTTGAAGGAAGAATACTATGGAATTAGATAGCTAGCATTAAGAATAATGTTGTGGAATATAGCGAGCACATATATCCCTTGTTTCTGTGTTTCGCTAAATACGTCAGTAGATATCTGTGTATGTTAACGGAAACTGATGTGGCATGCGTGTATCCCGATTCCAATCATAAACCAGATTAACCGGATTGCGAAATGCGCGAATCTAAAATGTAGAGAATGTAGACGGAGGTGATACCAAGTACTGCAGGATTAAATGTAGACGGAAGTGATACCAAGTACTGCAGCATTAAACGAAGCAGTGACGCAATGCTCTCTCCCCATTTATCGAATAACATATAAAATGCCAAAGTGACATATACGGTAGCAAGCATGATATAGTAAATAAATACTGTCCATGTTCTACATATACTTTCGTATACATTTAAAATGGTAGCTTAACTCAGACTGCAACTTTAAGACCACAAGATGAGTGGAAAACGGTGTAATATGCACGAACAACATAAATGATCATGTATAATAATGATTGTTCATTGGCCATGTTCGGTGTCCATGTCTTCAACTAGATCACACCAGTTTTCGAACTGTACAACATACCTTGTAGTAAAAAAAGTGTGTGTGTGTGTGTGTGTGTGATGTGCATGCGTGCGTGTATGCGTTTAGATGTGTGTGCGTGCGTATATATGCATACGTATGTGTGTTTGTGTTGCGACTTGTGTGTGTGTGCGTGCGTGCGTGCGTGCATGCGTGTGTGTGCAGTTGTACCAACATTGACATACACAAGTCGTGATGTCGAGCAGTGATTCCGTTTGCAAGCGTCTGCCTGGCACCATCGTTAACGATATCAATGACAGTCAGACCGCGCCGTTCGTCAGAATGGCGCCCCTCATAACTAACCCGAGACCCAGCTTTGTATGCGTTAACGCTTCCCCGCCGTTCGCATAAGTATCATTTCGTCTGTCCGTCCACAAGGCACCGAAGTTGTCACACAAAAAAGTTCGTAATGTCACGGACAGACAACGAGCTCGTGTCATTTAATACCGGCGTGACGCACTTTCGGAGAATTGCTGCAATTGGCGGAACTGTCTGTCAATGGCTGACACAGACAGCGCGACTGTATTGCAATGAACATCAACAATGAGAACCCCGGCCTCACTGCATCCATCTATATATTGACGGTATATACTTCCCGTTCCGAGATCCACTCGCATATTTCCAAGTTAAGTCACTTCCTTTTATAATCGACCGTCTAGCAGTTGGCAGAGTATTCAATAAACAGAAAGGTAATTATTTAGAATTATTTATTTTTTACCTGCAGCTGGTGAGGCACTCTAGAGGGCGCCACTGTAATTTAACGTTTGCTTTACTTGGAAATATTTAGCATGCCGTAAGGGGCGACGCGACTGTAGAAATTAAATGGTCAGCAGAAACGAGTTTAAGATGAACACTATGTAATGGTGATAATATAATCGGTGTTGCTTCATGACTGTATTAGTGCTAGCTACCCACGGTGGTATTCCTACGCGTGGAACACCCTTTTAACGAACCCTGTTTTCGGAACCGAACCCCATCCAATTTCCACGAAGTTGGGTTTCGACAATACAAATGAGCATCCAAGCGACGTATATTTATACTAGTAATCCCCGTATTATACACTGTAGATATAAACATCAATCAAGAGCAACAGGAATAACGTTTGTACGTACGATTCAGCATGGGACCGAACTTGTAATTCCTTGCACTGTTTCAAGTTCCAAGTTGTTATGTACATTTTAAAAGATAATGGATAATGTCATGACGATGATATTTACCTTGCCTATCAGTATACTATGACGTTCGCCAACGACAGTATACGACTAAGCTTTTCAAAAACGCTGACTTTAAGCCTTTTTTGTCTAGGCCTATAACAATTATACGCATATACGATTGTTTATAAACCCTATTGTGACTCATCACACTTGGAGTTCTTTGTTCTCTTTCTTAACAGTGACGTCTTAATCAATACTGGTCTAAAATAGTACACAGTATGCGCTTCGCCGCTATTAATCTTACTTATATACGCCAGAAATCTGGGGCATTTTTCTTGTCTTATATCGTTCAAATAAACGTACATTTTAGCAGAGACTTTGGCATCCATCCATCCATAGCATAGGTACTGTTATCTACCCCTCTGTACAGATTCAGCTACGACATGTTGTCCCGCCCACTGCATCTCACGGAAGCCCTTTAGTCGCTGTGAGCAATAATCATTGGTTTCGAGATAGAGATCACCATTGTACGATCGTTTATTTTCTACGAACTGACAGACACGTGGTGAATGAAATTACCAGTTTTGAAGCTACAACATGTATGGTTGAACCCCTGCATGTATGTATGTATGTATGTGCACTTTCGTAACGTAAAAGTCATCCGCCTTTAATGACTACATAAATATAAGAGTTTTCTCTGACGTCGCTATCAGTTTTACTACAGCAACTGCTGCCTATGTAACAAAGATACTGATTCCGTCATTAATAAATATCACCGATAAACTCTTTGATATCCAAATATATAATGTGTGAATGGGAATAATTTGAATAATATCCGCAGTTGGTGCAATAAAAATGTGCATACATTTGCCTAAATGGTCGAACTTTAGAGTCTCTTGAATTAACAGTTAACCAGGAATTAAATAAGCTAATAGTTTTATGACGATGTTACCAAAACTACATGCAAAAATGTTGCAGAAAGGAGCTAGTACGTCAGAGTGGATTCAAATTCACGGTAGGTTTCCTTTTTCACAAAATTATTTTTAAACATGAGCTAATCGAAACAGCGGAACTGAGGAGGTACTTTTAAACGCATGTAGATATCCATTCGTTCTGCAAAACCGCAACGTCGAAACGTGAATATGTGTGAACTCTCGGGGTCGCACGTGAACGCCCGTGAACGCGCGCACTTGTAGCGAACTAACTCGGCAATGGTTACTCGTCATGTTAAGAACAATTCGCTTCGACAAACACACAGATAATCCACCATCTGATTGCCACAATTCGCTGCACCTGGCATTGATTAGAATCTTGCCGAGCCGCGTCCATCGTTAGTCCTCCAACAAAGGGTGGCTATCTGATATGACCACTCGGTAATGTCACCATTATTCGCAAATTTTGTCTCCGGTGGCAGCTTTTATCATCGACCATCAGCCATTTTACTGGTGTTTGTTTCGGCCTGCCCAGGGGTGGCGCTGTTGTAAGATTGGTGGATTGTGGGTAATGCTTTGGTTTCCGTGTTGAGTACCGTACATTAGTTTGGTAAGTTGGTTGGGACAATTAGTTGGTGCAGTTGATTGTGCTTTTGCCATTAAGCATGTCTTGGAAGTACAACTCACAGAACAGTCTTTGGAAATAGAACGATGTCTAACAACTGAACATATATTTATGTACAGGTTTGTATTTAGATTTTATGATCAACGAACGTGATTGAAACACTTCGCCATGAAAACTAATGATCATTTAATGATACTGAATTATTGTTATTAGTAACAAACTAGTTAATTAGAGCTGGATAAACCGATTACGTATCTAAATTCTATCATCCATCAACAAGTCGTGATGTCTCGCAGCTTTCCGGGAACTGTATCTGACATGCGCAAACCCGGTGAATTCTGGGAGATATTCATGGAGATGTTTTACGCTTAAACCTGGATAATACTCCAAACAGCAGTGTTGTTCTTAAACTGGGTTCTTGTACCATATAAGTATTTCCACTGACAAGAGATACCACCACAGACTGGGATGACATTGAAAGAGATGTGTGAAGGTCTGCAGATAATTTCGATGTGACTTACCAACATATTTAAGTAATTTAATCTCTTTACAACTTTCTGTGCATTATGTCTTTGTATCATTTACACCAAATGTGGCGAGTGGGGGATATTCTCCGAAAATAGCGCAGTCCCAGTCAGCTGTACGCTGTGTTGCGGCCCATGAACTGAAATACGTTATAATTGTGTGAAACTGCAGTGACGCTCATTACTTCCGACGCCTACATTTCCCTCAGCAACGAAATGAAATAAAACAGCAGTAATCTTGAAACAATTGATGGTGATACATTGGCCTCGGAACGTGATAAATATTCGACGGTGGCGTCTATCAAAACCCCTCCTAATGCAAACCCGTTAGGCCCGCCAAAACCCACTTTGAAGCTCTCCAAAAAAAACAATTTGCCACCTTCAACTCTTTTTTTTGAAACCACAAAGAAATACCCTTGAGGCTCACCGAAAAACACCTTTAGACTCTCCGAAAACCTCCATTTGCAACCCCCTTGACGCTTACCAAAATCATCAAATTGTACCCTAAATATCGGGGGGCTAATCCTATGTGCACCTCCACCTAAAATATTGGGGCTGAGCTTCCCAAGCCCCCTGGTTTCGACGGCTAAGTAATAAAAAATCTTTCGAATATATTAATTTTGCACACCTGCCTAGGAAAGCGACAACTTCCCGCACAGTCGGTATCGACCTCTGTCGGACCATCACCTGAAGCCCCGCTAGACGTCACTACCGCTCACCGAACAAGAGTTGTTACCCTGGATACGTAAGCGCTAACATTGAACCGCTTGATGTGTTTCAATAGACTTGATAAACAAACACACGCCTTCCCAGGACATCAAGCTTTGCAAAAATGCACGCAACAATAATTTCTGAAAGAGCCACTTGCGTTGCCTCGCTCACTGCTGCGCTGAAGGTATTGTGGCGACGTCTGGTGTTCGGGCAGGAAATGAGCAAATGTGAAACTAGATACGTTTGCTGCAGCCTACATCCAGCCTAATGAAAAGTGATGTCCAGTATGTGTTGATGTTAAGATTATTGTTATAAAATGTTTACCCGCATACAAATTGTTGCGTACTCTCGTCAAATCACACGTGTTTCGATAGTGGGATTAATATATCGCAGTTCAAAGATAGGACATCAGTGCTTCAGCGCTGAAGGACATTACAAGTGCGCATTAGATGCGTCCATGCTGGCTGTCCACAGGGTATTACGGGGGATATATTACGGCAGCCAGCTCTTGATTTATCGGGCAGACTGGCTGTTAAATTAGGAAATTGGAAATGTTCGTGCAATTACACGGCGCAGACACCGAAATTGGCCCTCGAAGTCAGATAAACAGCAAACAGTAAACGTGATGTGTTGAACTGTTGTATGTTTGTGCTTCCTCTACGCTATAACGGCCTATTCTATATTGTCGCCGTTCAACCAGTGACCTTATCCTGTGATAATACGAATAAGATATGATATCAGTCAGGGTTTGAAATGTAATAGGCCTAGGTCTGCATAAATGTATCGCTGCAAGTGTGATTGTCCCTAAAAGGACACATGTTAGGGACACAGCTGGATAAATATTCATTAGTAACAAAAATAGGCAGAGCATTTTTTTGGTTGACACACGAAATTATTATATTTGTTAATAATAATAACAACAACAACAGTAATAATAATAACGCATGGTTGATTTGTTTTGTTATGATGCAGCATAATATACATATTACATATCAAAACATTCGCGTCGGGTGTTTGTCACAACATAAATACAGTCTCGTCAAACAATACCATTTTCTGTCCTACATCAATCATTTCGAACAACGTTAATGTATTTGCCCGGACATCACCTGTACTCAACAGTACGTATGACATATTATGTGGAAGTTCTTTGTCTGCACCATAGTGGAATGACGTAGCGCTAGGCTATTAATGTTAAATGTTATTAATCGTATTGAACCTCATTAGCCTGCGTGGTCCAGCGACCACTACATGTGCAAAGTATAATAGAATTGGTTGAAGCATAGGAGAAGACGAATATGCAATGCAACACTGTCATTCATTATACGCCTGCAGTTAAACATACTAAGATAAAACGACTGTTGCCATTTTTATTTCATGATCAACTACTAGGGTGACTGTTTTACCTGTGCTACTACTATTTCGTAAATGTTCTGTACTGCCAGTAAAATGGAATTAAATCTGCAATAAAGGAGATAACGTAATGACTAGCATACCGTCATAGGGAAGTTTTACGTTATACTTTCACATTATTTGACATTCATGTCATAATAAACGGAAACTAAGCTAACGAACAGCCAGTCAGTATCGCAGTGTAGACCTATTGGAACGTTTCCATGTTGGTTACTATTGTAGAGCGCGCCCAGGTATGTTAATTGGCTGTGACGACACTGAGGTGCGTATTGTCCGTCTGCGTTCGGCACAGTGATTATGGTGTTCCTCGCACAACGCCGCGAACGAGTTGCAACGGAGCGAGTTTGTTCAGCGATGATGGACCGCCAAGTAATGGATGTAAAATCGATGCCATATTGGCGGCCCGGTTATACGGTTGTTATCCGAAGTGGCCTGTCGTTTCCAATCGCAACGACGGAAAAGGATGTCACGCATGACATATCCACATGCGTAGTTGTATTAGAGGATAAACCCTACCGAAGCCGTTTACTTGAGAGTTCCGTGGGTCGAAATCAACGCAAAATAAGCAGTTGTTTTGTCTTATTGTTGCAGTTGTAGACGTGCGTATTGTGAAACTGGGGCAGAGAAGCATAGATAGAAACAGAAAGATGGGCAGACAGAAGACAGACACAAAACACTGACGTACAAACGTTTAGCAATCATACTTAAACCAACCTGAAAAATCACCAAATCGATATAGGTCCGCCAAAGCCGGATAATTGAGGAGCCATTCTATAACGTTCACATTTTCATTAGGGACGTAAAAACAAACATTTCAAAATCAAGCTATTCGCATATCATTTTAATGTATAATTTGTCTTTGGTCCCTCCGTTTGCTTGCCATTAGTGGGTGTCAACAAGCTGAATCCTGGCATAGGTTTTCTTAGTACTTATAGCAATGGTCAGCTAGTTGGCGGTGTCTCGTAACATACGATGCACATGAAAACTGAACATGACAGGGAGAGAGTTGGAACAATATTCACATTGCAAATGGTAGAAAAACAAACGTTGCTGGATTGACCTGTCGAGATGCACATCACAACTGCACACAGAGTTGAGATAACAAAGCCTACAAATCCGTTGCATAGGAAAGATGTAACCCAGAAGAACAGGTTTACGTCCACGAAGAACGACAAGACCCCTCGATGGCCAACCTGCCTATAAAAGCATTCTAAAGTATTGTTGTGCAGTGTCAGATCTCTCACTGCCGATACTGGAATGACACCAGAGGTTTTAAACCAGATAGTGATTGTTCGAGAACGGAATCAACAAATAAGATTGGAATAGGGAGTAGTTCCAGATACATTTGTCCTCCATCGTGACTTACAAGGTTAGCTGTTGGACACGGTAATGTGAATGGCAGAGAGATTAAACTGACATTCATCAACATCTTCTACATTTCTGAAACCAAACGGTAGTCGTCAGCTAATCATTAGTTTAAGACTACATAAGCTTATAGTCAAGCATCTAGATATCTATAACGACATTTGCCATTGCTTTTAATCAAGTCTTTCTTTGCGTGGCGAGCGAGCGTGAACGGATTTTAATCCCGGCATCTGTTATGCACTTATTCAACCACAACGTACTGGCGTACTTAACTTTGCGGCATAAATCTTCTTGATCAAGTCCTGATCTTGCGCCCCCTAGCCCCACATATATCTTCAACTAGCTCTCACGTTTTTACACGTATCATATGGCCATCACACAATGTAAGCCATCGTGTTAACCATGGCATATATGCCCTATCCTTGTAGGTTTCGTGTGTGCTAAAATGTGTTTGACCAGCATATGAAATACTGTGGAGCGCCAATATGACACAGCACACCGCATGGACACTGTGCAACGTAGCTCAGTCAACTGGATAAATAACGGCCTGCCTGGTTAGATTCAGTGAAACCATTAAAACCAACTGTTTTCGTACACATATTTTGGAGCGGCTTAATGTTTCTGAGAAAGGTTGTGGTCTACTGAACAAGTTTGTGGTCCATTGAAAAACCAACCAGACAGTGACATGTGAGCCTTTGGACTGCAGAATGTGACAAGAAAATGCTTCATTATCCAAAGTCCGACATCTACGATGCAGTATCTTTATTGTCTCTGCTGTAGGAGTTCATCACATCACTCCGTCCTCAGTTAGACCTCTTGTAACGCCGTGGTCAGAAACTAACTACAGTTGACGACTCTTTCTTTAAGAAGAACAACAGATCTGATGTGCACTACAGTATAAAAGTAGGTGTGCTATAACGAAATGACAAAGAAAACAAAGAACGTGTTTCACCTGCTTGCCAGATAGGAACTGGCTCAGATGAGGATACAGTTCTTTTGTGCTCAAGTCAATCGAATGTGCTACTTTTGGAAACTTGACACTTTTCGCTCATCATTGAAGACTTCGCGCTACGAGATTCCAGAAAGACGGTAGTTTGGATACAGAGTATATCATTCGAATTCCAGGATGTTTTGCTATAGTGTTTGTTGACAGTTTTCTCGAGTTTCCGTGTTGTTTCTCGTGTAATTAAGTGGGGCCCCAGGGAGCTCGGGACCCTGGGGCATGTGTCTCAGTTGTCCCTATGGTAATGCGTCACTGAATTCGAACCATCCATGTACATTTTCAAATTATAATCGCAAAGATCTGTTTTGCGACGAGCGTGCCTCACATCAAATTACGCAGTGTTGCTGTGAAGCTGCGACCAGATAGTAGAGAACTTCGGTGGGACAGGTAAGGCACGTATTGATCCCACCGAGTACAAAACACATACGTCATTACATCTGCAATTACAAGGCACAGTCGGAACCGGCGAGCAATCAGGCTGCCCATGCGAGGCACCCCAGAAACTACTAAGCAATCAGCTAGCGGTGACTAATCGTTTCAGTGGAAGCGTTTACACGCCATTCGATAATTAACACGTCCCAGCAATGAAACGTCGGAAATTGCGGTGCCATCCCAGATGACATTCATCTACATGACATCTTTACAAGACATTAGCACACACGCACACGAACGCACGTGTGTATACAAGCACACGCACGCACATACACACGCACACACGCATTCACGGCATGCTTATTTCGACTATGTCGCAACAACTCCATTGCAGGTGGAGTGGGATCGTTAATAAATAGTTAACAGTATTAATTACCGGACTGGAGATGTACGAATCAGACGTCATTATACATTTGTCACATAAATACGTCACAACACGTAATATAATTATAACTGATGAATCATATTAACAGCACACAACAGACAAACATGTGCAACTAACTGTTTGTGATGCACTGCCTACTATGACGGAAGACTATTGGACAGAGGACTCCTCCTAAAACCGATATTGTGGTCCTATATCAAAGATCATCTCAGACTGATCTAGATTCAATACTTACTTCTCACAGCAAAAGCACAAGAGTCACATGGAGAATGGCCAACATAGCGATGATGTGAATCATGTTTGTAAAACTTTTGCAAGAAATGATAAGCAATAATTCGTCCGCATTCATCTGTTTCGATTTCTTCGTGACGGACAACTCCGTATTGTACGTTGGCTGTGGTGGCCCAATAGCTTTAATGCGATATTCGCACTGTAGACGTGTAGGTTGTGGAGTAAGATGGTGCCGAATATCCCGGTTCCTCTTGTTATCCACGTAAGCGGTTCGCTTCTCTTCTCCTCTTGCGAAGCCTCGACCTCCAAAGGACACGATTGTTTGTGGTGGTCAACCAACTGTTTGTGTCTATGCCCAGGGCTTCTACATTGCCACGCTCGCAGGGGTTGTTGTAGCTGAGATAACTGCCAACAGATAATTGCATGGTGACCACTTTCCATACCCATACATATGCCACAGAAGATATATTTCGGTATCTGACTTGCACCTATCCGGTGAACGGGACGGAGCCATCGCAAACCTCGCTGACTTAGACTTCTTCTACTGTTAATTGACAGGGCAGATTTTTGGACATTAACACTAATGGGAGTTTATAGAATGAAATCCCAGCTCAGTTAGTCCATGTCAGATTTTTTTCCATTTCACGACACGGCGACCGGTACCAGTACCGAACCACCGATCGGTCAGCATCAAGATTCCAAGCCCGGTTCCTTCGATCGGCAGTCCGACACTCTCACCGTTCGAGCACCGCTCCCCAGTCTATATGCTAAAGGAGAAAACACGCTCCCGGAGCTCTGTGTTCGTGATTTTTCAGGAGACGTCGAGGATGCGTCTGAGGCATCGACGGAGAACTCTGTTCAGCCTCTTCCCCAGAGGAACGTTTTGGGGACTCGAACCTGATATGTATGCAGTAGGGCCTATATATTCAGTTACGTTGGGTTATTGTAACTCAACACTGTCTGTTCTTATTCCTAGAGCGCAGTGGTGAAGTGGCCAGAGCTTCGGACTATCGACCGAGAGAACCCGGGTTCGAATCATGTGCCGCAGTGTCGAACCCTGGGCATGTTCCTACACTCTACGTTGCTCCAGTTCACTTAGCTGTATGAATGAGTACCTGGCTATACAAATGGTGGTATTTGTGTACGAGGGTATGAATAGTCTTCCCGCATCAATTGCACCGGAAACTTCCCAGAGAAGTCGATATGGTGTTCGATTGAACAGGTCTGCCAGGGAGTAATGGGCAAATCGCTTTGAGCAGTTTTGAGGACTGGATACTACGTTATATAAGAACTTACCTTCACTTTTTTACTTTCCTCTTGGACATGGTAGTGTCTGCAGCGTGTGTTGTAATGCATGTTAGAGCCGGAATCAGCCAAGGTAGTATTTTGTTACAGGATGTTGGCTGAATTGATTTGCTTGAACGTGGAAAAATGCGAACTCATTGACCATCAAAGGGTATTGCGGTTAACTTGGCCCGCCACGGCAACATTGCCAACAGAACATGTTTCGTTTACGATTTGAACATTTCACGGACGAGACTTTCAAATGGCAAACAGTGCTACGGGCATATCATACACACTTTTGCAGTCAGTGTGCCGTTATCGTGTCCATCTAATCTGAAGATCATTCTATTAACTAACAAAAATGTCCGTCACCTGACAGGTTGCCTTGGTAGTTGACAGTCGTGATAGTAATATTTATAAGTGTTAGAAAAACACGCAGCATCTTTACATAGACACCATAACGGGCTCTTAGTTACTTGTTGCATGTTCAAAATGACGAAGGTCTGAGAGAATGTGAAGTTCACGCCTACTGATAGGCCCTAGTCGTGATAGTGTAGAATTGTCAAATAACATTCGTATTGCTATGCTATTGACACGAGGTAGACATTTAACATAATGTGTCAGAGTGTACTTCATGTTGTCAAGTCCATGGCGTAGGGGCCGTTTTCCCGAAGTATTTGTCAAACGCTCGTGGTTCCTGAGATTGTTCAGTTACGTTTTACGCGCATATAACGTTTTACCTTCCGAACTGATTTACCCAATAAAAGGGAATCTTGACATATATGGGGTATTTAAAGAAAGAAAGTAGGCACGTGAAGCTGTGATCATCGAGACGATCGTCGCTGATGGAGCGATATCACATTGTATCGACGCGTGGTGAACGAAACCTTACAACAGTGCAGCCGACCGATATAACCTCTGAGCTGTTGCGTTGCATTTCTTTTAATCATGTTAAAACAAAAGAAACGAAACACTTCGACATCGTCAAATATCCGCCTGTCTGAATCCGGCGCTGGACCGCACCTAACCGCCCTTTCTCGCCGCGTCCGCTGGCGTCGATTCTAGTCTGTGGGAATGTTACAAATGAGGAAATAATTGATTGACACAGTGCGTGCTTCGCGAAACAGTGCTTTGTTGCCAGTGGTGACCCGACTGTTGACCGAGTAATTGCACGGGGGCCCATAGAACACCGTTCCTCTGTTTTTTTGTTATTACGACGCCATCGGTCCGTGTATATACCGTCGTTTCCTTTTGTGTGTTTTCAAATGAGCAAACGAAATAGGAAAAGACAATATATACATGGACCATACACGAACCGTAATTGCTCCCAATAGATTGTGCTATTAGTTTTGTAAGTTTTTCTTAAATAAAAAATACAACTTTGCTAGGAACATTCTTCCATAGTGTTTTCTTCTTTTTCACGGTCGCTCAACGCAAACGTCTTACTTTTACGCTAATGGATAGGGTACTGAGCTGCGAATTTAAATGACCGCAATAATTTGTGATGGCGCTTCAGTGTAAAAACAAACTGACGACACTTGTTGCAATAGACACCCGATATCAGCATTAGTGAGCTTTTGTTACAAACCAGTCGACTTTAAATTCGAGTATTCGACCGAAGTATAGGTCCATACTTTCAGAACATTTTACCTGATTTACCCTTAAATGTCATCGCGCGGATAATTTCCAAACATTGTTCTCAAATCAGATTGAAGCAACTCGGTGCGATAGCCCTGGTTTCACGCAGCATAGGCAGGCACTGCGTTTATATTAAACTGTTCACGAATACTGGTCATAAACTTCTCCGTTTGCATTATTTTAATACGATGCTGTCTGTTCCAACTGTTTTAATATACTATGTTCTATCAGAATAACTATGTATTTCATTGAATAAGCCCGAAACACTTCGTAATTTGAAAATGTCGCCCGCCAAACGTATACAAACCATGCAATTAGTAAACGTTACATAGGAGACAATAAGCGCAACGTCCTGGATTTGGGACCGGCCGACCTGAATTCCGCGATCAAAACCACAAGTGGGTCGAAGTACAACTCATTAAGCGACCTTCCTGCAAACAACCACCACCCCTAGGAGCCGAACAGACAACATCCCTTTAAAAGCTGGCGTTTTTCAGATGTCAGTTACGCATAATACACAGAACATAGAACAGTCAAGTTAATAATGTCATTCATTTAATCAGCATTACTCGACCAGCCGTATCGTATTTGGCCCTTTGATAGTATCCAGTCATTCTGGGTAATGACCACGTAAGCTAAAGTAATGCGTTTTTAAGCTAAACACTGTGATCGTTTGCGGTGCAGTGTCAACATATCAAACCTTAGAATACTACATGTATTCGTTGTGTTGTTGATGCGATGGTTTTGGATTGGCTTAATTTGTTACAATGATAGTCAATGATGATTTTTTCCATTTCTCTGCCTGAAGTCGTGATCTTGTGACGGCGTTGTTTGTTGTTTAAAAATACCTTATTTTTAGTTTGATTTCAGCTAAATTAAACTCTCTGGTGTGTCCGTGTGTGCGTGCGTGCGTGTGTGTGTGTGTGTGTGTGTGTGTGTGTGTGTGAGAGAGAGAGAGAGAGGGGGGGTGCGCGTGTGTGCGCGTGTGTGCGCGTGTGTGCGCGTGCGTGGTTTACGAGGCCGTTGTCCTGTTGTCTAAATGTCTCGCTGCAGTAGAGAAACAGATTGGGACATGCAAAACGGCTCCACTTGTAGCGGTTCATTCGGTGTACGTGAGTGGATTCCTCTGTCCAGTTAAGTTTTCTTTGAATGTCTGCCTCACCTGGTTCTCTATGGGTGTACAGCAAACATGACCAAACCACCGATGTCTCATATATCTGATGATATCACTCATATAGGTCGTAATCTTCAACTACGAGTGTGAAATGCACCCATTAACCTAGCTTGACATCACAGAATGTGTGCATGTGTTCGTAGAAACGGTCAATTAACTAAAACAAGGTACACACGTCGTTTAATGCAAATTTTGCGTAATGTAATATCTCTGTATATGTAGCTCGGTATTTAAGCTTGCACTTTAGTTTTCGTATAAATGTAGACGCTATACAAATAATTATACCAGTTTTCTTACGACGGAAAGTTTTCTTTCTGTGATATTAAACTTATGGTCCCTGTAGAACAATAGACTGTTTGGTTTTGTTACACGTGTGACGAATTTAAGCAATGTTTGTGATTTTCACAAGTAGTTCTGAAGTCGGTCAAAACTAAAAACTATGTGTCGCCAGAAGGCACCCCTTCGTCTTGAAGGAAACTGAACGTGAGTACAATGTACGCCTACGTCGGTAAGAAGAAAAAGGTAAATGATACCGTAACATATTAAATAGTTACTGCCCTAAATGATAAAAGTGGTAATCATGGAATATGATAGACTTAACCAGTGTGGATCTTCCGTCGTAAAGAGACATGAAATAAATCGTAACTGTCCCCAAACGCTTGAAATACAGCAGGCATAAAAGGTGGAAACACCCACTAAAATCCAGGTTTATTGGAAGACACATGAAGGAATTGGTCAATGCTCCCAATGTTACTCCGGGTGATGCATGGTGGCTGTGACTCGCGCGGGATCGCCGTGATCGTTGCAAAAAACTCCGCTCAGCCGAGACACAACAACAAGATCCCTGCCTTGTCCTATCTCTTTGAAATATTACTTAACTGACGCCAGGATTATGCGAAAGATTGACCTCAGTGCTGTACGCAGAACGGCGCATAGAACGTGTCCTTACAATCAGCGATCCCGTGTCGAAACGTCTTGTGTCGTCGCTATGCGTGAAATACTAGGACAATATTCTGTATCTTAATTGATCTTGGGCGCCAGAAGCGAGACGAACGGGCAACCAGAATATTACACAGGCTTACTTGCAGCTTCGTGTGAACTCGTATGACTAGCGCTACAAAGCCGTCAAGTCAGCACATGCTTCGGTTGACAGCACATGCCTTATTAATAATTTTCTAGTTGATATGCGAATATGGATGTTTCTATTTTTAATGTCATTTCCAAATTTCCTGTAGTTGGTGCGTTTGATAAAACCCAATCATTGTCAAGAAATTAATTCGAGAATTCGTACAGTATAAAATAGCTATATTTTTATGCTGTATTCTAGAGTAATAGCTGCGTAGGTTGTTTAAATGTCATGTTATATGTATGTATATAATAAACAGGAAATTTGGAAATGACATTAAAAATAGAAACATCCATATCGCATATCAACTAGCAAATTATTAATAAGGCATGTGCTGTCAACCGAAGCATGTGCTGACTTGACGACTTTGTAGCGCTAGTCATACGAGTTCACACGAAGCTGTTAGTAATATATATATATATATATATATATGTATTTATTATTATATATATATACACTGTATATATATATATATATATATATATATTGATATTATAATCATATAATGATTTTATGTTTGTTTGTATTGGTGATATTGTCGTTTAAATACGTATCCTTCAAATGAAACAAACTGATACAACTGGGCATACTTGTGGGAACACTATCGTAAAGATGCTTTTTAAAATGCATTAGTACAGGTATGTTAGTTATAATACGCGTCGTGTTTGTATAATTGATATATTATGACATTGTTATAATTCACGTACGGAACATCCCGAAGCCTGTTCCACGTTTTACAATGTGTGTTGGTAGTACTGGAATAGATATGTTGATGATATACTGCCCGCCAAATTGCGGTTACGAAACAGTGCTCGCAATTTTAACGTTGCGCCTGCAAAATGTTCAAGTTGTAAAACAAACATTACATATGCCGAGGCGCCCATACCTGTAAATGTATGTGAAGTTTGGAGGTTCCCACGCTCCTGGCCTCTAATTGGGATGGGGTACAACTGGTTGAGAGAACTTTCTGCTAATAATTCAAACACTGGTTGATTATTGGTAAAGGAACAGACAACGTCGCTCTAAAGCACTCAATATATTCGCGTTACCTACGCACCGCGGTTTGAATAATTACCATTCCTCTGTCAGCGTGTTATGCGTTCCATGTTCAATTTCACAAATCCGTTATAATTCATGTTCTGCACTTTCTACTGTCATCTTTATGTATATACTTCTTCTTTATCTCCCTAGCCTCCTTCTTTTTCATTTTCTTCAACAATCTTTCTCGCATTAATACTATAAACAATGTTGGGTTTTTTGGAAACGATGTTTAGGAAATTGAACGAATAAAAGAAATCGAATGTTCGCCTGATCACAAAAATAAAGTTAATTTACTTACTTCGTCTTCCAGTAGATGTCCACAATCATTTGGTTGATTATTCTGGCGAGCATTATACTTGCGAGCAGAGGAAATCTAAAACACCACAGTTCAGTTCTTAATGTCGGCTATCGATGGTTGCAGAAACGTCGGAGTAAGTTAAACATCATAGTCGCGAACAAAAGAAAATTGTATTTAAATATTGTTTGTTGTTATTATTGTAGCTGCTGTTGTTGTTGTTGTTGTTGTTGTTGTTGCAGTACATGTTTAAATGTTGTTTAAATGTTGTTTGTTGTTGTTGTCTATGGTTGAATTACAGCTGACGTCACTTTGTTGTTGCTTCAGGTGATCGTCGAGTTACGAGTCGTCTTCCTGAAGATCGGTGAGATCGACACGCTGAAGGAGCAATACAGCGCCGACACTTTCATCCAGGCCAAGTGGCGGGAATCGGCCCTCGACGGCAAGTCCATGGAGGTCAGTCGGAGTGTAGGACATAATTATTTGGATATATATCTTCTCCTGGTTGCTGCGCCCGTTGCCTCCAAATGCCACGGTTGGTGTGTATGTGTGTGTGTGTGTGTTGCGATAGTTTTGTCGCGCTACTTCCGAGCCAGGTATCAAGACAAATAGGTTCTAGAAGTTGTATTCCCTGCCGACGTACGCATTGTTCGTTCCCTAAGTTTCGCTTTCTTGTAACGTGGTCTATAATAGAGCTTATTTTTTCCATGATATTTGAAACTCATGTTCTTGAGGATATTGGCGCTAAAGAAGTCTACAATAATAATAATATATTATTATTAAGAAATTCTGCTTGTATCACGTCATGAAATTTGAAGCTCATGTTCTTGAGGATATTGGTGATATAGAAGTCTATAATAATAATACTATATTGTTAAGAAATTCATTGTTCACCCCGTGTCCTATAAGCAAATGATTGTGTAGGTTATTGTAGCAAAACATATATGTTTATAACGTTTATTCTATCGTGATTTCACCCAAGCCTCAGTCTATCACGCAGGTCATCATAAATAAATAAATTCACAAGCGTACGCAGATTCGACTATAGCCATTCGCTTTGAGGTTATCCCGTGAAGTTTACATGACAGGTTATCAAAGAACACTAAGTCTTACACTTGCTTATATCAGATTTACCGAGTGAGGCACGACAGCTACGAACCGTCGGCACTCGCAGCCTGCAACAGAGCCACTACAGAGCACGGCTAATCGGGCGCATATGTAATTAATTGAACCCAGTTCATAGGTTTGCCGCTTAATTGGACGCCTGGCTGATTCGAAATCGGATAATGGGGAGAAAGCCGCGAAGTGACGAAGGCACGGTCACGTCTGAAATTGCGTATCAATTATACGGAATCCATCCAATTAGTTGCAACGGATATTATTTAATGCATCCAATAAACTACAATGTGCCTTGATTAATGTTTAACAAAACTACTTGAAAATATGGCCGTTTTGATCAGGCTACACAAACACGAACTGACGGATGATGATAAAACTGTCTCCATAATGTTTTTTCTTCAAAAAATCAAACTTTCATTTTCTGATCTGATCTACCAATTAGCGATGCATTTAAAAAGGTATTTCGAGGTACTTACGAAGTTATGCGTTTCATTTTTTACCATCGGCGAAATGTAAAAATTGCACAATGGTGAGCCAGTCTACATAGAGCGCCACTGTAAACGAATTTAATGTCAAAATACTGTAGTGATAGTAAACGATGCCCTTGGCGCTGTGTTACGTAGGCTAATTACGATAGTTGCACTGGAATGGAACACGAATACGATCTACAAGTCGTCGTAAAGGCACCTCGCTAGGGATAAGTGCAGGAACCCAGATGGCAGACAAATGATAGCTGAATCACACGAGGAGACAGATGCAGGTCTGGTAAACGGGAAGAGAGTAAGAAGGCGGATGACGTGGACGGATCATTTGGAGACGGGTCGACTGTTGAAGAAAGCAGAGGCGGTGACACACCTACGCCGCAGGACAAGTGGCAGATCGCAATTAAGATAGCAGGATTGCGTTAGCAGGATGTAAGGCAGGCGGGGGAGGATCATAGATTGAGGAAGAAAGCTGCCGATAGGAAAGGATTGAGTGACAGCCGAGACGGTGCAGCCGTACAGTAACTTCCCCCACTATTTTTTTAATAAAAGAACGCACACAAGTGGTTACATTTATGTTTAAAACCCAGCAAAGCCAAAACCGTTCTAATTGTATTTTAGGCGTAGAAATTCTGGATGGCCACAAAACCATTATGCCTATGCGTTACCCAAGCAACGACGACGACGATGACGACAACGACACACAAGAATAACGATGTTTGATACAATTCAACCTCACCGAAGTATTCATAAAAATGTAGGTTTAATCGTCAAAATGTTGACTTTTGGTCGGTAGTTATATGTTCGTACATCAACATCCAATAGTTTTCGTCAGGCGCCATTTTGAAAATCCATGACGACCACCGCATGAGTGCCTGTGCAAATGAAAACAATGTGTTTAATCAATTGCGAAATAATGGTGTGGATCTACCAACTATCCAGTGCAACCTCACTATTATGGTCACCAGTGGGACACGGCAACAGTGACCTGAATTGCGAGGTCACCGTAATATCGAGACTTATTTCCCAATACTTCACTGCTACCTATATAAGTTGGCACTATCCTGGGTGACCTTAATTGTAAGGTGGCTGTATTACTGAAGCGACCGTTATGCAAGGCTCGACTGTACATTCTGCAGGAGCTTCGACAGGCGGACCTCGATCGCATGTGGAATCCGCTTCTCTTCATCGACAACATCCTGAGCGAGTCGAAGGAGGCGACTTGGCTGACGGCAACCGTGAATCACAAGGGCGAGGCGTACGTGATGGAGCGGAGACGTGTCAGGGGCGTCTTCATGGAGAACCTTGAGCTCGACGACTTCCCTTTGGATGTACAGGTAATCGAGCATGCGTATGCAGGCGGGTAGGTTAACGGTTTCCTCTTAGACGGCTTGAACCTCGAGCGCTAAGCTTTCAGGGATTAATCTACGACCCCTTGAGTAGGACGTAAGACCTATATATTTTCAAAATACCCTATGTATGTCAAGTCTCTAACCTTTTTTTTTGATAAATCAGTTGTCCGGAACGTAAAACATAATGTGCGCGTAATACGTAAAACGTAACCTAACAATAGTAGGAACCACGCGAGCGTGGCAAATACTTCGGGAAAACGGCCCTATCGTTTAGTAAATATTGCTACCAAAACTGTCTTCTACCAAGGCATCCCGTCAGGTGATGGGCATTTTTGTTAGTAATAATAGTAATAATACCATTGTTTTCAGACAAACATTCAGTATGTCCTTATAAAAACAATACATCGATAAAACAGTATATCCATATAAAAAAGTTAAACTTCTGCAGATGTTGTATTTCATCATTCAACCTTCCATCTACTGACTTAGGATCCATATATTATTATTATTTTTATATTAGTATATCCTCCCAGATGTCTAGGTCGTCTGGCTTCTTTCAACATGCGTTCGCTTCCTTGGACATTTCGGCTTTGGTCTACAAGTTGACGATTCACTTCGGAAAACATAATTAAGTTATTCAGAGTTGTTTCGTTACGTGTTTGCTGCTCACAAGGTAGACAATGGATGAATTGAACAGTGAACGTCTCTCCGGAGGGCAATAAAGTGGGGTGTGTTCGCTTTACCGGGGTTATTGTAATTGGCAACAACAGAGTAGACATAATCGGAAGGAACGAGCTTAACACACAACAGATGTAATGGCGATAAATACTGCGTTTGGTTTGTTACTCTTTGATCGGATGTAAGCTGGTATTTCTAAATGTGTGTAGGTACCAATCGACAATCGGTACTGGATTGGCTGGACAGTTGCTGCCAGACGCTTTTCTCAGAGGTGTTCCAAGTCTACAGCATGTATCGGTGTAACGAATGGCAAAGCAATTTATATAGCAGAGTGGGTATGCGCCTTTGGAACCTCGAAAGGTTTCTGGATGTACTTTTTGCAGGAATATAATAAAACTATGGAAAGAATGGTTGATTCTCATTTAGAAGCATGGAAGTTGGATATCTGACACTCTTGGTCCGGCGGTTACTCAGGCAGGATATATATGTTTGACATATTAATTTGTTGTTTTCGTATGGCATGGCTTAAGATGGCTGTCTTCATTCAGTAAGATGAGTCGTTGGCATTTTCAAATTCTTTGACAGAATGTCTTGATGGTTGAATAATCATGTGACATAAGACACGGTGTATTACGCTAACGTTCCTGTTGTAATGCAGTGCTTAATGCAAGTATTATAACCGACACAAAGACGTACGCACACATGAACACACACGTGCGCGCACACACGCACGCTTGCTCGCTTGCACGCACGCACGCATGTTCAAATTTCTACAAATTACCCACTCTCTCTCTCTCTCTCTCTCTCTCTCTCTCTGTCTCTGTCTCTGTCTCTGTCTCTGTCTCTGTCTCTGTCTCTATCTCTATCTCTATCTATATATATATATATATATATATATATCTCTCTCTCTCTCTCTCTCTCTCTCTCTCGTCATCCATGGTCATCCATTCATGACTGTTCACGCCAGTTCTCCCCAGATCTCGTTTTATGCTGTCATTCTATCCCAGCCTTGGTCTTCCTCTCCGTCGTCTGCCACCCTTTTCTACTCTCCACGCTCTTTTCGGCAGTCTGTCTTCACCCATTCATTGTACATGTCCCGCCCATCTCATTCTGTTTCCGGCTACTTTCCTCTTTAGGTGTTTTTTCATTCCAATCTCCTCACTCAATTCCTTCATCTTCCTTCTGTCCTCTCGCGTTACTCTACATATTCTTCTGACCCAGTTGCTTTCTGCTACCTGTAGTTTCTCCTCCTGTCTCTCTGTCAGTGGCAGTGTTCCCAACCCGTATATACAGACTGGTACAACGCAGCCTTCCAACAATTTTCCTTTCAGTTGTTTCTTCTGCTTTCTGTCCCACATAATGCCTTCTACCCTCTTCCATGCTGCTGCTCCTACTTACACCCTCTTCTGTATTTCTTTACTACTCCTTCCATCCTCACACACTGTACCGCCCACGTATACAAAGCTGTTCACTTGTTTAATGGTCTTTCCGTCAACAACTACATGCAGATCTACCTCCTGTTCACCTATCCACATTACTTCAGTCTTCTCCAGATTTATTCGGAGGCCGTGTTTTCTGAAGGTGTCACTCCATTCTTGCAATGCTTTCTGTAGTTCCTCTTTGTTATCAGCCACCACTGCTAGGTCGTCGGCATACAATATCTTCTTAAGTTCTTCCTGCTCCGATATATTTCCATTGATCAGGTTCATCACCATAATGAAAAGCAGGGGACTCAAGGCACTTCCCCGTCTGAGTCCGACTTCCACTCCAAATTGTTCCGATGTTCCTCCTTCGACTCTCACTACCGCTGTTGTCTCCTTGTACATTTCCTCCACCATTCTGACTTCGGCTTCTCCAACCTCCATCCATCTCATGACTGCAAATGCGAGTTCTTTTGGCACGGTGTCAAATGCCTTTTCCAGATCTACAAAACCGAATGCTACATCCTTTTTAAATTATCTCTTCTTCTCGATAATTTGTCTGATGGCAAACAATCCATCATCTGTTCCTCTCCCTTTCCTAAATCCCAGTTGATTCTCTCCGATTTCGCTCTCCACTATAAGCCTCACCCTAGCATATAGTAACTTTTCCAACAATTTCAGGGCTTGGCTCAATAATGTGATGCCTCTGTATCTCCCTGGGTCATGGATGTCCCCTTTCCCCTTCCAATCACTCCTCTTCGCCACTCTGCTGGTATCTCTCCTGCTTACTCGCAACTTAATGTATGTGTATATATATATATATATATATGTAAAAAAAAAAAATTAATGTTTCCTGGATGCCGCTTGAGTTCTCGTCTATGTTTCCGTGACATTATGACACATGCACAATACGATCACTCAAGCATGTTCTTTCACTGCTCATAGTCATCCGGTATTCATTTCATACGGGGGTAGCGACTTGTGTTACGAACGTGGGCTGCTGCATACATCAAGCCAGGTCGTGTGTTGCATCTCTCGTGTCGTCGTCATGCCTTTTTCGCGAGCCATTGGAAGTCCTGTATGACTATGTGATTTCCCAGATGTACACGAATGACCTGACAGAGGGTATTAAATCATTCCATCGTCGGCAATGCAGATAGGATTGGATGAACACATTTGTGTCCCACGATAGATGCCCGCTTTGCTTTCTCTGTGTGATGGTTTGCCTAATGCACCCATTCATTGAAACAAACGGCGCGTAAATGGCACGTCACTTGTCATTTCCGTTGTCTTCCATCAAATGTGTCTACTTTTTCAGACTAATCTGGTCTTATCTTACCGCGCCTTGCCATCGGTGTTACTGATGTAACCTTTTAATAGTCCTAGTCTTCCCCGGAGATTCCTCCCGCAGTGTTGTTCTTCGCTTTTGTAAACAATTCACGAGTGACGCATTTGCGGAATTCTCTATGAACGTCGTGTAATTAATTCTACGATCACCAAAGCTTAATTTAAACTATATCGGCGCGATCCCGCAGTGGATACTGCAGGTGTGCGGTTGATTGATAAGTACCCGAGAAACGGTAGGATGAATGTGCTGCGGTGCAATTTATTCACAACACAGTTAGATCCATTGCTGGTGAATAATGTGTTTTTGTCACTAATAAAGGTCACCGTGCATGTAAATTATGTGTGTTGCGAGTTCGTCTGATGTTCGACTTAGACTTATTCTTTGATACCCAAACAAGAACGTTGGCTTGGTGTATATATATATAGATATCATCACTGGTGGTGATATCTTATTCACTCGTCCTGACTTGTATTAAAACTCAGGTCAAATAGTGTCCATTCCATGTAAGTGATACGTGATGTCCAGCACCAAATATCATGTTAGCATATCGTCTTTGCTCAATCAAGTTTCTATAAATAAGACGTATTTCTTTACAAATTCGCCAAAATTGTGGTTCCCATTGTCCTCTCGTCGGTCTGACCTGCATTGTCCAAGTCTATGGGTGTACGGTTTCCCGGGTTGATGGACAGTAAGAAGCGGAGACTTCATGCGTCGCATATCATGTTAGTATTGCCGCCGGCTTTCATCTTCTCGGCTTTGTTCATCCATTTGGACATTTGTAACGTGAGATAGACTGACGACAGCAACAACTCGGCTCACACACGCCGTGTGGCCCTTGGTCTGGGTATTGTCCGCAGATTTAATTACTGCCGCCTGCGGCTATCTGTATTTCGAGAGGAAACCTCGCGTGATTATTTAAAACGCGTGTAATGCGAGACGGCGTGTGTTGACGTTGGTATGCTTACCACATGACACAGATACCAGCGAATTACGTTACCTTCCGGTTCGCCTACAAGTTTAAGATATTATAAATCATACATTGTTGTTTTGTAAATGTTCAAATTTCTACAAATTACCCACTCTCCCCCCCCCTCTCTCTCCTTTTAGCAGTAGCTGCTTTAAAAAGGTTTCTTCCATGTTCTAGATAGAGGGTTCGTTCTCGTACCGCATTCGAGCTAAGTCTCCATTTCTGCACACCAATTTATCAATAGCAAACGTACTACACACTTTATTATATACACTTTTATTAATGTTCGATGTTATTATTCGTTATCATTTTCGCCACACTTTATTATTATCTAGAAATACTTAAAGATAAGACTCGTTGGCTTAATTTGTACAAACGTATGAATGAACTAGTAATGCGGGTATGTGTTCACAATTGTGACATGTTGAACAATTATCTGATACCATCTGTTTAGATAGGAATACGTTAACTTCGGGGAAAGTCTGGCAGTATTCTCCCCCTGCCGAGGTTCCAGCACGTCTTTATATTCGTCAGCTTCCTTTGACTATTACCTATCTACCAATTGGCGATGTATGTCACAAAACTCAACAGTAATTAAAAGGAATTACTTAGCTACATGTATCCGATATGCTTTTCCACCTGTCTGAGAAAGACGGACATTAGGCGAAGTAAATGGCGGGCAACTCTCCAGATGGCGCCACTGCGTGCGAGTTTAAGATAAAACAACCACAATGATGACATATGGTGTCATTGGTTAGTCGCTCCCTGGGTGGGTGTTTACAAGCCTGCGTTTGCTAATACGATAAGTACGTATCGACATATATATCCGGGAGCGTTGCGTTGTATATTCGTCGCCTTTCTGCGCAGGATCTCACGGTCACCATAACGACGGAGCGACCCGATACTGAAATTGACATCATTCCAGACGAGAATGAGATGAGCGGTATTAACGTGCAAACGTTCGTCGACCAGCAGGTATCGATCAAAGATCGTTCAACCCGTCCATCCACTCTCTGGCGCAACAATATCAAATACGTCGCGCGCCACTAACGACAAACGGCAACAATAAAGCTGTCCGTTAAATTATGTCACTTGTCAGTGGAGCGCGGTCGGTTTAGTTGGCCTTCTCATAGTGACATCGATGGCATGACGCCGCTCAATCCTGGTTACGTTGTTCTGTCATGCAATCGTGGTTAAACCGAAATACTCAGTCGTAATGAAAAATGCATGTGAATATGTCTTCTGATGTTTTGTGAAACAAAAATATAAATTATGTAACCACATTATTTGCTCATGAAACCCACCCATGAATTCCCGGACAAAACGGAGAGAACATAGTAGTGTTTGATATGTCCGATAGAGGACGTCGTCTTTGTGTTTCGTTAGACTAGGTTAAATGGTATAGTATGACTATTTAATAAATAGATGTAATTAACGTTACATTTACTGGTGTTGTTGCGAAAAAGGCCAACTACTTATGAATTCGTGGTTTTAACATTGTAACTGTGCAAAACAGCATAATTCACCTGTTATTTGACGGTTTAGGGGGATGTCTCACAAATTCGCATACAATCCCCAAAACGTATAATGTTTCGTGTAGGTTCAAACCGTCACTCACCCCATCACTATAAGGTGTTGGAGTTGACATTTTTAATGAACCAAAATTGTATCCAAAACCACAACTAATAGCTGCCGGTTTCAACTTATACACAATGTATATATATAAGGTTGCCACACCACGCTGCCGAGTTCTCATATCCACAACAGCATCAATATGCATTAATACGTGTTCCACTCAACAGGTGGCACCATTGTAACCACTCATTTCCCCGCAATGCATAGCAACAACCAAACGACCACAGACCCACACGCAATGCCATACAGTTTTTAGGACGTTGCGAACTGATTACACCTAAATTATGCTGTTACGTTTTCGCAAGGAATGGAAGCTGCACGAACACATAGAGGTGTCGCGGAAGGTGATGACGCAGGAGTACTCCAGCTCCAACCGATGCCACCCGGCCTTGTCGGTGACGTGTCGGGCGGCACGTAGGCCCGGCTACTTCTACTGGAACGTCTTCCTTGTCATGGTAGGGATCGCGGGAGACTGCACTTTGCTAAATAAATCTCAAATCTATGTGAATATACGTGTACGTATCTCTCTCTCTCTCTCTCTCTCTCTCTCTCTCTCTCTCTCTCTCTCTCTCTCTCTCTCTCTCTCTCTCTCTCTCTCTCTCTCTCTCTCTCTCTCTCTCTCTCTCTCTCCACGTTTCGTAAAACAATTACTTTTACATAATCGTTTGCGAATTACGATTGCGGTCACTTAATTTAAATAACTGCACTTATTCACAACCATTTATGTAAATATGTAACCCTGGCCGTAATTCCGACCCTAATCCTAAAACTAGCCCTAGCCCTACCCCTACCTGTGTTTGTGCACAGCTCGTATTATTGTTCCTTCTGCGTTCTTTCCAGTAACACAAAATGTCCAAGATGACGTAATCTGCACATTTCGCGTATTGGGTCTTTGTTGTGGCACCGTCTTACGTCCCGTGGCGTTCATTCGTGAATTCTATCTCCGCATTTTCGCTGGTTCTATCGCGTATTAATTTAAGCTCACAAGCACTGATTCACTGAATAATAATATAATGAAATATAGTATAGTATAATATAATGTAATATAATATAATATAATACTTCCTTCCGTTCCTATCTTCATGCTGCAAGTCTTCATGTTACGCGTTTGTTGTGTTATGAATTGTTATAAGATAGAGACACGTTTCACTATTGAAATGGTTAACGGTTAACTTGGATACGCCCAACCATGTCCATACCCGTTCGTACAAATGAACGGATGACAAAGAATGACCATTGCTTCATAAATATGTTTTTATTTATTTTGGCCATTACGATTAGCTGTTTATCTCTGAAGAGTAAATCATTCTACATATCTCTGCATCTCTGTTAACTGTATCCATATTTTAGCGCAACTGCAGTGTTTACCATGACATACCATCAGCCGTAGCATTTGTTGTTCGTCGCTAGGTGGTATTTGATATGTTCTGAATGGCTTGTTTTGTAGTTCTTCATCAGCGCTCTATCATTCGCGACGTTCGCTGTCAGCCCCGAATTGCCGCAGAATCGGCTGCAATTGTCTTTCACTCTTTTGCTCACTTCTGTCACATTCAAGTTTGTGATAAACCAAAGTCTTCCTAAAATTTCGTATCTCACATATATGGTAAGTGATACATGTGTCATTTTGATCTTATATCGTATCACAGCGAGAAAGCCTTGCTTGACAACATATTTGTTAAGTGTTCAGCATTATGGATCTCCATATTATTCGACACATACTTTACAAATAAAGCAGTGTTTAATAGTTTGAATTGAAATAAGACATAGGGCCTAATACATGCAGCATAAATCGGGCGTTTATTATTATAAGGTTCACTATTATGTAATTACTTCCGTGTGGTGCCACTTCACAATATCTACGTAATGGGCACACATAGATTATCAATATTACATCAGATTGTACCCTTGCAAACTACATGAAGCTATAATTGAACGAGACGGTGGCATAGTAACACAAGTAATCGGACAAGGTCGCAAGCCACTGGCTTAGCCATTTCAAACACACAATGTATGAGGTTTGTCTTTCGACACAGTCTGTTGTCATGTAAGCATAACATAATTGAATCCTAACACAAGATCGCGTCATGACGTAATGGAATAGTTTCGGTCGTAATTCAACGTGTGTGATTATGAAACCAGAACTGACAGAGCGTATTGCACAGAGCTTATTGCATACCTGTGTCATGAAGGGTTGTTCCACATATACTGTTGCAGGACAAGTACGTCTTGCTGTCCCTCGTCATACTGTGTGTCGTGTGTATTTGGCACGCCGTCGTCACGTTATTTGTCAACTACGGCTCCTCGTTCCTGGTGCGACTCGAGCGGCACGTCTTCATCGCCTTTGTCGTCATCTACATCCTCTGTCACGCCGTCTTCATATTCTGGCTCTACTTTGATGTAGGTAGCGTTTGTCTTGTATTGCGGGGTGGTCTCACAATTTCGTAGAGGCAAACAAACGTGTAATATTCCATGTTCGTTCAGACCACACATCTCCAAAAATTCGTGGTCGGGTGGGACATGCGATTTTGAATGATCTCAAATGGCTCCCACAATCACTGTTAACATGCACAACCACAATCAACTGACGTGACATCGTTGCCGAGACATCGCCCACCACGCTGCCTGGTTCGGATATCCACAATAGCATCAATGTGTATTGGTATATCTTCCACTCGATAGGTGGCGCCGCTGTGACGATTTATTTTCCCCGCGATACGTGGTGACGACCAAGCCACCAATCACCCATATGTAAGGCTACATGTTTTGGACTAACGCGACCACTCGTATATCCACTGTTCCGTTACCCAGAATAATAATTGGAAATGAGGGGTGATAATTATTAGCAGCAGTCGTTAAGAAACGAAGTCGTTCTATAAGTATCGTATACCCTGTACAACCTAGTTACCAAAGTCGTGAGTAGTGTGTAGTGACACAGGTGCGCGTGTGCCCATCGCAATATATAAAATACGTGTTAATTACACACAACCCGCGCGGTTGAGAACTCGATCAAAGGCTGACGCCATATGTGTCGACATACCTTATAGGTCAGCGGCATTCTCGCCGTCGCGGCGATTAGTTTTAATGAACGTGTTGTAACGACCTTGCAAAGACCATCCTGCAAGGCACTGTGCCAGGAGAAAGAAAGAGGGACAGACAGGTAGGAACACACCATTCAGGAGTGGACTTGTTTTACCTTCGGCACCTCCCAGAGGGTGGTAGAGAATCGAGAGAGATATGGCCGGAGCTGCCAGGAAACCATCAGTGCAGTGGTGACCCAATGACCGCCTGGCTACGGGACGGAAGACGAAAGCAACGCCAGCACCCACCCACACTGAATAACACTCACTCCTCAGTTCAGACATGTGCTATTTACTTGGTTATAATCTGTATTTTGCCGTGAAATTTTGTATTTAAATCCATATTACGTTTTTTAATGCCTCTTAGCTTGCATCCACCCATGGAGCAAAACAACGGTATATAAATTATTAACAATTATATTCATAAAATGTACTTTTAACTAATACTCGTCGACAGCGCCGCCATCTGGCAAACTGATCAATACTCTATTGTCTCAGGTAGGAGAAATATCATATTGAAAAGCGGAGCATATCAAAACAGGGCAAATAACTCTAAGTAGCTGTCGTATCATATACTCAAATATCTACATACAAAAAACAATCTGTGGATCAGGGGTCAATGGTCCAAGAAAGCGACTACCTGGTACCCATTTTTAGGTAAACGAAGGGATAGGTAGCTCATTCAGCGTCCGTTCACTCACTGTTCCTTTACTGGACAATACATGCGGCAAACTATTACCATGCTAACATATGTTTCCTGTGTTTCAGGCTTGCAAAAGACGGAGACTTATGAAACATAAAGATCACGAATACTTGGTAAATAACTTATAGTTTCTTTATACGCTTGTGATTATGAGCATGACTACACATTGTCAACATGATTATACACAAACATTATAATTTTATAAAATATAATAAACTTTACGATAACGGTGTACATTTGAATCCATGACCAATCGCTAGCGTTATCATAGTTAGTTAGTTAAAATAAATATAAAACAGATCGTAAAATAATGGAAATATTAAACGCGTTAAATTATAAATTGTGTGTGGCTTTTAAGATGAGGATTATGTTATTCAAAAGTCGTATTCAATCGTCTAACCTGTTTGTTTTCCCCGATAAAGAAACATCTCCGTATCGATCCGGCTGACCAAGGTAATAAACATCTGTTTCGCCTGCCGCTGTCGGTTTCCGCTATTGAACTCTGACTCCAATTATTTCAAACAGTTGGAAAGGTCACGACGCCATATTGTAAAACATTACTCCGATGGGGATTGAATAAACATGTAACACTTGCAGAAAATAGATTATTTGCGACTTCATGCGAAAGTAAGCCGCAATTTAGTAATTGTCCCAGTGGCATAGTGTCGATGCTATGTCTTGCCTTGTAATCAATATAAGTAAACGTAGCTGCAAAACTCCCCCCTCCCGTCAGTGATGAAAATGTAAATATGAAATGTCAGCCAGCATGAAGTCAGCTATACCATTGTTGTCTAATGTACTTAGAAGTCCATTAAACACACCTGTCAGTCAATATTTACATGACAACTCCTTTATGTGCCTGAATTTAGAACAGAAACAACTTAATTAATTTGTCTGCACGATTTCACAATGCACATATACTTATGCATAATTTGTTTTAATATATTAGACACGTACTTGAAGGGGTATCTTCGTGATATGTTTTTGCAAGGTTTAAGAGTGCATTTTATTTGACAGTATTTACCCATTGCTAGAAGTGCACACATCCGAATGCAACGAAACTTGAAGACACAACGAGCTGCTAGCTGATATAACATAACAACCATCGATGTCTTGTTTTCTTATTGGAATGTTTTAAAGTCAGAGGTTTACTCAGCATGATATCACTTCATAGTTTCATAGTACTGGTTCGATCACACGTAGTGACTGCTGTTCTCAACAGTCGTGTGTCTGGGCAATGCACAGGTTTACTGTTTTTAATGTTCTTTATTTGAGGTTGCAATCTACGTTTTGTGTTCTGGTTCACTAGTGTGTGCATAATGGCATTGTATGTTTGCGGTTGTTCTGTAATGGCATCGCTGTACGAACATCACGTACGGGGGGGGTCTAGATTTGCCTCCTAGACCTCTCCTTTCTCGGTTAATGGTCGTTCACCACCGTGTCATCCATTATACGTTCTAGACAAACAAGCGGTAATGTTGAATACCCATACGGTCTGCTTAAATACAGATGGCATTGCAATGAATAGCTTGTTTAGTTATAGGCATTGAATCTGTATTAACAAATCGTCCATACAGCCATCTGTCATACACTTGTAGCATTGACCTGTTTGGAGATCGATTCATTTCGGCGTTATACAAAGTGCCCTGGGTAAAAATGCATTCATCTGTACATCGCTAAATTCAATTTAATAGTGGCAAGAACAACTGTAACGACTGCGGTCAAAGTGAGTTTAATATAGCACAGGCCACACACAATTACTTAAAATAAATCGGCAGTCCAGTCACAATGTAAACGTAACATTTTTGCTATTCATTCCTCTGTTAACATTTTGTACGAAATTCTCCCCCACAAGCGCAGTCGCGAAAATTGGCGATCACCGAACAGGTCAGTAGCAGAACGTTCTTCATCATTTCTCCAATCATTTCCGCCGCTGTCAAACGCCATATTTTAAGCCTGGGTGAGGTACGGATCGTATAACGACTAAACAAGAATTCATTTATATAAACTATTATTGCACATGTCTACGGTGCTTGCATAACTAAATGTGTTTTGTGATGAAAGATTAGGTTTGCAATACTGTGTACGAACGCGGCGTCGGTTATTTCCGTTTACGGATGCAGTGTCATAGCAGACCTAACGGGTGCGCCGGGTCAACCGGAAACGCGTCCATATCACAACACGGCAGAGGTTATTGGGAAGGATATGGCCGAAATACTCCTTTCTACAGCATTCATCGCGATATATGGCGTCAGTAAATATTTAATGTGACATCGTCAGCCCTGTCAAGGAAGCAGCGTGTCCGAATGTGCCCGCCCAATGCCTTTCACTTACGTTGATGTGTAGCATTTCCGATGACTTACCAACCTTACTAAAAACCCTACGATACTACTATAACATATCAGTGCATTGTTCTACACACACTGATACAGTATAGTATTATATATATACTATCCGACATATATATATATACCTTTTGTGCACTCTCATTCCTTGTTGTATTACTTTTATTGCCTGATCATAGCCGTTTTAATATCACACCGAAAACAGTAACAATGCCTTTGTGATAACTTCTAATAATTTTACCAGACGACATGGTTAGAGCACAAGTTCGTTGGGGCCGGGGAGGGTGTTCTTACGCTACGATAGTTCTTGCCAGTAGGAGAGAAATCACGTATCAGGATAATTGACACCTGATAATGGAACTGAAAGACAATCATCTTGTGTAATATAGGGTTATTCTGAACGACCTATTGTTTTAATACAACGCACGAAGTTGCAGATTTATTTCTGATTCAAAACAAACAGCGGCAAACAATGGCGTCTTCCAGAATATAATATCTAATAGTTCCACTGTAGTCATTGTGGGTGCTTGTCTTTCTTGTTACAATATATTCAAACCCATTGCAGGACTGTGTGACTTGACAGTATAGTCGACTGTTGGGGGATAGTTTAACAGTATTAGTTTTATAGCATAGTATCGCAATAGCTGTAATTACTACTGCAATAGGCCTACTATCGCTATAGTTCCAATGGCCTACTATCGTTAATATAGATAGTTCAGTTTGCTACCACCGATAACTATCGATAGTTTAATTTACTATCGATAGTATTGCATCGCGATGCATCGTTAGTTCGATGTATTGTCACACCCCTACTCAACCGCGTGTGCCTTTACGTCTAAACCTCCGGGTTCTTTCCATTATAATCTGCTAACCAGTTGCCGCACGGATGCATGAAAACTCACCAACCACCGACATAATGCCATTATATCATACGGAACACCATAACCCAAACAATGACGTTTCTCGATTAACTTCTCGCGTACGTTTGTCTCCGATTAACATGTCGTTTGTTGTATCGTCTTTGCTGTAACATGTCCTGCTTGACAAACACGTATATTTTGCTTGCTTGACAGGAGTTCTTGCGAAAGAAACAGGAGTGGCTCGAAAAGTCGAAAGATTACAGTAGTAACTCGAGACGCCAGAGCACGCTGCTGCTTCATTCGACCCACGCAATCTGATGCGACGGCGTCGGTCGTAGCAACCACCTTTCGCCTCTCCCCAGTCGCACGATTCATTCCGTGAGTCACTTTGTCGCCCGGCCGGGATAAATCATGCGTTGCAGGCACGGCGAGGCGCTAATGCAAGAACCTTGTACGTTGCAGAAACTTCTGCGAACGTTTCGGCCGAAAAGCGAATGCGACATCTCCCCGGCCGTTGGCCTGCATCCGATTGGGCTGAGGTGACGCGTTTGTGGTCATTGCTCGAGCGGGCGGCTCAAGATACGCAGCGCTAAACACGTGAAATAAGAACTCTGCATGTAGTACACGAAACAAACGACGACAGAGCAGCGATGGAGAAGGAGGAATTGCGTGCAGTGACGTAACGGACAGCGTTCTGATGAGACAGCCGTGGCCACTGTGCAACCGGGCTGACGCAGAAGGTGGACATATACGGGTCAATGTATGTTTGGTGGCGTAACACTCAGACGCCAGACAGAGTGTAACGAGGGTGGTGTAATTATAACGAACATCGTGTGATAAAAGATTGCGAAAGATGCAGAACAAAAGGATGTCTACAATGCTCAATATGGTGTACAGGAATTGCTATTATACGGACGGTAAAGAACTGTAGCGTAAGCAGACCGGTAGGAAAACATAAGAAACTATTGCTGGATTGTGTCATGGCTAATGCATGTGTAGTGAACGGCAGGTGGATTCTAAAAAGTTTTTTGTTTTTATAAAACGTTCAATATTTAAGCGTAAAAATTACGACTTTTGTAGGATCGATAAGACAACAGCGCATCCATGCTACCTTTGAAGCTAGTTGTCAACAGGAATTGTATAATATTTAGATAGAGCAAACCTCTCAAAATAGATGTGTGACTCTTGCAAAAAAGTACTAGAAGTTATAGCCCAGAGACATAGCTGTATTACCCATGTCAGTAGTCGACAACTAAATGGAAGACGAACTACATTGCGACGGAGTTACTGGGTACTTAAGCACCACCTGAAGAAACGTGTATAAAACCTGCAAACAATATGGAATTGTTAGTCTTCAGTAGCATGGGAAACATGTCCACACTCGATGGTGCGGGCACAGTCGAGACAGCTGTACCGTATGCCCCGTATGCACGGTGTATTTCTAAACATTTTATGAATCTTCTTGTCCTTTCTGATATCACATTGCATGCGACATCGCCGCGCCGGCTCGTGTATGGAGAGACATCGTATTCGCCCCTTTGGAAATGTGCACAGAATGGACGAACGCTTGACCAGTCGGTCAGAAAGATTTCTAATCCCCCACTTAGGATATACATATTTCTTCTTTAGGTGATTTTTCCATGTGATTCAGCGATTCGCCCGATTTTATGCATTCCTCGATATCTAGGCTATTTCGATGTTATGGTCTAACCCCGGCTTTATAAATGCTACCACTCAACTCCGTGTTTACACAGTGTGTGTTGTACTATAAACGTTCATTCGAGTCATGTAATAACTGCTGTGTTTGTATAAGCATTCGCATGATTGCTAACTCGGTTAACTTAAAGCAACGTAGTCGGCTCTTTAACTTCGCAGCAGCAAAGTTACGTTTCTCTATGTGGTTAATGCACGCGGCAATGGTGTTGATTGGCTGACATAAAAACGCAGGTTGGTGATCGTGTATACTTTCAGCGAAACATTAGAAAGCCGGCAAATAACACCACAACAACGACCTATATCAGTATAACTGTTACAAAAATCGCCCTTTAAACTTGGACGACTAGATGGCTATCCCGTCTCCTTGATTGGAAACGTTAACTAACACGTTGCTTGGTGATCTGCGTTCATTGAAACTTTAGAAAGTCGGCAAACAATACAGCAACAACGACCTACATAAGTATAACTGTCATATTAAAGCGCGCTCTAAACTCAAACTAGACGGCTATCCCTTTTATGACGAATACAGCTCGTTTTCATTGCTTCTGGACATCGTCTTGGGAAATTTGCTCTGCAAATGGGCTACAGATTGTTAACACCTGCGGAAATGTTACCTATAAAAATAAAACAGGGCAACATTTCAATGGGCATTAAATGCTTATGAGATTCAATCTTGGTTAAGCGCGAACATGTATTTGGAATCGACGAATCCGCTTGCATCTGTAACTGGTTTACGTCTCAACAAACGCATCTAAGAAGAATGGGAAAGACCTAGACTAGTTTCATTCAGTATGCCATCAATGTGCCAGAGATAGCGTAAATGCCAAAAGCAACGAAGCTGATTAAATGCGGAACGAACAAAAGCGGTTACTCGAAAGAGTTTGCAATGCATCTGTAATTTCGTTGGTCTGTCGGACACGTTGCCTGACTGAAAAGAAATGCAGCGCTTCGTGGCAATGTCACCTGGCGGCTATCGCTCTCAAATCGTTCATCGCACGTGACGTATTGTTCTCTTGTGACGATAAATAAACAGGTGTTTAAGGTTATTACTGTGTAATAACCTTAGTCGAATAGAATAATTCAGCAGCCAAATACATTACATTTCTCAATGTTTAAAGTCTATTCGAACCATTGCAGTTGGCAGTCATCGTTTCAGGCTTGAAACTAACATTCAACGTTGTCATAGGGATGAAGCAACGGGTGATGTCGTCACACAATTTATGTATTCCACTTTGCCGGTGTCAATGTTGCTGTTAAATGGTTTTCCACTGAACGACGTTTTCTTGCGACGAGTGAATTTTAGACGATTTATTGGATGACATAATTCTGGTAAATGTCAACACAAAAACGTGTCGCTGAAGATTTAATTCAATAATCTGCTCGTGCCGTTAAACTGGGCAACTTAATTACAGCGCTATAATGTGCTGTGTTTGACGAATGCCATTAAGATCAACAATGCGCCGCTATACCCAGTAGTTCGCGAGCAACCAGGCGACTGTGTGAATTATTTGCCGGTTTTAGACGTTTTCCGTGAATGCACGACATTCTCACTGGCATTCTGATCACCTTTTGAACGTTTCTCGACAGTTATATCGATAGTCGTAAAGAAAACGAGAATACATGCTGAGCAACAGTTGCGGTTGTCTAAATAACGATGTTCACTGAGAAATGGCCCCGAACGATCTTTATAAACATCACGGAATTGTGCGATGTTTCCCATAAATTTCCTTCCAGGCTTTTGAAATGGTATGTTACTTCAACTCAAGTAAAGTTATCTGTAGTAGTAAAGCGAGGATTATTGATACCTTGCCGTGTATTCAGAATGTTAGCGGTGGCAAAACATTAAGGTGCCTTTTGATGTTACTTTGATCATCGAGCAACTAAACTGACGTCTGACATATATGGGGTGAATATATTGATAAACTACTAAGCATTGAAACCTAATCAACATGCCTATAAATCTGAAATACATATATAAGAAATGAAGGTTATTTCAATATCGCATGTGTGTCCACAATGAACAAATCGCGTGTATACGTCGCCTTGTACATAGTTGAATGTACCATGTATATGTCGTACGGGGTGATACCAGACATGTTCAATTTGTTTAACACTGCAACCTACCAGGACGCCCGTACGTATAGTTGAACTTAATGTGGTTTCGTTTTCTGTGAAATCAGTGGATTGGACGGAATGGAAACGCACAAAATAGGTAAATATAATCAGAAAAGGTTGCCTGGCTTAGTAGACTAAGAAATAATAATCACCACATTTACGCGTGATCAAGTAACATGTTATGCGCATAACATTGTGAACTCCGGACGGCTGTTCCGAGCACGAGTAAGTGTATTCTGATGTAACCGTTTGGCGTACGTTCCTGGAGACACCGAATTACTGTTAAACCGAGCACGTGAAATAGGGTGTAGCATGCCATAGTTACCGATCTAGTCTATGCTAAATGATCACTGACAACGCACTGTGAAAGTGTATGCTTGATTTACAATGTAACAATCAACTTACGCTGCAGACCTCGGTGTGGAAGAAACGTAGAACTACCGTCGATGGGTAATCATAGCAGGTCTCGCGGACACGTAACATGGGCATTAGCGACATTGTTGACGTGTGGGCTAACCCTCGGTTAGCGGGATACCTAATGAGAGAGCAGACACTTGGTGTGTACTCTAAACTCAGGTCAATTAGAGATTGCACTGTAGCGACTTTCACGTTGATTCATTCTTACGACAAACTGCCTTAAATGTGTGTATGAACACAATACATGTATGTTTCTCGATCGTAATTAAACCTAATAAAAACCTGCGTGAAATGTGTGGCTTCACTTGACGATACCTCTACGAATTGACTGCAATGGTGACTGATTAGCATCGTACATTCAACACTTGAATTTTACATTTAATTATATTCTAGAGAATATCTCATGGTACGCTAATTTTATATAAAAAGCTGTTAAAAGTATGTACACTGTGTGTGCGTGTGTGCGTCTGTGTGTGCACGCGTGCGTACGTATGTGAAAGAGAGCACGTGCGTGCATGACTAAATAAATTGTACTGTATAACAGCGACATTACTGTGGTAATGAGTGGAATAATAATATTAATTACATTCTTCATCTAAAAACGTGAACGCATCAGAACAAGATCGACAACGGAAGTGAACCGTTTTATTGTTTCTCTATGTGCAAGTAAGACCGTCTAAAAGAAGACACGATGACGATACTTTTTAACAAAACATCAATCACGATTTATGATACTTTTTAATAACATATTTCTAATGTTTTATTCAGAAAATGAACGCGCACACTACCGATATGTGCGAGTGAGTGTTTGCGTATGCGCCTGCGTGCGTATGTATATGTGTCACATGTATGGAATACGCTACGATAACGTATTGTCTATCACTTGTATTCTACATCATACCAGTTAAATTTATGTTGGCCTCATACAAAATAACACCATCACTCATATATGATACACACACACACACACACACACACACACACACACACACACACACACACACACACACACACACACACACACACACACACACACACACACACACACACATACACACACATATAGATAATTAATTTGTGATACACATCAGCTACTAGTCATTGATCTCACTGCATGATGTCATCATCACTTGGTTGTGTCAGTGGTGCCAACATCCTGACACCCAACTAGTGATGTCATCGTTCCGTGATACCGCCATGTTGCGCGTCACCATTCCAAGATGTCCACCGATGACGTCAGTCGGGGGTGTCTTCCTTGAACGCTAACGCTACGACAGCCTTCTGGTGTCCGGTGTATTCTCTCTTCACCTCTCCAGTCTTCACAGTCCACAGACGCGCCATGCTGTCTGACGACACTGCACAGCAAACACACATTGTCACTTTCAGGACAACTCTTTTTCTCACGACGCACATTTCGTAAATATTATCTGAACAACTGTTATTTTCTTTACGCATACACGTCTTTATAATGATCAGAAACATGTTATTCCTTTTATAGGAACACTCAGGAAAACACATTATACATTTAATAAATATTGATATGGGCAAACCATCTATTTCATTTTTTGTCAGAAATATTTCAAACCTAGTTATTATCTTTACACATACATGTATCTACATGTGTCTTCAGAATGATCTGGGGCATTGCTATTTTCTGGTTTTATATAAGGAAGATACATGTGCACCACAAACAACTACTTCTGATTAATATTAAAATTGTCTTCAATTAATTTTGAGAAAACTTACTTAAATATGTTTTCACTAATTATCCTGATTCATGTTATTAATATATTTCTTTCACAATCTGTTAGTGTACTTTTCATCACTAAATAGTTGCCTGTCCTACAGAAAGGAATATTTCGTATCATATGGTTATCACTGATTAAAGAAACAAAAACAAGGTTTATGAAGACAAAGTTACAACTTAGAAAATATAGTTTTGCATGCAAACCAATATATGGATAACCATTTGGGCAATAAGTTACTGGTATTACAGACTGAACAGACATGCAAATAGAGACAAAACACCCTCAATATTCATGAACAAATAAACAACTACCGAATAACAATACTACTGAAGCTGCTATGCCATAAATAGTATTATTAAGACAAAACTTTGTATCGCCAGAGAAACCTAGCCACACACAGAGTATTACATTTACACCAGAACCCAACATGCCACTGGTAGTCTGATCAAGCATCATGTGAATTTGTGGATATTTCGTACATCAATATCAGATGTGACGCTACATGGGACATGCCCGCATTAAGTTGAAAAAATCATAACTTGATATTTAAGCATTTTGTGAAATTGTATTAATTTTCCCAATAGCATAAATTACTTTAATTAACTGAAAACATTTTGATTATATGGAGATTTGAAATTATATTTTGGCAATACCTAACCATACTGAATCTATGCGTAAAGAACACAATTTTTGAAATTACAGACAATCTGAAGGCCTGAAATTGTTTACTGAGGCAGACAACTCTCAAAACTTGCCTAGCGAATATAAAAATTCATACTTCCAATACCAACAATGCAAGTAATTTTTGTGTATTATGTTGACCACAAAACTCTTGGCAGAATCACCAACTTTACAAAGTTGAAGGTCCTGTTGACTACAAACGTTTGTGCGGGACTACCAACTTCACAACACTGAACATCCTGTTGATCATCAACTTTTTGATGGGACCACTAACATTATGAAGTAGAAGATTCTGTTGACCACAAACCTTTGAGCAGAACTATGAACTTCACAAAGTTGTTGATCATAAACGTTTGGGCACAACACTTAAGGTCTTGATGACCACAAACGCTTCAGCCCAGACAGAACACTATTCATGAGCGACTGCACTCTACCTGTGATGAGATACTCAGAATCGACACTGAAGCTGCAGTCCCACACCCATCTCTGGCTGCTTGTGGTCAGCGTACTCAGCAGAGACTGGTCTGACAACTGCCAGATCTTCACTGTGTTGTCTGCAGAGGTTGTCGCCAGCATCCTGCCAAACGTGACAAGTTAAATATTTAAGAAGTATCTGGTAGTGGAAATATAATTAATTGTCATACTGAATTCATGTGTTTATTGTTTATCTTACCGGTACGTACTTATGTACACAAACAAAACATGAAAATTAATATTCTTCAATATTGTTATATCAGTAAAGATTGTTAGGCGGTCGTTCAGGGAGACAGATAAAAATGCAACAAATGTAATATCTATTGACTTGTCTTGCATAATGTCGTACAGTGTTGTGAATGTTGAAATAAACATTTAAATAATTGTGATGCCAGTGAGGAACTCTGCCAATGGTGAAAACACTTAACAAACATGTTCAAATGGAAAATGATGCATGACTTCCAACAAATTGACACTTTTTACTTGGTGTAATACAAATTTATCACAAGTGACACCAGCATCCCAATTAAACGGATCAACTCTCACTGGAAATTAATTTACTTGTTGTTATTAAAGATATCTGAAAATAACAGTAAGTAGAACAGCAATGGTATCACATAACCAAAACGTTCCCTCCCAATTGAACCAATCGGACTCATCCAAGTATGAAGTCAATACTGCCTTGTGGAACACAACATTGTGTACCAGGCATACCTACTTAAAAAGCTCACAATTCCTTTCGCGATAACCAAAATACACGTTTCTGACACTGTGGCAGCCACAGAGAAAACAGTGGAAACAACTCATCATGTCACCATGTTAAGTTAATGAAATAAGTAAAGTACGAGAATTCACATCATACGAAAAATAGCAGTCAGCCTCTTTTGGGATTCATACAATTGAACACGTGTTAAGTGGAGATGCCTGGTGGTTCTGTTGGATTCACGATAACTAATTATCCCACTGGCATCTAGCTGTAGGAACTACAAGAAATCTGCCCAAAAATAATGACCACTTTCTCCCATTTATTCTTCATTTACGTCGTGATTTTCCCCATACGTACGCACGACCATTTATTGACATGCGAACATATTCTTGCGGACAACTTATACTTATCATTAGAAAAGATTTATTAATCCCTTCTTCCTGTAACATTAAGTGAGGCTCAAAATAGCGGCAATCCTTTATTGATAATTAAACATATAGTTCGTATGTGCACTAATGCTGGGCAGTGCTAGCTGTTTTATCTGTGCATGTTCCTACTGCTGACTGTGGCTTGGAGATTACATTTCACGCCCCGTGTGGGGAAAGCTAATCAGCAACAGTCTGCCTAAGACTGCTGGAGGCTTGAGGCTCAAGTTGCTGTATTACATCCCCTCAGGTTGTTCAGACTTTCTATCAGTTCAGCAGAACCTGCCTTGAATGACCACGCTGTCAGCACAGCCAAAGTGGTCCTTCAAGTCAGGTGGTTGCCAAAGGCAGGTTGCAGAATTATGAGAATAACTCTATCTGGTGGGTAACGGGGCACTATTAATTCTGCGCATAGTGATTTGTGGACCAATCTTCTGTCCTATCTTTCTTTAGTTGTTGCTATGCTATTCAGGGTCAACTTGTAGATTGTCTTTTGGTGACTCTAGTTGTTCCAGTTGTCCTAGTTGTTTCCAGCGCTCGGCAATGTTCTATTAGCTGATTAGTCTGTATTATTGTGGTTACAATGTAATGGTTTTATGAGGTCTCACTCAACTAGTCAGCCTTTTTCAGAACATTATCGCCAAACCGACCTTTATATGCTGGCACTGAGGGTGGTCACTGGCGGGGTGCTTGTCATCCTCAATGGTTCTTTTACATCCCAAATTGAGATAGGACCGACATTAACATGATCTCCGAGTCACGAGGGATACACAGCCCCAATGTTGAGAGCCAGGTTTTTACACCAAATACCATGCCTGCCCGGTCCGGGTTTCGAACTCAGAGTGCTGGCAGCCAGGCGGATGTGCTAACCACTACACTAACCGCATGCATATAATGATCATATTTTGGCCACAGGTATGTTCTGATTGCTCACAAGCCAGGGTGTAACCAGTTTATGGGGTTGCTGTTCCCATTAGACAGATCGTTGTTCATTGCAGGTACACTATTTTTTATCTAGTCCATCCTTACCCTGTAGTAACTAAAAAGTTAACTTTCCTTGTCACGTTGAAAGTACTTATAGGGCAGGCTGCATTTAACAGTAAATAAATAACATTAAATAAATATTATTTTGATTTCTGAGAGACCTCAGAGCAGCTGACATTCAGTGGCCTACATAGTACAGTGGCCTACATAGTACAGTGTATTAATGTCATTCTAGCATGTAGATCTCAATGAAAGATCATGTTTTTATGTATGGTTGATAAATCTGTGTTGGCAGAGACCTGTCCGGTTTGCATAGTGATAAATAATCTACAAGTCAACACAAAACCCATTGTACCAATGTCATATGTCTTGCATACAGTATACAATGTACAAATGTCATAAGTTTTACTGCATATAGGGTGTACTATTGTAATCTGTCTTACATACTGTATACATTGTATTAATGCCATTTGCTGTATATACAGTGTACTAATGCCATTTCATATATATATATATACATATTTATATATATATGTATACTGTATATATATATGCATATATATATATATATATGTATATATATATACAGAATACAT
The DNA here is from genome assembly GCA_020002185.1 of Paraescarpia echinospica. Classification (NCBI taxonomy): domain Eukaryota; kingdom Metazoa; phylum Annelida; class Polychaeta; order Sabellida; family Siboglinidae; genus Paraescarpia; species Paraescarpia echinospica. The sequence continues at coordinate 50,982,752 of CM034536.1, forward strand.
TGCACTAATGTGACACGTTTACAGCATGTACTGCACTTTTGTTCTATTGGTTATAAACAGTATACATTGTAGTAATGTCATCTGTTTTATGTATAATATACATTAAACTAATGTCATCTGTCTTACAGAGATTATACATTGTACCAATGTTATTTGCGTTCAAAATGTTTGAGTTAAAATGCACCAAAGATACATTTCTACCAAAAATACCATGTGACATATTGAGATCTTCATTACATTTTGGTTCAGAATGATATTTTACAATTTGAAGAAATGTAGTTATAGAACTTATTCTCTGTATCAATAATTATTTCTTGGTTGCAGGCCCTACAATGAGGGTACTGAAACGAATGAGAGTTTAACTGATCACTGTTGCCTTTTCATGGATGACTGCTCATTATATATACACACTAACAACATACAGGCGTCGCCTTGTAGCAGTGAAGGTTTCAGAGGCAGTCTATAGATCATGTGATGTAGATCGCACCAATATGAAACGTTTTTCACACCAATATGAAAACAACATATTTCTGTTACTTTGACAGCTAACGATTGGTTCGTGTGGCAATGGTTTCTGTTTATCTTTGTCCTCTGATTCATAAAGGGTCACAAATAAATTATGTAGTTTCCTTGTTGTGTTGAAAAAACATCTATGGTCGGTTTCATTTAATAGTGAATAAATAACATTAAAGAAATATTATTCTGACAGGCTTCAGTGCAGCTGACAGAGAGTGGCCTACATTTTACAGTGGCCTACATAGTACAGTGTAGTCTTGTTCTACAGTGCAGATCAAAATGAGATCATGTTTTACGCATGGCTGATAAATATGTGTCCACACAGACATGCCTTAAACACTCTACAAGTTAGTCGACACAAACCCAATGGTACCAGTGCCATATGTCTTGTGTACAGTATACAATGTACACATGTCATATGAACAGTATACATTGTATACATTGTATCAATGCCATATATGCCATAATATATTATATTCAGCATACATTGAACTACTGTTATCTCAAAGTGCCTTAAATTCACATACACTGAACTAACGTCATCTGTCTTACACTGTACCAAAGCCATATGCTTTAAATACAGCATACATTATATTAATTTCATACATGTACATTATACATTGTAGTAATGTCATACATTTTTTATAAACAACATACACTGTACGATTGTCTTCTGTTTTGTATACAGCATGCACTGTACTATTGTCATATGTTTTGTATACAGCATGCACTGTACTATTGTCATGTTTTGTATACAGCATGCACTGTACTATTGTCATCTGTTTTATATACAGCATGGACTGTACTATTGTCATATGTTTTGTATACAGCATGCACTGCACTATTGTCGTATGTTTTGTATACAGCATGCACTGTACTATTGTCATATGTTGAGAAATACAGCATGGACTTTACTATTGTCATATGTTTTGTATACAGCATGCACTGCACTATTGTCATATGTTTTGTATACAGCATGCACTGTACTATTGTTATGTTTTGTATACAGCATGCACTGTACTATTGTCATATGTTTTGTATGCAGCATGCACTGTACAATTGTCCTCTGTTTTGTATACAGCATGCACTGTACTATTGTGATGTTTTGTGTACAGCATGCACTGTACTATTGTCATCTGTTTTATATACAGCATGCACTGTACTACTGTCATGTTTTGTATACAGCATGCACTGTACTATTGTGATGTTTTGTGGACAGCATGCACTGTACGATTGTCCTCTGTTTTGTATATAGCATGCACTGTACTATTGTCATATGTTTCGCATGCAGCATGCACTGTACGACTGTCCTCTGTTTTGTATATAGCATGCACTGTACTATTGTCATATGTTTCGTATACAGCATGCACTGTACGATTGTCCTCTGTTTTGTATATAGCATGCACTGAACTATTGTCATATGTCTCGTATGCAGCATGCACTGTACGATTGTCCTGTTTTGTATATAGCATGCACTGTACGATTGTCCTCTGTTTTGTATATAGCATGCACTGAATTATTGTCATATGTCTCGTATGCAGCATGCACTGTATGATTGTCCTGTTTTGTATATAGCATGCACTGTACTATTGTCATCTGTTTTGTATACAGCATGCACTGTACTATTGTCATCTGTCTTATAGACAGTATACATTCTACAAATGCCATTTGTCTTGTAGTTGTTTACAGTATATATTGTATAAATGCCATCTGCCTTATATACAGTATACATTGTCTATATAATTGATGCCTTATCTGTGTCTAGATGTTTGTGTTTAATGCGGTATACAGTGTTGTTTGATTTGACAAAAACATTACATTACTGTCAGACACTCCTGTTAATCTCTCCAACACATATCTGTAAATCTTAAATCTTTCAATATTCCAATACGCAAAAGGTATAATTGTTCAGATGGAGACATTGCATTTGACATTAATGGATTATGCATGCCATTAAGGCATATGCACACACTTTAGTTAAGCGATCAGCCACAAAAAGAATCTTACTTTCCTAGAACAGTACAACCACCTATAACAAATGAGAAACCTATAATTCACACCAGACAATTCTTAGTATGAGCCGGTTTCAATAACGAATGATTAACTATAACTACAGATTACTTACGAGGAATCGGGGCTAAATTTGCACTTGAGTGCGTACTTCTGATGTGCGTGGATGCTGCTTTTTGGGTGCAGTTTGGTGGGCTCATCACTGTGACCTCCACTCAAGGTCCAGATGTAACAGTTGCCCTGAAACATGCATTTATATCAAGTCATCTGTATTAACCAGTGTAACAGGATGAGAGTTGTACTGGACCAGAAGTAGGTTCCTAACAGGCCTTGCAGTCTTTCTAATGTGGTTTGTGCTAATAATATGTTAAAGTTTAACATTTTATTTGTTATAACATATAGTAGAAATATGAGTGTAGTAACTTGTGCAATTAGCTTCAAGAAAACATAATAAGAATGAGAACACAGAAACTAAAACTCGGAGCCTATTTCTGGCAGAGTGACACAATTGATGGTCAAAGGTCAAAAGGCAGGTCAAGTTGTTCCCTGCGCTTGCATGTGAATGTGCACTACGCAAAAGCCTACTCATGGCTTGGTTTACTTTAATCCTGTTACACCGGAATAGACACAGAAACAGAGCCAGAAGCCATGAGCAGCGGCCATGTTCATGTTCTTATTCAACCTTCACTGATGGACTAGTGTTGCCACCTTCTGGCAATTAGTGTTTGCCAAAACATGGCCACTGGTCACAATTCTGTTATTGTTCTGATTCAGCAAAACATACCTTAATCAATGTACAATTGCTACACTATTAGATGAATAGTAGAATGATTCCTTTACCTATCTACAAATACAAGTAACAAATCTGATGTTGCACCCTCCGAATGCTATTTTAACAAGATTTAACAAGATTGCCATCCAGAGAATTAACTCTAGATGGCAGGTGGACAAGGAAGCCCTTTGGCTTATCGAGAGTCCAGCCCTTTTATCTACATATATCCAGCCCTTCTGAGGTATGTGTCGATTTTATTTTTAAACATATTCACACTACTAGCACCCACACAATCATCAGATAATCTGTTCCATTCATTTACAGTCCTTTGTGAAAATGAGAACTTTCTCACGTCTAATCTACACTGCTCCTTTACTAATGTAACTTTATGTCCTCTAGTCTTTCTATCTTTCTTAACTGAAAAAAACATATTTCTATCAATATTTTCATAACCATTCAATATTTTAAACACTTCTATCTGATCTCCTCTCAATCTCCTGGTCTCTAGTGTTGTTAAACCACATTCTTTTAGGCGTTTTTCATAACTAAGATCCCTAAGTTTTGGTATCATTTTAGTCGCTCTCCTCTGTACTCTTTCTAGCATATCTATGTCCTTCTTGCGGTATGGCCTCCATGCTTGTATACAATATTCTAAATGAGGCCTAACTATTGTTTTGTACAGCGGTATTATTAGTTCTTTTTCTTTATATGCTATATTTCGCCTAATCAATCCAAGGATTTGATTTCCCTTTGAAGCTGCAATTCCACACTGCTCTGAAACCTTCATGTCAGCACTAATTGTCAGCCCTAAGTCTTTTTCTTTTACAGTAGTACTTAGTACAGTTCCCCCCATTGTATATTCTACATATTCGTTCCCATGTCCTGTGTGGAGGCATTTACATTTCCCAAAATTGAACAACATTTGCCACTTTTCAGACCATTTGATCAACCTGTCAAGATCATCTTGTAAATGCTGTCTATCACCATCACTTTCAATCCTTCTAAACACTTTTGTATCATCTGCAAATTTCAACACCTTGCTAGCTATATCATCGTCCAAATCGTTTATATATATTAAGAATAATATAGGTCCCAGTACTGATCCCTGTGGAACCCCACTCAAGACTGATTTCCAGTTTGAAGCCTCCCCATCAACAACTACCCGTTGTCTTCTGTCAATCAGCCATTTTTCTATCCAGTTAATTATACCATTTCCTATGCCATGGGCTTTTAGTTTAAGCAGTAATCTCTGATGTGGCACTTTGTCGAAAGCTTTTTGAAAATCTAAGTAGATGATATCTACTGGTGATCCATCATCTACCCACTTAGTGATATCTTCCAAAAAACATAACATATTTGTTAAGCATGACCTCGCTTTTAGAAACCCATGTTGAGATGGGTTTATCAAGTTATGTTTAACAAGAAAATCCACCATGTGATCTTTAATTAGTCTTTCTAATAATTTACAAATCACTGATGTTAAACTCACTGGTCTATAGTTCTCTGACTTGTTTCTCGAACCTTTTTTAAATAACGGTATAATGTTTTGCTTCTTTCCATTCTAAAGGAACCACTCCCTCTTCTAATGACAAGTTGAAAACTGTTGCAAGCGGTATGCTAATTTGTTCTACAATTTCCACTAGTAGTTTGGGTGGAATACCATCCACTCCAGGTGATTTATTTCCTTCATAGCCCTAATTTTCTTAGCTACCATTTCTGGGGTTACAATTAACTGTCTTAAATATTCTGATTCTGCCCCCTTGAACTTAGCCTCTGGTACTGGCAGTGAACTATGTCTTCTCTGGTAAACACTGAACTAAAATACTCATTTAGGTCTTCAGCCATTAAGAATCCTTCTGATATTATATTTCCAGCGCTATCTTCTAGAGGACCGACCTTATCCTGAACTTTCTGTTTGCTTCGAACATACGCATAAAAACTCTTGCTGTCATGTTTTATATTACAAGCTAATTTATGTTCATAGCTTCTCTTTGAATTTCTAATTTCAGCTGTAGCTTGGTTTAGTGCTTCTTTATAAAGGTTGTAGTCTTTGTCATTGCCAGTACGTCTATAAGACTTCCACATCATTTGTTTATACTTAATTTTTCTAATGGCTTCTTTCGATAAGTATTTCTTTCTGGTCAGTTTCCCTTGTTTTTTGAAGGGAACAAATTTATCTACGATGCACTCTATTTCATTCTTTAATTCTTTACACCTCATACTGCGATCACATAGAATATGGAGTCTGTTAAGTCACTGTGCATCACAGAAGGCTACAAAGATTTTACGGGTTTGTATGCCTCAGTATTCACTACAACCAACAACTAGTGCAATCAGAATCTAATTCCACTTCACTTTTGTACCTGGTCTTCCTTGGGAATAAAACCTTTTTACTATTCCTCCGTGACTCATCTGGTTTCTTTTCATACATACTTAACTTATTACTGTTTAATGCAAATTCATTTACTGTACAACATCAAACAGAGGCAGCATTCTTTGAAAAACAAATTCCCAAATGAATCATGGTTTTTAAAGACGAATGTCATCAATGTGTAAACAAATTTAATAAAAGTCATCAGCATTAATGTTTTACAGTATTTTTCTCAACTATTGTGGAACTGAAAATAAGGTTCCAAATATTACTGTCATATTTATTCGGACTCAAACAACCTAAACAGCACATCACAAGAAATGCAATGTTTAATATAAATGAGTCTCCATATTTAAAATGTAGCTGTTAGGTCATTAGCACACACATCAACGTTTTCAAATTTAACTTACATAATCATACACAACTTTTACTAACGTGATATATTCATCAATGTGTAATATTATCAGCCCTTACTGTCACATAATTGTTTAACTGAACCAAGAATATACATAAAAACACAAGACGTATATATAATTCATTCTACTTATTGCCATAATAATGGATGTGGTTTAGATAGTGACATTTGTCTTTAAAAACACGCGGCCTAGTGCATGCGTGCATCGAGTTCATAGCTATACTCACTTCTCATTAATCCTGTCATTACAGTATGACAAAAGGCAGTAAAACACATAAGTACACCAGCTGCTGGTGGTTCTATCATTACTCTCCCAGTGTGACAAAAACACAAACACAATTTGTGTCACGGAGCATCACAGAAACAGCGGGGCAGTTTCCAGTAACGAATCTAAAATAACACCACCACACGCTCGGATCGAAAGTGTCAACATTGTGGTAACGTTGCACTACTTAATTCAGCAAGAATTGACAGACAGCGTTAGCTGAACATGATATTTCGCTTGCCTGACTGGACTTGTGCTGTATGCGTTTGCTTGTGTGAGCTGACCTTCTGATACGAGAGCGACGACTAAGTCTTAATTGATGTCACTGACCCCTTTCTAAAAAAACATTACGCATATTTGTATTTGTCTTAGGAATGTGTGTGTACTTTTGCTTGTCACCACTGAATATGGAGTCTAAATAACTGTTCTTGTTACTGTTTCTTAGCTATTGTCCTGAGCAATTTGGCAATTGTTAAAAGTCAAATCTGTCGAACAGCGGAAACGCAATGACATATTCAGTTATATGTGGTGAATTATTCACAGGTTGCAGAAAATATCAATTGTCATTCAGTTCCGATGAATGTATAGGTACATTACTGAAATATGGACAGTGGAGATACACATTTAGTTGTGTCATAAGTATGCTTTACTCCAGCGGTTCTTACCCTTTTGGGGCTGCAACCCAAATGTTGGTTGTGGGACTTGCATCGTGATCCATGACTTTAAATAGTTAACTTGATAAAATAGACAACCATCAAATAAAAATAAAAATAATATGCATAACATAAGTCAATACTAAATGAGAACAATTATAAGATTTGCTGAACATGTAGAAAGAGGATACCTCTTGCAAACCGAAAGTAGAGTTGGCAGATGGATTCGGGAAGATTATCAAATGTTATCTATAATTGAAGGATATTATGCTTACATACATCATAGTGGTAAAAATGATAATAATGTGACAGACAACATAATGTGACTGGAGTAATTGGACATTACTAATTAATGCGATATTATGTTCTGTGGAAGTGAAATTTGAAGGCTTCGATATGGAGTTAATTAAAAATGGCTGACATCTTTGGCAGCATCAAACATAATATGACTTGCCCATGACAGATGCAGGCGAAACAAACAATTTGTGCCAACTGGCCTAAGAATTTGAAATGCCATGTGATATCATATCACACAGCATTTCAAATTAATTTTGTGCAACATTTGGCATATGTTATTCCTTTCTAAGCAGAAAAAAATACAGGAAGTTTAGACAGTTACTGCAGACTCTTGGCAAGCCATTCAAAGTACCGTGGCGACCCAATTTTGGGACACGACCCAGGTGTTAAGAACCACTGCTTTTTTCAAATTTTTGTTATTGTTATACACAAAGTTGGCACCTTGTTGTTCACTGCAGCCATGGACTTTCCTGTTGCATCAATGCTGATTGACTGAACTGCAGCATCTGGCTCCGGCATCTGGAATGACAACAAATAGTATTTTATTATAATAATAACTTATCAATGTTGTATTTTTCATCTATGAACAGATTCAATTTCATGATAATGGATATCTTGATAGTTTTAACTTAAAAGTTTCACGTAAATGGAGTTTTTTATTGTGAATAAGCATGTAAAATAAAAAACACATCTATGCTACAACATTAAACGCGTCAAGCTGTATGTGGCAAATGCGCCAGAAGCACAGGACCTTTGGTTAGAAAATGAAAGTTTAAAATGTTACGTTCTTGTATATAGTACAGAATCCAGTCCTCAGGACTGCTCAAAGCACTTTACACCCTGGAAGATCTGTTCAATCGAACACCATCTCAAATTCTCATGAAAGCATTCAGCCACGTTGCAATTAATGCACAAAGACTATTCGTACACAAACATCCATCACTGTCTAAACCGTAATTAACACTTTATATTTTATTTGATAGCTGTATTTAAAACTCGTTTTTAAAACAATGTTATGCTATGCAATTGTACCATTAAAATGACATAAACAACAATGGTATGGAATAAAATTACAGCAAATGTTCATGCAAGGATGGACATTGAGTAATCTCTTACCAGTCTCTCGTTGTGGTCTGTCTTGAGGTCCCATATGTGTAAAGCCCCGCTCTGATCTCCTACCAACAACTCCCCCTGAAACAGACACAGTCATTCACTCACAGCGACAACCAGAGTGTGTGTCACTGTGTGTGTGTGTATGGTGTGTATGTGTGTGTGGTGTGTGTGGTGTGTGTGTGGTGTGTGTATGTGGTGTGTGTGCGTGGTGAGCGTGTGGTGTGCGTGGTGTGGTGTGTGTGTGTGTGTTTGTGTGTGCGTTTGTGTGTGCGTTTGTGAGTGGTGTGTGTGTGGTGAGTGTGGTGTGCGTGTGGTGTGCATGTGGTGTGCGTGGTGGGTGTGGTGTGTGTGTGTGTGTGCGTGTGTGTGTGTGTGGTGTGTGTGGTGTGTGTGTGGTGTGTGTATGTGGTGTGTGTGCGTGGTGAGCGTGTGGTGTGCGTGGTGTGGTGTGTGTGTGTGTGTTTGTGTGTGCGTTTGTGTGTGCGTTTGTGAGTGGTGTGTGTGTGGTGAGTGTGGTGTGCGTGTGGTGTGCATGTGGTGTGCGTGGTGGGTGTGGTGTGTGTGTGTGTGTGCGTGTGTGTGTGTGTGTGTGTGCGTGTGCAGGTATGTTAACGTTTTCTTTCAAGATGGTTTGCATCTCGAGTGCCAAACTTTCAGGGATTATTGTACGCCCCCTCAGAAGAAAAGTGATGCCTTTGTTTTTTTAAATTCCCATAACGTTTTTTATATGTTTATGGGTTCGTGCCAAAAGTTAGACAGATGTAAATTGACTTTTCATAATGTAACGTGTATTTTCTGTTTATGTTTGGAATCATCAATCACTTGGGGATGTTTTATATAAATGCAAACAACTTTTAAAAATAAACATAGTAAAAAACATTATTTGTGAATATTCTGGGAAACCATCTTCTTCATATGTGCACAGAGCACCATTTTGAGTCTGTGCATTTTTGTTGGTTCAAATAAATACTGTTGAAAACTGTTCAGTAGTAGGGGATAATAACATAAAAACAAAGACAAATCAGGACAATGGGTTGTTGTTGATCCATTCTCTGTCCCTGAAATCTGCAATGTGGCTGGCATCAATATGGGTCCGTGATATTTGTTTCCCTTTTCTAGTAATCCCATTTCATTGCCTTCTGCCCCACTCATCTCCACTCTCTTCGTCTCTTGCTTTAGGTCTCAACTCTCCTCCCAATCTTGCCAAGTCTCTCTTCACAGTCCTCCCATCTCAGTTTCAGTCTTTTCCCTCTTGGGTTGCTCTCCTCCTTTTTACCCTGATGTACAGGGGAGAGGGTCAGGTACAGTATTGCCAAGCAACCCTCCAACTTTCATCCTCCTCTGATCTTCTTATGTCTCTCTTCACGCAGTCCTCCCATCTCAGCTGTGGCCTTCCCTTTTCCTGTGTCCTTTATGTTGTTCCGCCTCTACTCTCTTAGATATTTCCCTGCATCCATCCCTGGGTACAGACTGTTTATTGTTACATCACAATTCTTTTGTTAATAAACAGCCAAAAAGTTTGGTGTTTGTTCAGTTTATACTGTGCAGAAAGACTTACTAAACCGTCTTAGACAGCTGTAGACTGGAGTGTAAAAAGGTCTTCTCATTTTGACTCATGCAATAAGCACCAGTTTAACAGGATTACCAGTAACATCTTTGTATGTGGAAACTTAGCATATCTATTTATGCAGATTACGTTAGGTTATGAAAGAAAAAAGTGAAAGCACATTTTTCTGTCTTCAACCGTTTTGTTTGTTTTACCCGTTTCCGCTTGCTGCGTGCTTGCTGCAGTATGCAAACAGTATTGGTTGTATCATCACCTATAAAACTGCTCGATTGAAAGCAATTATTCATTCCCTGATGTGTCATGCTTGCTATCTGTTTGGCCAGATGTGTTCTTATCGTGTCACAGGCAACCAGCCCAAGCCAGAAAAAAGACGGTTCACTTCAGACGGATATGAAATGCAACATTGACAGGGGACACTGATGCATCAGATGGGATGTTCTCAAAACACAGAGGGATGGACTAAAAACACACAGGGGTGGACTCAAAACAGACAGACAGACAGACTCAAAACACAGAGGGATGGATTCAAAACACAGTGGGATGGCCTCATAACACAGAGGGATGTACTCAAAATACATAGGATGGACCTGAAACACAGAGGGAATGTTAAAACATAACGGAAGATTCTTCAAAACAATATATACTATGAAAACTGTGAATAATTTGTATTGGTATTACCTGATTAGGGTGCAGACACACACAGTTGACAGGGGCATTGACTTGGAAGATCCTCTGACACTGCAGGTTCCGCGACCTACGACACATACGATATAATTATAATGTAATACAGTAGTTCCCCTTTTACAAGGTCCCCTCGCCGACGGGCACCCGGATTACACGGCCATATTTTCATTGCATTAGCGTTGTCTAATACAAACCACCCCTCACTAGTGGCCACCCGACTAACGTGGCCAACAGCCAGGGTTACGTTAAGAGTCTACCTCTCAGCAGCGGCCAATCGGCAGTCGAAACTGCTATTTTTAATCACAAGACGATGTCGATGCTTATAACAAATTAAGTAGGCCTTTCAATCACACTCCTTGTGCTGAGTTGGCATTCGTACTTGTTACAAATTACATTATCTATGACAAATCAACTGTTATTTTCCATATAAATGATGTTCACTGTCCATTTGTGTTCTTTTCACATGCTACATTAATCGATGGTTTCCTCTCACCAGAGGCCACCTGCCTTATAAGGCCACTTTAGATTTGCTGAAGGGTTCGCCTTATAAGGCCATTAAGAGGGGGACTACTGTATAATAATAATGTATAATAACAATGATATATGCTACAGTGCCAGTCATTGATTGGATCTGGCACTCCATCAGTGTTTGTGGTGCGACACAATACATTATACTTAATAAGTATTGTGCAATACAATACTAATAAAAGTATTTTAAAAAATTAACTTAATTAAAATGCATAAATTAATAACAATATTGATGATTGTATCAAGACGTCAAATTAACACAAACACAAAAAGGATAATCTACTAAAAGTATTAATCAAGCACTAATGGAAACAAGCACATATTTATAACTTAATCAAATATCCTAAATCATCTGCACATATTACCCAAATATTTCATCAAGGAAAACATTGTTAAGTTCCCTGACTTGTGAGATGGTGTTTGCATGGACGTTTCTACCTTTAATGTTTAGGTATTTAGACAAGACCAATGCCAAGTTGTGTACAACGCACATTAAAACAGCTGTACAGTAAGCCCTTGTGTAATAAATGAAAATGTGAGTTGGTATCCAGTTGGATTTAATAGCACTGTACCATTTCAGACATCTTCAAGATTAAAGAACTTTACTCTTCATTTAAAGCACTGCATTAGCATTTTGTTAGAAACATTTTCCTTCAAGGTTCAAGAACATTATTATCCATTGAAAGCAATGCAATACAAAGTGAAGTTTTCCTTTTCAGGATTCAAGAACATTATTTCCTTTTTAAAATATTGCATTAAAAACAAAAAATCTATACCAGGGACAAGTGGCTGCCAAGTCCTTTCAGACAGTTACTAAGGTCACCACTCTATGATGTCATGGAGCAATTCCCAGGAAAACAACTATTTGCAAAAAAAAACATAACAAACAGTGTGGAAAACCCACTGGGAGTTTACCTGAGATCCCAAATGCGGGCTGAGTTGTCCTCTCCCCCTGTAAACATCCACTTCCCGTCTTCCTGGAAGCCGACCGCCGTTACGTTCTTCTGTATGCCGTCGTAGTTAGTCAGTGGGTTTGGGTTATTCGAGTTGAGATCATACATACGAATGTGCTGATACCCTGAAGCAGTAGATGACTTTGTATATTTAACATTTTTTACAACGAATTAGAAGATCAGTTAGTGCTTGTATCGCGTCTTATTAACTCAGCCACTGCTGATAGCAAGGTGCAATCTATGTTCCTCAATTGGTTCTTATTATATATTGTTCATACTACTACAATACATATGTGTTTATGATATACACTGACCAAATTGCATTCAATAAACCTATTCTGGTCATGGCTTTATATGCATGTTTTATCACACAAAAAACAAAGGCCAGTAAATATATAACACATCTGTTGATTAACACTCACTTATCTTAGAAGCAGATAAAGCCTTGTTGATATTAACTGACAGATAATGACATTTATAAACAAAGTTCCTGGAAATAGCTGAACTACTCACACTAATAACAATGTTTACATCAAACTCAGACTACATTTATTTTTATGTTCCGTAGTTGTCATGCATTTTTTTCTGCTGGCTTCATTTTGATGTTTCTCATTCAAATGTGGGAACTGTACAGGGTTTAGGAAAGATAAACAAAGGCTAACTATTAACAAGCTATCCAGGCACACTTACCAGCTGCAGCAATCAAATGTTTGTCTGGGTGGATCTCCAATGCATTCACTTGCTGACAACACATTAAGGATATTTCTTGTTCACATTTTAATGTTACTAATTATTAATCTATTTTGTTAAAATGTAATTGTTTATCCTTTCAAGCGACAGCTGTAAAACCTACTTGCGGAACTTGCAACTACCCTCATTGCACAAGAAATTATATAATAAACGTAATTCACTAATATGAAATAATAACTCTAAAATGGATAGTGATGAAAACGAGAACAAATAGGTATTTATTAAATAAATAATTCAGATGTTAAGTATTATTATATCTAACCAAAATATAAATCGATGCTAGTTTGCTGACAGCAAAACAGCCATACAATTAGATTGATCAGTGACACTGGCACTTAGCCTTAATGAGCTTTGCTTAGATTTCAGTTACAGATATCAGAGTGAATTTTCAAGTCTCATGTCATTGCATAACAAGTATAGTTACCAGGTCATTGTTCGTCCCAGACATGGGGTCAAATGTAAATGCATTTAAATGCGACTGAACCAGTATTTGCATTTGAAAATTTGGGGCCAAAAATATTTGCATTTGCATTTAAATACATGTTAAAAGTATTTGAAAACTCAAATACTTTTCAAATACTTTTTTAAATACTTATAACATTTAATTATGTCAATGAAAACTGTTATCACAGCTGTACTTAATTAAATTGTTGCTTGGTCTAGGCAGTTGATACAGGTCACTCATGTTACTTATGTGGTCACCGAGGCATGACATTCACTGAGAGAAAACTGGCCTTCCTATAGCTCTTTTATTAGCTGACCAACTGCAGCCAGTTGCATGCTTTGATCATTAACTCAGCTTTAACTTGGGTCATTGTTAGATGGATGATCAGTGTATCAGCTGGCCTGCCACAGGGTCAGGTTAGCAAGCATTTAATTGATAGTGTGTGGCTTTATCTAACTTTATTGAAAGACAATGTTATAGTTTAGTGCATCAGTGGGCACAGGAAATGGTATACAGGATTAACCTGTCACAGGGGAACAATTTAACAATGTGTGACCAAATTTAGCATGGTACTATTGACTCAATGAACTCCTTTAATTCTGGATAAACAATGGTCAAGTATAGCCCTTTTTGTCATTACTTATTGTGCACAGGTACGAGGACGTCAAGAGAATTAGAAAAGTATTTGAACTACTTTTGAAAAGTATTTGCATTTGACATAAACAAAATGTATTTGCATTTGAATTTGTATTTCAAACGTCAAAAGTATTTGCATTTGCATTTAAATATTTTTCAATGTATTTGACCCCATGTCTGATTCGTCCCACACCAAAACCTGTTGCTTTGAATCTCGCGAGATATAGCTGCTGATCTCTGTGTATGACTTACAAGAATTGAGCGTGACTTCCCATTTTGCAGTTTGAGGCAATTACGTCACGTGCATCAACACATCTTTTTCATTGGTTATAACCGCTGGCATGGTAAACGCTGTTACCAATCTTTTCAAGCGGCACTGTATTTTCGTACGGAAACTGTAAATATTTCACTAAAACCAACTTTCTGACAATTTATTTACATAACATGAAACAAATAAATGATAAGGATTTACAATATGGATATATTTTGCAAATGTTTCTTAAGATTTTTATGAAAATAGCATGTTTATTTTACTGGCACGATTGTCGACAAGATCATGTTAAGTCTCAAATGTTTGAGCCTTGTAAAGGTGTGACTCTAGGTGTACTGGAGGATTTGAGTCTGTTCTTTGTTCTGACACAATTATATGAAAAATAAGAAGCAGGAACAGATCAGAAAAAATAACAAGTATTTTAATTAAATTTGTAAACTTGGGCGAGAAAGCGTCTGGATAAATGTGACATCACATGAAGAGAAGTTTACTTCATGAAAGTATAACAAAATGTTACACAGGTGTCATGTTATAGAATTGATGGATAACCTCCCAAACAACATAATTTACCAAATAATACCAATTAAGGCACGATTTGTTAAGCTGTTGTAAAAAAAACAAGCATGAAGTGCTGCAGAAAGACTACTAGTGAAATCAACTGTGCATGTTTCATATAACTTAAAGGAAATAAAACAAAGGCATCAGCTAAAATCCTTTTTCCATGTGTACACAAAGTTTAACATTGTACGTAACATTTGACAACATTAAACAAATACAGAAAAATACATTTGTAGCATAAATTCGATTTTAAGCCCGTCTGTGAAGCGATTCCTGTGGAAAATTAAATTTTAATGAGCTAGGCGATCACGTGGTATCGTGACGTCACTTATGACACACACTCGCATCAGGTCGACCCTTTCCATGCATTCAGAGCATGTTTACAAGTATAGCTTTTGGGTCGAAACGAGCGTCAGAATGAGTTATTGTGCAATATTCCGACGTAATACAAATACTAGTCATCATAGAAGAACAAGCAGTTATCTTACGGTTCAACATGAATCGAATTTCATTCAAAACAAACGAATGCGAATGGGCCTACAAGTCAACTAGGTTTCGCCGAGCTTGGACTCGTTTTCAGAATAATTATATCGAATGCAACCAACAGGAGATAATCTACACCAATAAACATACATAGCAAACAAATATTGTATCCAGCTACAGAAAATAATGTGTATAATCTCATAATATCACTAGAATATCAATATATGAAGCAGGAGTTGTACAATTTATCATAACAACTTAAATCAGTCAGTGAATTTCTGTTAGTGCCGCTAGCTCAGTTGGTAGACGCGTTGGTTACTTGTCATTTATTTTACAATCGGGCGACGCTGGTTCAATCCTGACAGCATGCAAACTATTGATTTTCTTTACACTTTTTTGTTTATGTTTTCACAAAGTAATAAAAACCAAATCATTTAGTATACTATGATGCACTGTTTGTAAATATTGTTTTTATTTTTGTAGTAATTATTTATTCACCACAAAAATGAAAATATGGTCATTATATATAACAATGTTTCTAAATTTTATTTATCCAGAGAGATCACAATCTGTTTTCACATATATAATTACAATATATTACCGTACAATATATGTATAATTAATAAATTACATATATCCATTACATTATATTTGTTTGGATAAATAAAATTGAGAAACATCGTTATATAATTACCCTATTTTCATTTTTGTGGCGAATAAATAATTACTACAAAAATAAAAATGATTTACAAACATTGCATTAAAGTATAAAATGATTTGGTTGATATTACTTGGTGAAAACATGAAAAAAAAAAGTGTAAACAAATCAATAATTTGCATGCTGTCAGGATTGAACCGGCGTCGCCCGATTGTAAAATAAATGACAAGAAACCAACGCGCCTACCCACTGAGCTAGCGGCACCACCGGAAACTTTCTGACTGATTTAAGTTGTTATGATAAATTGTACAACTCCTTCATATATCGATATTCTAGTGATATTATGAGATTATACACGTTACTTTCTATAGCTGGATACACTATATGTTTGCTATGTACGTTTATTGATGTAGATTATCTCCCATTGGTTGCATTCGATATAATTATTCTGAAAACGAGCCCAAGCTCGGCGAAACCTAGTCAACTTGTAGGCCCAATCGCATTCGTTGTTTTGAATAAAAATCGATTCATGTGGAACCGTAAGATAACTGCTTGTTCCTCTCTGATGACTAGTGTTTGTATTACGTCGGAATATTACACAATAACTCATTCTGATGCTCGTTTTGACCCAAAAGCTATACTTGTAAACATGCTCTGAATGCATGGAAAGGGTTGGCCTGATGCGAGTTTGAGTCATAAGTGACGTCACATCTTGGCATCCCGAAAAGCGCGCCAAAAATATGCATATTCGAAAATGTCCGGATGCACAGCATAAAATGTGGAATTTCTAATTCATTTAATTTTTTGCTTTTTTTGCTTGATGGACGTGGAAATAGATAGCAGGATGTAATAATATAACATGAATTCAAGCAATAGGTGTTTTTATTCCCTTTAATAATGGTTGGTTTACTAAATAGATCTACATGGGCATGGCCATTTTGTTCTGGGTGCCACATAACTAAGTAAATGTATTATTATTATATTAAATACATACAGATGTCATTTAATCTAAAAAGTTTGGGTGAAACAAAAAAGTTTTGGCTCAAATTATTATTAAAGTAGACATATCATGGCTAGGTTAGAACGTGTAATATCATCCAGACCTTTTTATATAGTGTAGCAAGAACAACGACTAATTCGAATAATGAAAATGCATAGTTTATGCCGAGAAGGGCTACATGTGCCAACATTGACAGCGCCAGGCCTAGGCCAGGGTCAGGACAAGCCAAGGAAGGATACGGAATCTGGGTGTTGAACTGTCCGATGGCATATGCCACTATGGGCTTGCCAAAACCTGATCGTGTGATCGTAGCCAGCAGTTGCCAGAATCACTGGGTCTCCGCTGCCGTTGCCCCCAGTCATCATACACCACACTTATAAGAATAAACAATAAAATCACTGCAAGTAAAAATACAGATACAGATACTAATACACGCCCTCTAAATAAACCGGAAGTTGTGACCTGGTTAGATGGTATGGCTTCGGTTTTTAGCGGAGCGCTGCAACTCACAGACTTAGATGACTTTATTAATCCGTCTCAGGTACGTGTTGCAGAAATATAAACCATTTAAGTTCGCTATGTACCGGTAGAGCTGGATTTGCCTAAATGTGCCACCTGCACAGTTGTCTACCGAGCACTCATACTGGGCGATAATGCGTGCATCCCACGGGCACTTGGCCTGGTACAGCCACTGCCATGGACTCTGGAGTGACTGACAGACTAGGTCTACAGTCACTATGTGTGAGACAGCATGCGTGATTGTTAGTGGGAGACAAGCAGCCATGGAGACCTAACCAAGCGCCAACAGGAACAGTAGATAGTTATAATGGAACACCAAACCTACAAGTACAACCCCTCCTAAACTACTAAGCCAGTAATGAGTAAAGCCTAACGCCGGTAACGGGTTTGACTAAAAGGCGCACGACCATGCACGACCACGAAGTTAGTGAACGACCACGCACGATCATGTAATATAATATGTTGGTAGATAGTTTGGCCATTGATGGTATATATTTGGTTTGTAGGTGCATTATTAAAAATTTTGAGTCTGTATTTCACCCAGGATTTACACAATTTAGTCATTTTATCCGATCTTTCAGACGAGTATTTAGTCTAGGCACAGTAGTGCCACCTGGCGAATGGAACCGGCGAGTTACCACAAGCGATGATAAAAGTTGCGAATTTCGTTACTCCAATGCGAAGAAAATATCTGAAATTTGGCAAGCTGCACACACATACCTCCTACGTGCCACCAACAGCCAACTTGGTTACCAACACTACATACATTTTAGTCGTGCGTGGTCGTGTGCATTTTAGTCATACCGACGGTAACCAGACCTGTAAAAAGACTAAATTAGTAAATCACACTACTACATGACATATATGATTATATCTCTTCTCTCTTTCCTGTTGCCAAAGAGTACCCACCAAAATAACAACAGCTTCAACCAAATGAAGATGGTCATCAATTAGAAGAAGCCTCCAGCCCTCAAGTCTCAAGAGGTCTACTTTTTGTACATCTTGTCTTGGTTGAGTACTGGCCAGTACTCCTTAGGAATCATACGGTCAGGGTTGGGTCAGGGTGTGCTTGCTAGTTGGATTATTAGTCGTGTACCAAAGCTTGTATGAATTTCTGTGGTTCTGTAGTGTTGACTACTATATTGCATCTGGTAGGGAATTCCAATCTTTTATTGTTCGGGGGAAATAGGAAAATTTATAACAGTTCTTGCTGGTGTGGATAGTGACTATTAGTGTTGAATGCTTTGCTATTTAGATGCCGTGATAGGCGTTGTATGGGCTGGAGGAGGTTTTTGACAGGCAAGGATAGGTGACCATAGATGGCGTTGTGGAATATGATGAGGCGTCTGTTTGTTCGTCTGGTTGTTAGTTGTTTTAGGTTTATTTTTTGTAACATTTCTGACACGCATCCAGTTTCTCTAGATGTTTAATCATTAAGGCAAAAGGGAGCTGCCTGTCTTTGAACCATTTCTATTTTGTTGATGAGGACCTTGGTGTGGTGGTCCCACACGGATGTAGAGTATTCTAAGAGTGGTCGGACAAGGGTTGTGTAGGCAGTTATTTTGGGGGCACGAGTAGAGATCATGTCTGATAAATGCTAGGGTACGGTTTGCTGAAACTGTAATCTAATGGATGTGTTTGTTCCAGGCAAGATCTTTAGTGATACATACTCCTACATAGGAATGACTGTCGGTTTCCTGTAGTGTTGCGTTTCCTAGAGTATAATTAAAATGTTTTACATTTCTTGCATGGGTTAGTCTCATCGCAAAGCATTTTTTGGGGTTAAAGTGCATCTGCTAACTCATTTAGGTCTTTCTATAGTTCTTGTGAGTCGGACGATTATTGATCTCTCTATAGAGGGCACAATCATCTGCAAACAGACGGACTGTGGAGTGGATATTGTCAGGTAGATCATTGATGTATATCAGGAAGAGAAACAGTCCAAATACCGTGTCTTGCGGTGCACCTGATATAACATTTGTCTAGGTGGAATGTTCTCCACCGACCACCACTTTCTGTTCACAACACTTGAGAAAGTTACAGATCAAGGCGTGTGTTTTATTGTGGATGCCATATCTCTTTAATTTATTTAGGAGCCAGTTATGGGGAACGGTGTTGAATGCTTTTGAGAAGTCCATTATTATCCTGTGATTCCTGTCCACTTGGCATTTATTATTTAGAGAATTTGCTAGATCATATGTGGTAAGTATTAGCTGAGTTTCTGTGGAGTGTTTACTGTGGAAGCCATGTTGTCTGTCGGATAAGACTGTATCGATCAAAATGGTCCATTTTGTTAGAGTAGATAATGTATTTGAGGGGTTCGCAACATATTGAAGTTAGGGAGATGGGACAGTAATTTTATGGAAGGGACCGGTCTCCCTTCTTGAAGATTGGAGTGATGTTGGCACGTAACCATGAGAGGGGAAGTTCTCCTGTGATAATTGAATTTTGGAAGATTAATCTGAGGGCTGGAGCTAATTCGCTGGTGGCTTGTTGTAAGATTCTGGCTGGCGCTTCATCGGGTCCTGTTGATTTGTTTGTTTTTAAGTCATGAAGTAATTTGGTGACTTATTTTGTTGTGATGGTGATTGATGTCAGGCATAGTTGGTGTGTTTGAGTATGGTTCTTGTGGTAGGTTGGTGTTTTCATTTCTAAAGACTGACTAAAATTGGTTATTAAGGATTTTGGCTTTAAGTCTGTTGTCTGATTCTACCCTGTTGTCTTTCCTTAAGGTTGATATTCCAATCGTATCAATTTTAAGGCTTTTATGTATGACCAGAATCATTTTGGTGAATCAGAACAAATGGATGATATATATATCTTCTCTGAGCATTTCTTGTCTCTCTCTGCATGGTTTTACTTGCCTTACAAAAAAGTTCATAGCTGGCTTGATTTCCATGTAGTTTGTAAGTGTTAAAAGCCCTTTGTTTATGTTTGTGTAGTCGTTTGATTCACTTATTTATCCACCATGTTTGGTTATGCTTTGATATTATTTTTGTTGGTATATGAGAGTTCATTATTGAGTCAAAGACAGTTTGGAATTCTGTATACATTTAATCAACTGTGTTCATGGATGTATCCCTCCATTTCCTTGAGACAAACTCATTGCTTCATTTGAACAGGTCTTCATTCAGCACCTGCGTGTTAGCTTTGTGGTACATGTATATTTTGTGTGGTTTTTGTTTGATGACCCTGGGGATGCAGCTGTTTATGATTACTGGGATGCTGTCGTGATCGCTTACTACTGGTACTACTGTAGATCTTTCAACAAGGGTGGGGTTAGTTGTGAAGAGCAAGTCCAAAGTGTTGTTTATTCTGGTGGGTTTCACGTACAACTTGTTCAAGTCCAAAGTCATTGGCAATTTCACGTAGCATTTTGGATAAGCCGGGAGCAGCACCGCCTGGCTTTGCGCTGAGTAGGTCCAAATCTATGTCGGGAAGGTTAAAGTCTCCGCCTAGCCATATATATATATATATATATGTGTTCTTTGTTTGAGTGTTTAATTTTGTTCATGGATTCTCGTAGTTCATGCATGTATTCATTTGTGTTACCAAATTGGGGTGATCTGTAGAATGTTTCTATTGTGATATCTTTCGATCCTTGTATTTTGATGGTGACCCAGATTATTTCACAATTGCTATCGAGGTCTATTCTGTGCGTTCCTATGAGGTCAGTCTTTAGTGCTACTAGGACTCCACCTTTTGAGTTGTCAAAGTCTCTGTCTTTTTGAATGATTGAATAATTGGAGGGGAACATTTCACTGCTGTCAACTGAGCTGTCTAGGTGTGTTTCAGTGCCTATAATTATGTCAGGGTTGTAATTTTCAATGCACA
Organism: Paraescarpia echinospica; assembly: GCA_020002185.1. Taxonomy (NCBI): domain Eukaryota; kingdom Metazoa; phylum Annelida; class Polychaeta; order Sabellida; family Siboglinidae; genus Paraescarpia; species Paraescarpia echinospica. Next base: position 51,004,050 of record CM034536.1, read on the forward strand.
CGGCAAGGTCCAAAACTTTGCTCCTGATACTACACAAGTTTATTACCATGGTTTTCAGGGATTGTCTCTTAGTAGGCATTTCCTGAGTGTTTGTCTTAGTTCTACTTGTTTTGCATGGTCTAGTACTATTAAAGTTACTGCTTATGTTATTATTCCTTTGTTTGTATGGAGAAGAAGTGGCTAGAAGTGGCCTTAGTGGTTCACCGCAGAGGCCAGATGTGGACATGTCCGACAAGATAAAGAAGCTGTTTGTTAGCTTCATGGTTGAGTTTGAAAAAAATGAACTTGCGAAATTAGGAATGCCACACTGGCAGCAAATCCGTGAGATTTGGCTGTTTTAGAGGGCATGATATGCAAATGTCGACATTCCCATGCAATCTACATGGTACCGTGAATTGCAATGATCACAGCATATCACTCGCTGGTCCCATCTTGCTGCTTTTTTGCTGACAATGTCTATGACTATGCCGATCAACGTGGTTGCTCAGCATAGCCATAGTCCATAACTTAAGTCTGGAGTTTGACGCTGATGTGTGTGTGTATATACTGTGCTGCGGCAAATATGAAGGTGCGAGGAGATGTATATAACAATATGGGAATAAAGTATGAATGAGGTGCGAATAAAAACACAGACCATGGCATAGAAATGTGAAAAGGATGGTTCGACCAGCGACTGGTTTGGCTTCTACAACTACATGGTTGATCGACATAGTCCATAGTCTGGATTTTCTTCTTCTTCTTATGTACAGCTCAGAACCCTGTATCAACTACATGTATGTGGCTAGAGTATTGTCGATGTGTATGACTTACTGTATGTATATTATACAAGAACTAACAGAACTAACAGAATTAATAAACTGATCGATGGGAATAACATCTGCCAATACACCTGTGGAGTGCAGCGCAGCGCAGGAGCATCGGACTCTCAATCGAGAGAAACTGGATTGAAATCCTCTGCTGTCGGGTCGAACCTTGGGCAAGTTCATTCACGTCATGTATGAATGAGTACCTGTGGACTTCTGTGGTCAATATTTGTATACAAATAGTCTTCACTCATTAATTGCAGTGTGGCTGAATGCTTCCCAGAGAAATCAAGGTGGTGTTCAATTGAACAGGTCTGTCAGGGAGTAAAGTGTGCAGCGTTTTGAGCAGTCCTAATGATTGGATATTACTTATTATGCTATATAACAACTTACATTTTGTAAACTGGAAATAAACACAAACTAAGCCCTGTGAAATGTCCAGCACACCATTAATTTTGTTTTATCAAATGTTCTTAGTGCACAACATGTTTGATTTAGGAATGTGTGAAGCCAGTGAAAGTGGACAGGCTGCCAGGGGGAGCTGCAAGAATCAAAATCGGACAAAACGGCAGCTACACACAGATCAGTGAGGTAATCTACACAGGGTCTAGAGTGCTCAGCAGTCAGCAGTAATCATTGAAATTGAATTGACCAATTAAATAAGTTTGCAAATCATAATTGATTTAAAGCTGTTGAGGACTAAAATGTGAAAGCTAAGTAAGATTAAAGAATAATGTGAAATATTAAATATAATGATGTAAACAATATTAATTAGTTAATTTACCAAGCCATTAAGTTGTTGCTATTCTATTTAGTGATGTGACCCTCTGTGTAGGACGGGGAGGAGGTGACTCTAAAGAGGGCTCAGATCACCCTGGACGACTGCCTAGCCTGCAGTGGGTGTGTCACGTCTGCCGAGAGCATTCTCATCACGCAGCAGAGTCAGCAGGAGCTGTACAGAGTACTGCAGGAGAATTCAGACTTCCGCCAGGTAAGTGGCCATGTGACCCAGAGCAGTCAGTGTCACAGCAATGTCTGTTTTACATGTTTCATGGAGGTGTGCACCTTTATAGATCACAATGTATTTATAAATATAAACTAATTTAAACTGCCAAGCGTTCAGTTAGTAGAATTTGTATGTTTAATGTACCTGCAGCTGTGATTTTTTGTCAGCTTTAGAAGTATGTGCGCAAGCATAAGCACACACACACGCACGCACGCACGCACGCACGCACACACACACACACACAAATGGTACTATTTTTGTCAGCTTTAGAAGTACAGGTGTATACATATTACATACATACAAGCATGCATGCACACGAACACACAAATGGTGGCAAGTTAATAATACTACGGCAAGGGTACGTATCATCCACTTGATAAAAAGTAAGGAAATAAGATTGTAATATGTTGAACTATATGTGGGAATGCGTGCATGCATGCATACATGCATGCATGCACACGCACACACCCCTCACACTTGTAAATGTACAATCCGGGGCTGAATAATGCACCCCTCCCCCTACAAAAATCAACCACAATATGAGCCTGAATTAAAAACTATGTCTCTAATTGTTCTGCTGCTGTTGTAGACAGGAGAGACAGACAAGGTCAAGTTGGTGGTGGTGTCCGTGTCGCCCCAATCGAGGGCGTCTTTGGCTGCCGAGTTCAAACTCTCAGCCAAACATGCAGCGGGAAAGTTGACTGCGTTCTTCAAGCAAATAGGTACACTCTCTGACATGCGTGACTCGCCACAGTGAACTGGGTACTAATTCGTACAGGATTATTCTGCACACGAGCCAAAAATAGCTGCCTCGGTCGTGTTCCATAAATTTTGTGTTTTTGGCAGAAATGCGGACCTTGTAATTTCATCTTTCAATATCCAATTTTTTTCCTCAACAAACATTCCAAGACTAACAAAATTTCAAGCATTTACGAATCCATACTTTAAAGACAATATGAATCGGAATGACCTCATTTCTCAAAATATCACTTTTTATATTTTGGCAATGACTCAAAACTACTGAAGATATTTCAACAAATAAGATATCATTTTAAAAGCTCATGGTTTGTTGAATTCGAAATGGTACAAAACACCACTTCACAATTTTGCGACTTAATATCCACTTTGCTGTGACATGTCAGTCACATATTCCAGTTATGTTTCTTCATGGTTTATTTCAAATTGTTTGTGGCCCTGTCATCTTGTTGTCAATCTTCTTGAAATCCAATGGCATCTGAGTATCCCATAACGTTTGCATTTTGATGTATTCTACTGTATTTAGCAGTTTTCCGTCTCCTCAGCTTTACATTTTAGTAATATATACTTGTTGGAATTGTGTGATCAGTCCGATATAAAACGGAACAGATTTGCACTGATATGGGTTGTGAATATTGTTGATATTGTATTGATTCATAAGCAAGCCAGGTATATTATTATTTAAAGGTTTCTAGTTTTGCCACTTTGTTGTTTGACTTGCTGGCTCAGCACTACTATGACTAATTAATATACAGTGTTCATATTTATTTAATCTAAGTCTTTTGAGATGTAAATACATTACCTTCTATTACACATATCACTAGATACCCAGCCATTGACTAAACTACAGGTACAATAGCACATTATTTTCCAAAAAACCACTAGACCTGTTTGAAACTACCCCTTGATGTTGCCCCTCTTCCCTTTCTGTAGGGGTGGATTATGTGTTTGATACAACATTCAGTCGAAACATGAGCTTGATCGAGAGTGCCCATGAGTTTGTAAGAAGATACCGGAACCGAGACTCCGACAAGACGTCACTGCCGATGTTGGCTTCTGCCTGCCCTGGTGAGTGTGAGAGGAAACACAGTGATTGAATTTGACTTACCGACCAAAGCAGCCACTCATCACAGTAGTTATGACCAGTGTCAGTCGAATGCATTCTGTATGATAGGTTTAGTCGGCATTACATAACTAATCATCCAGCATTGCCACCAGCTGCAGATGATGGAAGCCTGATTAACAGGCAATCAGTATAGGGTCAAAGGAAACTAGTGTTGACAATAACAGAAGCATATTATAGCATGTATTGTATGCATCGTTGTTTCATAATACACAGTTATAGTTCAGTTTGTCCTAGTACAATGATCAATTTTAGTGTTATTGGTATCAGCAAAAATGGCTATCCTCTGGATGGTGCTACACACACAGTACACTGTTCTCAATGTTGGTTTTGTTATGTTGACAAGTTTGATATGCCATGTTGACATATTTGGTGTGCTATGTTGACAGGTTGGGCATATATATTGAGCATATGTTGACAGGTTGATTGTATCATGTTGACAGATTAAATGCACCGTGTTGACTGATAAGATGTACCATGTTGACAGATTGGGTTACCGTGTTGACAGGTTGGACATACCATGTTGACAGGTTGGATGTACCATGTTGACAGGTTGGACATATCATTTTGACAGGTTGGGTGTTCTATGTTGACAGGTTTGGTGTACTATGTTGACATATGTACCATATTGACAGGTTGGGTGGGCTATGTTGACAGATGCACCATGTTGACAGATTGGATGTACCATGTTGACTGATTCGATGTACCCTGTTGACAGATTGGATGTACTATGTTGGGTATACTATGTTGACATGTTGTATGTACCATGTTGACAGGTTGGGTGTACTATGCTGACAGATGCACCAAGTTGACAGATGTACCATGTTGACAGATTGGATGTACCATGTTGACAGGTTGGGTGCACCATGTTGACAGGTTGGGTGCACCATGCCGACAAGTTGGGTGCATCATGTTGACAGATTGGATGTACCATGTTGACAGGTTGGGTGCACCATGTTGACAGGTTGGGTGCACCATGTTGACAGGTAGGGTGCATCATGTTGACAGATTGAATGTACCATGTTGACAGGTTGGGTGCAGCATGTTGACAGGTTGGGTGCAGCATGTTGACAGATTGGATGTACCATGTTGACAGGTTGGGTGCACCATGTTGACAGATTGGATGTACCATGTTGACAGATTGGATGTACCATGTTGACAGATTGGATGTACCATGTTGACAGGTTGGGTGCACCATGTTGACAGATTGGATGTACCATGTTGACAGGGTGGGTGCACCATGTTGACAGGTTGGGTGCAACATGTTGACAGATTGGATGCACCATATTAACAGATTGACAGGTTGGGTGTACCATGTTGACAGATTGGGTGCACCATATTAACAGATTGACAGGTTGGGTGTACCATGTTGACATATTGGGTGCACCATGTTGACAGGTTGAATGTACCATGTTGACAGGTTGGGTGCACCATGTTGACAGGTTGGGTGTACCATGTTGACAGATTGGGTGCACCATGTTGACAGGTTGGATGTACCATGTTGACAGGTTGGGTGCACCATGTTGACAGGTTGGGTGTATCATGTTGACTGATTGGATGTACTATGTTGGGTATACTATGTTGACATGTTGTATGTACCATGTTGACAGGTTGGGTGTACTATGCTGACAGATGCACCATGTTGACATATGTATCATGTTGACAGATTGGATGTACCATGTTGACATGTTGGGTGCACCATGTTGACAGATTGGATGTACCATGTTGACAGGTTAGGTGCACCATGTTGACAAGTTGGATGTACCATGTTAACAGGTTGGGTGCACCATGTTGACAGGTTGGGTGCACCATGTTGACAGGTTGGGTGTGCTATGCAGAGAAGACCCACGGCTCTTACATCCTGCCGCACATCAGCTCCACCAAGTCACCACAGCAGGTGATGGGATCATTGGTGAAGCACCACCTTGCCTCACTGCTGGATCGTAGCCCCGACCAAGTGTACCACGTCACAGTGATGCCGTGCTACGACAAGAAGCTGGAGGCTTCAAGACACGACTTCTACTCGGACCTGTACATGACGCGGGACATTGACTGTGTGATCACATCACGTGAGTAAATTCACCTGTGATTAGTGTAAATAAAAATCCACAAAGTTGGTGTTTTGACTTTTGATAGTCAGTAATAAATTATCTATACACAAATGATTTATCCTTGGTTTTAGAACATTTTATTAAATAAATGTTGTTCTTCTCTGCTTTCTTTGTATGTCCGGGGTGAGGCACGCCTCAAAACTGGTCCTCGACTTCTGTTTTCTTGTTCTCTCCCCTCACTGTTCTTACAGTGCTGTCTCCACCAACCTTCTCCACTCCCCACTATCTTACAGTGCTGTCTCCGCCAACCTTCTCCACTCCCCTCTATCTTACAGTGCTGTCTCCACCAACCTTCTCCACTCCCCTCTATCTTACAGTGCTGTCTCCACCAACCTTCTCCACTCCCTTCTATCTTACAGTGCTGTCTCCACCAACCTTCTCCACTCCCCTCTATCTTACAGTGCTGTCTTCACCAACCTTCTCCACTCCCCTCTATCTTACAGTGCTGTCTCCACCAACCTTCTCCACTCCCCTCTATCTTACACTGCTGTCTTCACCAACCTTCTCCACTCCCCTCTATCTTACAGTGCTTTCTCCACCAACCTTCTCCACTCCCCTCTATCTTACAGTGCTGTCTCCACCAACCTTCTCCACTCCCCTCTATCTTACACTGCTGTCTCCACCAACCTTCTCCACTCCCTTCTATCTTACAGTGCTGTCGTCACCAACCTTCTCCACTCCCCTCTATCTTACAGTGCTGTCTCCACCAACCTTCTCCACTCCCCTCTATCTTACAGTGCTGTCTTCACCAACCTTCTCCACTCCCCTCTATCTTACAGTGCTGTCTCCACCAACCTTCTCCACTCCCCTCTATCTTACAGTGCTGTCTTCACCAACCTTCTCCACTCCCCTCTATCTTACAGTGCTGTCTCCACCAACCTTCTCCACTCCCCTCTATCTTACAGTGCTGTCCTCACCAACCTTCTCCACTCCCCTCTCTATCTTACACTGCTGTCTCCACCAACCTTCTCCACTCCCCTCTATCTTACAGTGCTGTCTCCACCAACCTTCTCCACTCCCCTCTATCTTACAGTGCTGTCTTCACCAACCTTCTCCACTCCCCTCTATCTTACAGTGCGGTCTCCACCAACCTTCTCCACTCCCCTCTATGTTACACTGCTGTCTTCACCAACCTTCTCCACTCCCCTCTATCTTACAGTGCTTTCTCCACCAACCTTCTCCACTCCCCTCTATCTTACAGTGCTGTCTCCACCAACCTTCTCCACTCCCCTCTATCTTACACTGCTGTCTCCACCAACCTTCTCCACTCCCTTCTATCTTACAGTGCTGTCATCACCAACCTTCTCCACTCCCCTCTATCTTACAGTGCTGTCTCCACCAACCTTCTCCACTCCCCTCTATCTTACAGTGCTGTCTTCACCAACCTTCTCCACTCCCCTCTATCTTACAGTGCTGTCTCCACCAACCTTCTCCACTCCCCTCTATCTTACAGTGCTGTCTCCACCAACCTTCTCTACTCCCCTCTATCTTACAGTGCTTTCTCCACCAACCTTCTCCACTCCCCTCTATCTTACAGTGCTGTCTCCACCAACCTTCTCCACTCCCCTCTATCTTACACTGCTGTCTCCACCAACCTCCTCCACTCCCCTCTATCTTACAGTGCTGTCTTCACCAACCTTCTCCACTCCCCTCTATCTTACAGTGCTGTCTCCACCAACCTTCTCCACTCCGCTCTATCGTACAGTGCTGTCTTCACCAGACCTGGGGCGGAAATACTCGGTACTCGTGTACTCGAGTACATTTTTGAAGTACTCGTACTCGTACTCATAAAACTTATGGGTCATGTACTCGTACTCGTAGTCATTGTACTCAGATTTTACGAGTACATTACGAGTACATCTGAGTACTTTCTCAATATATACTGGGAACAATTAATTTATTTGCAGTTATAAAATCAAACTTTCCTGAAATATTGAAATGCTCAACTATTTTTTAAAATACTTTGTTATTTCACATAGAATGCCACCTTGCCATCCATACACATAGTACATCCTCATTCTCTGATAGCCATGAGTCCATGACTATGATACCCTAACATGGCAACAGGCAGCATCTTTCCCCAGTCAGAAACACCCTGTTAAGCAAACAATAATTGTAGGCTATCAGTTCAGGCCATAAAACAGTTTAATCAAGCCACCAGGATGTCCATAAAGAGCCAACTACTAGTAGCAGTTAACCCACCTGTTAGACAGGGAATGCATTTAATGTCTGGAGACCATGCCACTTGGCACTGGCCGACAGTGCTAACTGCTAAGAACAAGAACTGCCAGTCTTCCTCTGTAGAAGTAAGGTGGCTCAAGTCAGATGTCACCCTACACTAATATAATCCGGTGCCAACTTAGTGTGACACCAGTGAAGCCATGTGTCAAGATAGTCTAGGTCAGAGAGAACATGCACTGAGGGAGCAGAGATAAGAGAAATGCTAAACAAAGACATGTAGCCAGTGGGATGCCAGGTAACAAATCCTCCTGTTGGTTGCTTTGTTTTACATGCTTAACCTGGAGACAACCAGCAAAGTTCAAATGATTGGCTGGGGGTATCCACTGGTCAGTCTCTTTTACCCACTCATTTGTGATCATTAAAGACAGATATCAACTTGATTGGCTAAGTTTTTTTCTCAAATGTCAATCGTACTTTATGATTGGTTTACGTGTGCCTAGTTGGTCGGTGACTCAATATTGCCCCTAGATATATCATGACAGTGATACCACATGCCTACATTGCAGAGAGATCCACTAAATTGTCGATTTTACGATACGTTATTATTTAATATTTATATTTACAAAAATGTACTTGTACTCGTACTCGTACTCGTGAGAATGTACTCGTCCATCGTCAAAGTACTCGTACTCATAAAAATGTACTCGGCCCCAGGTCTGGTCTTCACCAACCTTCTCCACTCCCCTCTATCTTACAGTGCTGTCTCCACCAACCTTCTCCACTCCCCTCTATCTTGCAGTGCTGTCTTCACCAACCTTCTCCACTCCCCTCTATCCTACAGTGCTGTCTCCACCAACCTTCTCCACTCCCCTCTATCTTACACTGCTGTCTCCACCAACCTTCTCCACTCCCCTCTATCTTACACTGCTGTCTCCACCAACCTTCTCCACTCCCCTCTATCTTACAGTGGTCTCTCCACCAACCTTCTCCACTCCCCTCTATCTTACAGTGCTGTCTTCACCAACCTTCTCCACTCCCCTCTATCTTACAGTGCTGTCTTCACCAACCTTCTCCACTCTATCTTACAGTGCTGTCTCCACCAACCTTCTCCACTCCTCTCTATCTTACAGTGCTGTCCACACCAACCTTCTCCACACCCCTCTATCTTACAGTGCTGTCTCCACCAACCTTCTCCACTCCCCTCTATCTTACAGTGCTGTCTCCACCAACCTTCTCCACTCCCCTCTATCTTACAGTGCTGCCTTCACCAACCTTCTCCTCTCCCCTCTATCTTACAGTGCTGTCTCCACCAACCTTCTCCACTCCCCTCTATCTTACAGCGCTGTCTCCACCAACCTTCTCCACTCCCCTCTATCTTACAGTGCTGTCTTCACCAACCTTCTCCTCTCCCCTCTATCTTACAGTGTTGTCTCCACCAACCTTCTCCACTCCCCTCTATCTTACAGTGCTGTCTCCACCAACCTTCTCCACTCCCCTCTATCTTACAGTGCTGTCTCCACCAACCTTCTTCACTCCCCTCTATCTTACAGTGCTGTCCTCACCAACCTTCTCCACTCCCCTCTATCTTACACTGCTGTCTCCACCAACCTTCTCCGTTCCTCTCTATCTTACAGTGCTGTCCTCACCAACCTTCTCCACTCCCCTCTATCTTACAGTGCTGTCTTCACCAACCTTCTCCACTCCCCTCTATCTTACACTGCTGTCTCCACCAACATTCTCTACTCCCCTCTATCTTACAGTGCTGTCTCCACCAACCTTCTCCACTCCCCTCTATCTTACACTGCTGTCTCCACAAACCTTCTCCACTCCCCTCTATCTTACACTGCTGTCTCCACCAACCTTCTCCACTCCCCTCTATCTTACACTGCTGTCTTCACCAAACGTCTCCACTCCCCTCTCTATCTTACACTGCTGTCTCCACCAACCTTCTCCACTCCCCTCTATCTTACAGTGCTGTCTCCACCAACCTTCTCCACACCCCTCTATCTTACAGTGCTGTCCTCACCAACCTTCTCCACTCCCTCTATCTTACAGTGCTGTCTCCACCAACCTTCTCCACTCCCCTCTATCTTACAGTGCTGTCTTCACCAACCTTCTCCACTCCCCTTTATCTTACAGTGCTATCTCCACCAACCTTCTCCACTCCCCTCTATCTTACAGTGCTGTCTTCACCAACCTTCTCCACTCCCCTCTATCTTACAGTGCTATCTCCACCAACCTTCTCCACTCCCCTCTATCTTACAGTGCTGTCTTCACTAACCTTCTCCACTCCCCTCTATCTTACAGTGCTATCTCCACCAACCTTCTCCACTCCCCTCTATCTTACAGTGCTGTCTTCACCAACCTTCTCCACTCCCCTCTATCTTACAGTGCTATCTCCACCAACCTTCTCCACTCCCCTCTATCTTACAGTGCTGTCTCCACCAACCTTCTCCACTCCCCTCTATCTTACAGTGCTATCTCCACCAACCTTCTCCACTCCCCTCTATCTTACAGTGCTGTGGAAGCTGTGACTAATCTGTAATTGGTCACTGGCAGTAGCTTGTGTCAACAGACAGCATTAAGCCACTAGACCCCTGCTAAACTGAACAGTTGCCTGTAGGTTTTAAACTGTGTCAAACAGTGAGTCTACCTTTTGCTCTCAGATAATCTGTCCTCTTAGTTTTACACATGAAGACATAATCTGGCATAACTTGATAAGTCTTTGTAGCATCACATTTGTACTTCCAGTGTATCATTGCAACATAACATACATATTACATACTGTGTGCCACATTTGAATGTTGTGCATGTAATATTTCCATGCAATCCATTTGCATATATAATGTAAAACTTCAACAGCCATTTTCTTCATTTTCACTTTTTGATCCCTACCATGTTCAATGCTCCATAACTTTGCCAATTTTTGTAGCAGTCATATTTTTTGAAACCATGTAAAGCACCCTACCAAACCTTTACAAGGATGTAAGAAAACAATGTTACAATTTTTCCGACTTATCACTCATTTGGTCAGCCTGGGTCACATATAGACGTATTAGTCCAAAGGACTTCAGGGCCACTTGGCCCATTTTTTTCAATCACGGCACTGTGTCCTGTCTTCAGCAGACATTTTTTCACATTGAGTTTTTCTTCAAAAATGCACATATTTACAAACTAATTTGGCATTTAACTATATAAATTTAGATATCATAATTTATTAAAACATTCTACACCAGACCATTCATCAAGTTGTTCTTTTGAATGCTGTCATATAGCTGCAAAATATTTCACGCGATCTCACATGTACAGACAAACATCTCTTTACTGTTACCTCGATAATATAGCCACCTCGCAATTAAGATCGCTGTAGGGCAGTCTTAAATAATTTCCATAATGGTAAAGTATATGAAAGGATGACCATAAGAGAGAGGGCCGCTGTAGACATATTGCATATATTACGTCATTTCCAAAGTTGTTGACGTGTGAATGGATAAATGAATTAATTTTCTCATCAGGTGAAGTAGCTGATATGTTGGCAAAGGAAGGCAAGTCACTGGTGGAGATTCCTGACCATCCTCTCGATTCCTTGTAAGTAAGCACTGATAATAATGATAAGAACACTTGTATAGCGCCATAAATCTAGATAAATCCACTCGAAGACACTTAAAATACATAATTATGTATATATATATATGCACATAACTGGTAAGTTACATAAAAGTAGTGATAATAAATAAATTAAAAGAGTAGATTAACATTATCATTCGCAGAAGTGCCAAGGACATATACATATATATTTGCATAATTCTTTTTCTTGTACATTTTTATATATGTGAAATTGTGGTTTGGCTGTACATTTGGATACAAAAAGAGGAAACATTTGTGATCGTAAAATGGCAGCTCATTGGAAGATTTTGGCTCGGAGGCAGTAAATTGTGAGATTCTGTAGAAAATACTACAAATTGAAGACAAGTGGTAGTTCCACAGTCTGCACCTATGTGGTAGTATTGGCATCTCTGTATATACCAGTCTATCATGACACATCTAAAGCAATGCAATCGATATACGAATACCCCTCTTGCCTACATCCATTGCTCAGGCTGATGGACACTCTGTCCCTGGCATGCCAAGGGACTGCTTGACTGAAATTCTTACGAGTTCATAAGCCAGATTTTTATCTTTAAAATTAATTTTGCTCCTATACAGAGATCTTGTGTAGTGAGAACTGTCAACACCAGGTAGCACCACTGGGACACTTTTGCCGGTGTATCACAGAAATAGTGTCCCCAATGATAATGTGGCGGATTGAAAATGCTCCTTATATTTAACTATGGAGTCTGCGTAATGACGAAATTTCCTTACGAGCTCTTCATCTTGGTGAAACGGTCCCCGGTTTCTATACTCTTGACTAACGGAGGGTGTGTTGCAGTGCAAAGATCATGAATGTAGACGACAATGGTATGGAGGCTGAAGAGATGCTGGGACATCAAGGAGGAGGATCGGGAGGTTATCTGGAGTACATCCTCCGACATTCAGCCTCATCCTTGCTAGGGGTTACGGTTGACAACCTCAAGTACAAAACCCTCAGGTATGATCAACTTTTACATGTGTCATAATGTTATTGTTTACTAAAAATCATACTTGTGATTGTCAATGTTTTTTGAATAGACTGTAATGGAAATGAGAATCCTGAAAGAAGCTGCATTTGTTTTGGTAGTAAATTTTACTGGCTCGTACATGTATTAAAACTATATTGGTAACATTTTATGTTGCCAGTAAAGTGAAACTTGCTACAAACTATCATCATTGCAAATAGGTAAAATGAAATTAAATAATGTTGCTGATTAAAGTAAAATATAAATGAATTTTGCTGTAGTTTCCACACAGTTATTGTACAGATCTTCCCACGCAGAAGCCAGCTTAATCTTGTGCTTATGCAGGACTCTAATGGGAGTTTGATATCATTGAGGTAACCCATTCAGCATGTCTTTTTTTGTGAAAAATACAGCTGAAATGAAAGATCCATGTGTGTAAATATGTACCATGCTGCGGCTGACTGGATGATGACCTCTTCCTTATCTGTCAGAAACAAGAATCATACTCACTATCAGTAGAAATGGTAACGATAAATATTATGGTTCAAACAAGTGTACTCATTTGTATCTCATTGCAGTTTTTATACAGTTCAAGATTTACGGTTTTGAATAAGAACAACACACCCAATTCTCTACAATGTGTAGCAACTAAACCACCATTTTGCTCTTCAGAACATCAGTGATCATGTATATTTACCCAAGATCCATCAGTACAGATGCAGAGAAGATTGCCCAAAGCCGTGTTCATTGTTGTTTGTTGTAGATGGCCTATGCTCCTCATGGAGCAAGGGGCGTAATTCAAATTCAAGATCATCAATACCTAATTGTTTGCGTATATTTTAGAAATGAAGATTTGAAGGAAGTAACCATCGAAGCCAATGGAAAAGTCGAGCTGAAGTTCGCTATAGCGTATGGCTTTAGGAACATCCAGAATATTGTTCAGAAGATCAAGCGAGGGAAGCTGCCGTACCAGTTTGTGGAGGTGATGGCTTGTCCAACCGGTGAGTGAGCTCTATGGGAACACCAGTCTTAAATTGTGGTTGTCTGTTTGTAAAGTCGTGTTAGACAGGATAAACTATGTTTTAAAAGAACAGAAAGAAATTGTGAATTTAACAGTTTTGTATAAAAAAAATCGCAGGGTTGTCACTCAACTCCCGTAGTAGTCAGTTTGGATAATTCCAGGAGACTGATGCCATATTTGTGTCCAGGCCTTTGAAAGCCAGGCCTTTGAAGGCGGTGCGCTGTCGTGTAAACAGACGGATTCCTCCAGAAACATTTAAATTTCAACAACAGCAAAAAATGGTTTATTAAAATCCATTTGAGCAGTCAGTATGCTATAATAGATTTAGTTTATACCGTATAAAAACAAAATGACAGGGCAACTTCCCTTTAATCATCAAAGGTACCATTTGCAGGCTATATATAGATAACAAATTGTTAAATACCACCAAGAAGCCAATGGCTTACTACTCCACCAGCCAAATGGAGCAGCTGTGTGGAAGCACTCTAAATGTTCTAATAGCTGTAAGCCGGTCAAATATGTGTAACTAATATGCTAGCGTTGGCTCAGTTAAGTTAATGCATCTCTTCCGAGGTGGCGGGGACCACTTGCCTTTTTTATGCCTTCATTAGCTTCCTTGGTTGTTGGTCTCTGATATCTATAGAGTTATTTACTTATGATTTTGACATGCTGTACTTTTCCAGAGGGCATGTCTCCGACTAGAGAGAACGGAATAGTGAACCACTATCTGATAGAGGTTGCCACTAAGGGAATATGTTTGAAAAGATCAAAACACTGTAAGGCTGACAACAGCTGCCCTTTATTTGTTGCACCATGGACAAATAGTAGAACAATATTTTAGCTGTCTACTGAATGTGAAATAATGTCTTTATTGTCAACATAAAACTAAATAACACTTCTGAATCTGAGTTGTTACTATGCTTTGCATCTTTGCATTAAGTTGTTGCTACTTTTTTCATGATTTGACAGCAGTTTTTGTTAACAAAACATAATTTTTTAAGCAGGAAAGGTTCTTTCTCCAACATGGCATTTGGACATTTTGCATTACAAAACATTCTATTAGGTTAATTAAATAAGAAATATAATAACATTATCAAAATATATAATTAATGCAAGTTCAGTGTCCTACCAGTAATTCACACCTCAATGGAACTCATCAAACGTAGGTGAAGATTTAGGAGATTCTTCAACTTATTCAGTGTGCCTCGGTGTCTTATATGTTCTAACAATGAATCTATCGAGATGTCTTGCTCCGTAGGTTGTCTGAACGGTGGCGGACAGCTGAGGACATCTGGCGAGGAAACGGCAAAACAACGACTAGCAGCAGTGGAAGAGATCTACACGTCTTTGGGAACACACCAGCCTCACGACAACGCATTCATCGAGAGACTGTACACGGGGTGGCTTGGGGGTCATGACACTGACATGGTCAAGGCCATGTTACATACGGAGTATCACGCAGTGGAAAAATTCACAAATGCTCTCACAATTAAGTGGTAGAGACATGATGGTGTAAATATTAGTTACAGTAATCTCTCAGGTGGATGTCTGTCTATGAAGAACAATTTACAATCCTTGAATGTAACAGTCTTCATGTTTCATACTTTTTTTGTTATAAATATGTTCTCAACGGGAAGATTAAGCTTAATTTATTGAACATCTGAGTATTTAGTCTACACTTAATGGTTTATTATGTGTAGACTAATGAGTATTAATTTTTAGTCGACACGTAATTTATTATAGGACGCTATTTGATTGGTGATAATTTACCTAAAAAGCACAATACAAAAAATGGAATAATAAGAACCCAATTTCGAATGGCCAAGTCTGCTGAAGACGGCCATTCGAAATTGCCGAAATATTTAGAAGTAAACCCCAAGTTTCTTATTGACGTAATTAAATGATGACTATCAGAACAATTTGTGAGTTTTTAAAAGGAATCGTTAACAACCTTTGAGAATATTGATGACGTGTTCTGCATGGTTTTTTAAATACTTGATTCCTTTGTCTACGTTAGTGTGAGCTGGTAATGGTACTACTTGCTACGATTACTTTTCTGCATGATTTTCCTGGAAATACTGTCATATGACGGCTACTAGTACTGTAATGTATGTTTTCCCGTCTCGACATGGCGGAATTGTGTAGTTAACTGTTTTAAAGAAGTAACATTATGGCATTATATACGTATATGAACATCTCATTAACTATTTGTGTGATTGAATTCATTTCCTCTTTATGCAATATTTTATCGTATTAACCCTTTATATGTAGCACTGTTGTTTATGACTGTCCACATACAGAGGTAGTTACCCTGTTGGGACAGTAAACAACACATTATCTTACATGACAGCAGTTAGCATTTAACAGCTCACACTAATGATAAACTGAGAGGGTTCTGAACGCCTGCATAGAACAGATTACGAATGCTCTGAAAGTTACCTGACCTTTCCTTGTGTTGTAAAGTGATTGCAGCAGCTTCTGGTGTCAACTTATATGCTGAAATGTACTAATTGTGTATCTATAAATCGACTATCGCATTTGAAAGAACTGGCATGAATGCAGTCACTGTCCTTTATGGTGGGAATATATCGAACGCACAAATGACTTGAAATGATATTATGAATGCATTATCTTTAACAATCTTGTGGTGTTGTGAATGCCTAAAATATTGTGTTATAGACGTGTACATATTCACAATAGCGTACTTGTACATAGAACATACTAAAGATACTATTAGTATGTATCAGCAGATACTAATAGTAAACATTATGTTTGAGTGTTTTAATATCAACCTTTGTAATGAAAGAAATATAATAAAATTTCACTGAGAAGTGTGCTTGGAGTCACAGCCTGTGTGCTTAAGATGTCGATTGATAACAGAACAACTCTGAGGGTCTTCTCTTTGTCTGAGTAGTCCGAGTGAAGATGGTCATCTGTTATGTTTTCTCCTTCCATCTTTGCTCCTACACTGCCGTCTCCACCGTCTATCTCCCTCCATCTCCCGCTGTCCCAATCCTCCCAAATTATATCACACGTCCTCCTTTCTCAGTCTCTGTCTTCTCCTTCTACCCTCCAATCTGAGGACACCCCCCTCTTCGTTAGCTGTTCCAGCAGTGTGTTTGCCATAAATTACATTTTTGTATGTATTAATGAAACTTATTAAAGACATTTATTTGTTCCTTTGACAATGTATATAATGTACATATACAGATGTATATGTACATATATGTATATATATATTTATATATAATATATGTGTAGATCGTGTTTGGCTACAAAAAAACATAACTGCATTAGCAGTATTGCCAAAATAACGTTTTGCAGTGGGATAAAACGGTTACTGGTACACATATGTTATTTCGGCAAAATTCTCTGAGAGTGGATGTCTAAAGTTGTAACCCATTCATGCCCGGGAGCTGTAAAGGGACCACCTCTTCAAGGCCGCCCCACGAGGTAACAACACAATTCTAAAATAATCCTAGTGTTATTATTAAGGAGAGTATGCCAACATAGGTGAATACTAAAAAAAATTTTTTTTCTCAAAATTGACATTACACCAGTGACGTCATTATCGTGAATTTTGCCTTCTTCCAAAACACCATGACTACAAACCAAACCTATGTGATAACTTCCTTCACACTAAGTCTTTGAAAAAAATGTAATATGCTTTTTGAGATAACGCATAAACTGCCGCATATTTTCAAAAGGCTGGCATTAGTGTTTAATGTGGGAAAATTCAATTGTATTTTACTGGTCCCTTTAGAGCAAATTGGGCATGAGAACGTACATAAATTATAAACATTACACTGAGTGATAGATATCCCAGTTTATAGGATAATTTAGTTTTATTGAAAGTTTATGTATAAATATTAATTTGTTTGCACACCTTGGATAAGATTATTTTTATGGAGGGATTAATTGTTTGATTTCTAGGGGTGGGATGAGCTAATTTGATGTGATGCTTCTAAATAATATGAGATCATTTGTTTTGCACACACGTATTGATGAGCCTGAACCAGGGCCTTCTTACTAGCAAGAACTGAATGTAATGCTTCAATGTATATGTATGTAAGATATGTGAGAAATTTGGCGGCTGTAGGTGGTCGTTTTCATGGTTAGGTCAGAAAGTAAAAGATCGCCAAGATTATAGTTAAACAGTAACTGTTGTTGTTGTCTAGTCAACGGAAGGCATGTTTTAAACAAATGTGTGTATGTGTATGTTGTGTGTGTGTGTGTCACTGTGTCTGTATCAAATGTGTATATGCGTCAAGTGTGTGGTGCGTGTGTGTGCCACTATGTGTGACAAGCATGTGTGTGCGCGTGTCAAGTGTACATGTGTGTGCATGTATGTGTCGTGTGTGTTGTGTGAGTGTGTATGTCAGAATGCGTATCTGTGTGTGTGTTTGTGTATGTCAAATAGGTGTATGTCATGTGTGTGTGTGTGTGTGTGTCACTGTGTGTGCGCGTGTCAGGTGTACATGTGTGTGCGTGTGTGTGTGTCACTGTGTGTGTTTTGTCTGTGTCAAATGTGTGTATGCGTCAAGTGTGTGTGTGTCAAATGTGTGTGTGTGTTTGTTGTGTGAGTGAGTTTATATATATATATATGTATTGTGTCTGTGTGTCACTGTGTGTGTTTTGTCTGTGTCAAATGTGTGTGTGTGTGTCAAATGTGTGTGTTTGTTGTGCGAGTGAGTTTATATATATAGTGTGTGTGTTGGGGGTCACTGTGTGTGTTTTATCTGTGTCAAATGTGTATGTGTGTCAAATGTGTATGTGTGTGTTTGTTGTGTGAGTGAGTTTATATATATATGTTTTGTGTGTGTATGTGTGTGTGTGGTGTCTGTGGGTCACTGTTTGTGTTTTGTATGTGTCAAATGTGTGTATGCGTCAAGTGTGTGTGTGTGCGTGTGTATCAAATGTGTGTGTATATATGTGTGTTTGTTGTGTGAGTTTATATATTTATTGTGTGTGTGTCACTGTATGTGTTTTGTGTGTGTCAAATGTGTGTGTCTGTGTGCATGTCTGTGTGTGTGTGTGTGTGTGTGTGTCTCAAATGTGTATGTGTGTGTTTGTTGTGTGAGTGAGTTTATATATGTGAGAGTGTATGTCAGTGTGCGTATCTGTGTGTGTCAAATGGGTGTATGTGTCAAGTGTGTGTGTATGCGTTTGTATGTGTGTGTGTGTCACTGTGTGTGTGTGTGCGCGTGTCAGGTGTACATGTGTGTGCATGTATGTGTGTGTGTGTGTCACTGTGTGTGTTTTGTCTGTCAAATGTGTGTATGCGTCAAGTGTGTGTCAAATGTGTGTGTCTTTGTTGTGTGAGTGAGTTTATATATATATATGTATTGTGTGTATGTGTGTGTGTCACTGTGTGTGTTTTGTCTGTCAAATGTGTGTGTACATGTGTGTGTGCGTGTCAAATGTGTGTGTGTATGTGTGTGTCTTTGTTGTGTGAGTGAGTTTATATATATATATGTATTGTGTGTATGTGTGTGTGTCACTGTGTGTGTTTTGTCTGTCAAATGTGTGTGTGTGTGTACATGTGTGTGTGCGTGTCAAATGTGTGTGTGTATGTGTGTGTTGTGTTGTGTGAGTGAGTTTATATATACATAGTGTGTGTGTGTTGGGGATCACTGTGTGTGTTTTGTCTGTGTCAAATGTGTGTGTGTGTATGTGTTCGTGTGTGTGTTAAATGTGTATGTGTGTGTGTTTGTTGTGCGAGTGAGTTTATATATATGTGTGTGTGTTGGGGGTCACTGTGTGTGTTTTGTCTGTGTCAAATGTGTGTAAGCGTCAAGTGTGTGTGTGTTAAATGTGTATGTGTGTGTTTGTTGTGTGAGTGAGTATATTTAATATATGTATTGTGTGTGTGTGTCACTGTGTGTGTTTTGTCTGTGTCAAATGTGTGTGTGTGTGTCAAATGTGTGTGTGTATGTGTGTGTTTGTTGTGCGAGTGAGTTTATATATATATGTTTTGTGTGTGTGTGTGGTGTCTGTGTGTCACTGTGGGTCACTGTGTGTGTTTTGTATGTGTCAAATGTGTGTATGCGTCAAGTGTATGTGTGTGCGTGTGTATCAAATGTGTGTGTATAAATGTGTGTTTGTTGTGTGAGTGAGTTTATATATGTATTGTGTGTGTTGTGTGTGTGTCACTGTATGTGTTTTGTGTGTGTCAAATGTGTGTATGCGTCAAGTGTGTGTGTCTGTGTGCATGTCTGTGTGTGTGTGTGTGTGTCTCAAATGTATGTGTGTATGTGTGTGTTTGTTGTGTGAGTGAGTTTATATATGTGAGTGTGCATGTCAGTGTGTGTGTTTTGTGTGTGTCAAATGGGTGTATGTGTCAAGTGTGTGTGTATGCGTTTGTATGTGTGTGTGTGTCACTGTGTGTGTGTGTGCGCGTGTCAGGTGTACATGTGTGTGCATGTATGTGTGCATGTATGTGTGTGTGTCACTATGTGTGTTTTGTCTGTGTCAAATGTGTGTATGCGTCAAGTGTGTGTGTGTGTGTGTCAAATGTGTGTGTCTTTGTTGTGTGAGTTTATATATATGTATTGTGTGTGTGTGTGTGTGTCACTGCGTGTGTTTTGTCTGTGTCAAATGTGTGTATGCGTCAAGTGTGTGTGTGTGTGTGTGTGTGTACATGTGTGTGTGTGCGTGTCAAATGTGTGTGTGTATGTCTGTGTTTGTTGTGTGAGTGAGTTTATATATATATATATAGTGTGTGTGTGTGTGTGTTGGGGATCACTGTGTGTGTTTTGTCTGTGTCAAATGCGTGTAAGCGTCAAGTGTGTGTGTGTTCATGTGTGTGTTAAATGTGTATGTGTGTGTTTGTTGTGTGAGTGAGTATATTTAATATATGTATTGTGTGAGTGTGTTTTGTGTGTGTGTGTCACTGTGTGTGTTTTGTCTGTGTCAAATGTGTGTATGCGTCAAGTGTGTGTCTGTGTCAAATGTGTATGTGTGTGTTTGTTGTGTGATTGAGTTTATATATATATATGTTGTGTGTGTGTGTGTGTGGTGTCTGTGTCACTGTGTGTGTTTTGTATGTGTCAAATGTGTGTATGCGTCAAGTGTGTGTGTGTGCGTGTGTGTCAAATGTGTGTGTATATATGTGTGTTTGTTGTGTGAGTGAGTTTATATATGTATTGTGTGTGTGCGTGTGCATGTGTCAAATGTGTATGTGTGTGTTTGTTGTGTGAGTGAGTTTATATATATGTATTGTGTGTGTGTGTGTCACTGTGTGTGTGTGTGCCAATGTGTGTGTGTGTGCCAATGTGTGTATGTGTCACTGTGTGTGTGTGTGTGTGTGTGTGTGTGTGTGTGTGTGTGTGTGTGTGTGTGTGTGTGTGTGTGTGTGTGTGTGTGTGTGTGTCACTGTGTGTGTGTGTGTGTCACTGTGTGTGTGTGTGTGTATGTGTGTATGTGTCACTGTGTGGTGTGTGTGGGGGGGTGTGTGAATATGTGTGTGCGTGTGTGTGTTGTGGGTGGGTGAGAGTGCACATACAAACAAACACACCCTTCAAATGTGCGTGCATTATATTTGTGTGCGTGCGAGTTTGTGTAAATATAAATATATGTGGATCTGGACGTTATAATCTAACTGTCTGTCGGTTGATAATATAATCATATCAGCGCGAGCAGAGGTAGCTAGGAACGAGGTCACACCGAGCACCAGAAGCCCCAGCAGGCAAAACAAGATTTAATCTAATCTGAAAACTACTGGTAGTTCATTCGTCTACCATGAACCAGGAAGTAAAATAGTGATTACTAACTATACTCTATTCACCATAAAGTGGTCAGGTGCGATATTCATATGGGGCAACTTCCATCCGTCGTTTGAACAACAGGAAGTGATGTGCCATTTCGGAGATATTAAACAGTTAACACCAAAGCTTTTAAATAACCAAGCATAGCCACTCACGTATCGCCCTCTGTTATTTAGGTGTCACGTCATTATATTGTAACGATACCAGTTCAAAATCAAAATGGCGTATCGTTGAGTGACTCTGCTTGATTATTTAAAAGCCTTGAACACAGACATGAAGCCTTTTAAAGGCAGTATTCAAATTCTCACATGCATCACCATTTCTTTCAGTGCCTACGATGGTACTAAGATTCGTCTCTTGATGAGGTATTGCCGTTTGTCGCCCTTAGGCTTAGTAATGTATTCGTTGAGTTCACGAAGACGCCAAATACTAAAATGGCATAGCCATAGTGGTGTATAACATGGCTATATATAGCCGTAGGGTCTACGGCACGTATCTGATGTGTGTGGCACATACTTGTGTAATAGACTGTGTCCTCGAACTGGGGTGTATGTGTGACGTGCATTGAATCTATAAAGCACAACGTAGTCTATATACCAGTGAGCGCAGCTAGGAGAAAGAGAAGTTACGGTTTTATCCGACACCGAAGCAAATTTGGCAGCTTTTCCTGTGTCTGAGCGCTGGATACTGTAGCCATGATGAAGAACGCAGTGTATCTACGGGTACTGCTAGTGCTGGTATATGTGTGCATTTTAAATATGGGTTATGTCGTGTCCCAGTGTACGACCGACAATTGTTACGATGGCTTCGACAACAGGAGCTTAATCGCAGTGGTGTCTCGTCTACAAGACACGGTCGAACGCCAACAGATACAGCTGATAGAAATGAAAAACATTATAGGTTCAATGAAACAAGACATGGCGAGATACGAACGTGGTACGTATTACATACGCAAGCACTCAACCGAAGCATTTAAATAACCAAGCATAGTCACTCACGCAGCGCCCTTTGTTATTCAGGTGTCACGTAATTATATTGTATACGCTACCAGTTCAAAATCAAAATGGCGTATCGTTGAGTGACTCTGCTTGGTTATTTAAATGCTTTGACTCAACCTACAACTTCTGAGAGGTGCCAGGTAATATTGCACGCAAACAATGGTATATCTACCGATTTTTCTGGAAAACTAGACTCATCCCATAACACCAACCCCAATACAAACACAAACATTACGTGTGACACCATTGAAAAAAAAAAAAAAAAACATCTTTCAAGTAGAATTGTTAAATTCAACCAACATCACCACACAACAAATCAAACTGGGTTACACAAGACATTATTAAATCTATAAAACATAGAGATAAATTATACAAGAAATTACGCACCCTTATACCTAGTTCACACGACTACACGCTATTAAAAACGGAACTACATAATATTAATGTTGTGCTAAACGAACAATTAGATATGCTAAATTAAGTTATCACGATTCTTGCTTTACTAGACAAAAAACAAAGATAAAAAAGACATGGTCAACTATAAATTAAGTTATCACGATTCTTGCTTTACTAGACAAAATAAGATATAAAAAAAGACATGGTCAACTATAAATGATGTACCAAATAAAACGGAAAAAAAAAAAAATTATTCCCAGAATATTTGACTGTGGAAGAACAACAAGTCTCAGACAAGCTTATTATCGCAAACAAATTTTATTAATTTGTTTACGAACATTATACCGGAACTTGTCAAGAAAATACGTAACCCAGATAACAAAACATTTCAAGAGTACCTGCAATTCAAACATGATGTACAATTTTCCTTTCAAAAAGTGAACCAACAAGACAGAAACTGTCATTGATCGCCTTCACCAGAAATCCAGTTGTGGCGATGATGGTATAACAACAAAAGTATTGAAACAATGATAAAGACACATTTACTCGAATCACTCGAAATCATAATAAATCAGTCTTTAGAAACAGGAACCTTTCCTGATATCTTGAAACAGCCAAAGTAATTCCCATATTCAAAAAGGAAAACAAATATTATTCACAAATTACCAATTTCAATACTTTCAGCAATCTCAAAAGTGTTCGAAAGAATAATCTATAACTAGCTATATTCCTTATTTAAAAATCAGAAACTATTTATAAAAAATACTATTTAAACTATAAAAAGGCAACCCATGCAGCGCCTCTACCTGCTAAGGAAATTGAAATCTTTTGATGTGAGCCAAGAAATCTTGGAAATGATGTATAGGAGTTTAATAAAGAGTGTTCTGTCCTTCAGAGGTGTTGTATGGTTTGGTAACCTGAACATGAAAGACAAAGGTAGGCTGTCTCGCATTGTCAAAGTCGCAAAAAAATTATTGGGTCAGGGCAGTACTCGCTGGAAGACTTGTACATTGGCGCTGTCAGAAGGAAATCTACTACTATTGTCTGCGACCTCACTCATTCTCTTTTTGGTCAGTTCCAGCAGCTTCCGTCAGGCCGACGATACAAGATGCCCCTTGCTCAGAAGAATCTCTTTAAGAAATCTTTTATACCAACTGCAGTGTTCTCAACTGTAAGTGGGGGCATACTTAACAGCATTTTGATTGCGTTTAATCTGCTGTATGATCAATACTTTCCTGGATCAGTATTACTGTTTCACTTTAGGCCCCCCTTTATGGTACATTGTATGTCATTATACTGTGCTGTTTGTGCCTTAGTGTCCTGCAGTACGTGTCTATATCGTGGCTCCACAGTGCTTGTAATGCCGGCACCAGACGTCTAGTCGTGTTAACGCCATTCTTCTTCTTTTATCTGGATTATTATTTAAGTTAAGGACTGACTGCTCATGATAAAAGAGTGCACGTGTAAATGAATCTTAGGAATTTTAAGCATGACTGTGACTTCATAATAATCTCTTGCAACATATATGTGTTTAATTGAATAATTATAATCTGTGATAGAATGCTTACCATTTTATAATGTTTACCATTTTATAATGTATTTACTCTGACCCCATGTAGTAGCCTGATTGTTTACAGTACTACTTGTATGACAGACATTCTCATCCTGTGGTTTACTTGTTTACTTATTTACTTATCTACTTATCTATTGTGGTTTACTTATCTATGTGTATGTGAGCTATCACTATATCCTATTGTGCATGTGATATGAATAGTATGTGTTAACCTCGCTCTTAGTACTTATCTTAACCTTGTATACATACATATGGAAGTTAACCTTCTTACTCTATGTTTTACTCATTATAATGAACAAGCCTAAAGGAAATTTTCTGTAACCCAAAAGACAATAAAGTTATTGTATTGTATTGTATTATTGTATTCTATAAAAGTCCGTATGGTTTTATACATTCTACGGAGTTAGCAGCACTTGAATTTATTGATACAATTATCTGCAGAATGAATAAAGGAGAAATTCCCATAATATTTCTAGACTTATCAAAAGCCTTTGATACACTAGATCATGACATCTTATTAAACAAAATTATCATGCTGTAGAATTAATGGAAACACTTCTACGTAGTTATTTAACTGGAAGAAAACAATATGTCAACTTTGAAGGCACTAAATCTGATGTGCTTCCCATTACCACTGGAGTGCCCCAAGGATCCATTCTAGTCCCTCTCTTATTTCTGAGTTTCTTGAATGACATTTCAAATGCTAGCACAGTTTTTAAACTTCTACTATACGCAGATGATTCAGTATTAACAAGTACATTGGGATCTTTTAATATACATGGCAATTTCCAAGAAATTAATAGTCATTAAACATTAAGAAGTCTAAATACATGTTATTCCATTCTCCACAAAAGAAAATCCCAAGATTATCCTTAAAGATAGACAGCGCATCAGTTGAATGCGTAGATAATTTAAACTCCCTAGGTTTAATTATAAACAAACATCTTAAGTGGAACAACCACATCGATAAAATAGCTTCCAAAATATCATGCACAATTGGAATTATAAATAAGTTGAGATGGTTCATTCCTCAAGATACATAATTAAAACTGTACAATTAACTAATTCTCCCCCATATAAATTACTGTATACTGGTATGGGGATCTCAACTCAACAAAATAACAATACTACAGAAGAGAGCAATACGAATGATTACAAACAGTAAATATAACACATATACTGACCCTTTGTTGAAAAGTCTAAAACTTCTAAAAGTTGAAGACATCTTTAAATTACAACAATTAAAATTTAAACACAAATATGTAAATAGAAACCTTCCTGAATATTTACAAAATATCACCATAAGACATAATTCTGATGTACACACATATAGGACCTGAAGTCAGGAACATATCCACACCGAAAGTACTAACAGTGACCTTGCAAATATAAGCATCAGACATGGCATCGCTCGTGTATATATAATAATACTCCCAACCTAATCACGGACAAAACCCAAACCCACTCTCTCAAAGGCCTCAGTGAATAACAAAAAACTATTTAATTTCGAAGTACAGCTCAACTTGCCGAATTAAGCACTGTTATACATTAGTCCAGTCAATCTATGCCCAAAAGAGGGTCAACCTCAAACAAATTGCAATAGTTATTATGACAATGGTTTTAGTTAGTACTATATGTCTACATTACCAGAAAAAAAGTCCACCGAAATCCACCTGGTCGAACATTGTAATTTTTGACGACAATGACAAATGGTCAAATGTCGCTGCCAGTGACGTTTTGGCTTAGTGAAATGTAGGGGTAGGCGTTATTTAGGCTGTGATATATATATTTTCTTTGCATATTTCATACACATTTTGCATACCATTGGCAAGATAATGGATTAATCTACCCAGCGATATATAATAAGTATAACTTCGTTGAATATTAATGTGAACAATCATTTTTAAGCACAGTGAACCCCGATTTTTAGCAGCTAAGGGGGGAGTAGCGTTGCGATCTAACGTTAACTCAGTCCATTTGCAGTTTAATAAATGGATGCTCTATAATATAATGTTTTGGCGGATTTGTTATCCCATGGTGTCCCTGACACACATCTGTCGGCGGAGTAGGCTGAAGAATCCCCAGAGGTCAACGGCTACGAAGGCGGGAGATGGAAAGGCCTGGTGTCGGGCCAAGGGCGCATCAGGGATGTAGAATGATAAGCGGCCAGAACCGTCCAGAAAGCAATGACAAACTACTGGAATGTACACTGCCGAAAACCCAGATGAAATCATGATTGCAAAGAGAATCGATATGGAACTCGGTGGTGAGTCCCCCAAGCCAGAAGAGTCCATAACGGCTATTGGGGAAGAGCCACAAGCAACCGGGAGTACTACTCAAGCTGATGAAGGCAATGTGCTCGACTGTGCGGAGAAAGGAAAGAAGTTCAGTGGATGGCTAAAACAAAACGAGAATAGCAACTTGGAATGTCCGCAGAATGACGACTGGAAAAGTGGACAATGTTATAGAAGAAGCAAACAAACCAATATAAGTGTACTAGGAATAGCAGAACACCGATGGGCGGGACAAGGTCATTTTACACCACACGCAGGAGGAAAATTCATATACTCCGGACAAACAAAGGCAGGACAAGGAGGCGTAGCAATATATCTGAGTAAACAAATAGCAAATACAGTACTTGGATACAAACCAGTTTCTTGACAGAATTCTGAGCATAAGGTTACAAGGAAAAGTGAAGAATATCAAAATAATACAAGTCTATGCGCCGACATCAACAGCAGAAGAGGAAGAAATAGAAACTTTTTATACTAATTTGCAAGGTGAAATAGACGAATCCAAGAAATCGGACATCACCATTGTCATGGGCGATTTTAACGCCAAAGTAGGACAAAGACAAGACGCGTTAGAACGAGGAACTATCGGGAACTTTGGATTAGGAGAGAGAAACGAAAGGGGAGAACGACTTGTTGAGTTTGCCATCGCTATAATAACCTCACAGTCGTAAATACCAATTTCTCAAATCACCCTAGAAGAATCTACACGTGGACATCGCCAGATGGAAAGACTAGAAATCAGATAGACTACATCATGATACAAAAAAGATGGATATCAACAATAAGAGGTGCAAGAACACTACCAGGAGCAGACTGTGGATCTGATCATGAACTACTGATGGCAGAGATGAAACTTAAGTTGAAAGTGAAAAAAGGAGTGACAACAACACAGAGATATGATGTAGAAAATCTGACAGACGAATACACATTATCTGTGAAGAATCGATTTACAACTTTATTGACAATGACAAAAGAGAAAGAATAAGAAGAAATTGGAAATGATATCAATACAATTTTCTGAAATGAAGCTGAAAAACACCTACGGAAGAGAGAGAGGAAACACCAACCCTGGATCAATATAGAGACCTTAAAGAAAAAAGCAGAAAGGAAAGAGCTTAAGAATCGGAAAAAACGAGGAATCGATCAGGTTAAGGTATAATGAGATGAACAAATTAATATAAAAAAACTCTGCAAATGGGACAAACAAAAGTATATAGCAGCCAAGTGTAAGAAAATAGAGGACTGTATGGCAGCAAACCGAAACCAAGAAATGTTTAAAGAAATAAAGAACATGACAGGTAAATTCCAGCCCAGACTCGGTGTCATCAAAGATAAAAATTGCAATACTCTGACTGATGCAGAAGACATAGCCAAAAGATGGAAAGAATATTGTGAAAATATGTACGCACGAGATTGAGATAACAACGACCCCCCTGGTATGGGAAACGAAGACCAAGACGAGGACGATCTCGAACCATTGAGAGATTAGGTGAAATGGGCCATCAATAGTATAAAAGATGGGAAAAGCCCTGGGTGCGACAACATACAGGCAGAAATGATAAAAGCAGCGGAAGAAGAAGGAATAGACATATACCATGCACTGTGTAAGAAAATATGGACGAGTGGAAAATGGCCAGACGACTGGAAGAAATCAATATACATCCCATTACCAAAGAAAGGAGACCTACAGCTATGCTCCAACTACAGAACCATATCACTCATTAGCCATGCAAGCAAAATATTGCTGAAAATCATAATGAAAAGAATGCAAGATAAAATGGAAATGGAAGTGAGCAGTACACAGGCAGGCTTCAGAAAAAAACAGAATGGACCACATATTCAATCTGAGAATGTAGATTCAGAAATTCAGAGAGATAAATAATGATCTAAGAATATGCTTCATCGACTATTCCAAGGCTTTCGACTGTGTGAATCATCAGATGATGTGGAAAACGCTCAGTGACATGAACTTCCACCCAAAGATAATCGCCCTCTTGAAATTACTTTATAGCAACCAACAAGCAGTGGTCAGGCTGGAAAACACAACTACAGAAACTTTTACAGTGGGAAAAAGAGTAAAACAATTTAAGGATGTATTTTATCTCCATACCTATTCAACCTCTACACAGAAGACACAATGAGAGATGTAGAATTAGATGACAGAAGTACAAGATATGATGAAGTGAATATTCATGGACATAGAATCAGACACCTACGATACGCAAACGATACCGCTCTCCTGTCCACTACAACATTCGGCCTAACAAGCCTAATCATGTATGTAAAAGAACACAGTGAAAAAGGGCTTGTTACTTAATGTGAAGAAAACAAATATCATGGACACTGACAAATGCATTGAACAAACAGAAATTGCAATCAACGGGGAGCAAGTTGAATATGTGAACCACTACGAATACCTTGGAGCAAGGCTACAAGGAGACGGCAAGAAATCATCAGAGATCAGAAGAAGAATAGCCATAGCAACGCAGAAACTAAACAATCCGAAAAAAATGTATGGAAAGGACAAAACATACCAACAAAGATAAGAATTTAAAAAACTTGCGTTTTCCCAACAGCTCTATACGGGAGCGAAACGTGGACACTGAACAAAGAAGACATGAGAAGAATACAAGCGTTTGAGATGAAATGTTACAGAAAAATCCTAAGAGTGCCATGGATAACAAGAACAACCAATGCAGAGATCCTTTAAAAATTAGACATAAAGAACTGCCAACTAGTGAATAGAATAAAAGGACTAAAACTGAGTTATTTTGGCCACATCAAAAGATATAATTCCTTAGAGAAAACAATCCTAGAAGGCAAAATGGAGGGAAAGAGAGGAAGGGGAAGACCAAGGAGAAGATGGGAGCAGGACATCAGCGACAGGCTGGAAAAAGACATCGTGAGAGCACGGAGACGAACGGCAGACAGAGCAGCGTATCGTGGGATCATCCGGGCAGCTACGTTTCGCAGAGATATGCTGAACTGAAGAAGAAGGTGTCCCTGAAGCAATTCAGCTTGGTTATCCTCGGGACAACCTAGGGGATTTTTGGCAAATATGCAAATCAGGGCCTTCATTACTGAAATACATATTTTCTTCAATAGCTTTGCAACTATGCATAATAATGTCACAACAGTGGTGTAAAAACCGTTTAAAATAACGTTTAACGTTTAAAATAAACACATCACCAGATGTATATAACGGCTGCATGTTTGTCATTTCATAAAACTTTCAGATATCGGCCATGTTGGATCTTTTTACGTGCTTATCTCTAATGCAATGTTTATGTATATCTCCAATGACTTTAATTCTATTGGCTATGTCCCTATAATACTAATAGCACAATCAACAACAGAAAACACATTGTGAATCTCGTTGTAATATTGTTGCACAACACAGGATAAATAGTTACCAATCCATATAGTTCACAGTGGTTGCATGCATACAAATGTTTATTCAAATTCACAATATATGTGGTGTACCATGTCTTCCCGTGCAATATGCTTGTCAAAAGCAATTTTTTGCACGAATGTCCTCTACAGTGTTTCAGTCAGCAGAAAATCTGAGGTGGCAATTTTTCTTTTTGTTTTAAAGAAATGATAGCCATTTTACAAAATGGCAGCCAATTTACAAAATGGCCGCCAAATCACATTTCCGCATATCTTAACAACTGCGTCACCTATAACCAAATACGTCACACATGTCTATCTTAATGTGTAGAATTGTGATCAGCAATTTCAAATATGTTACACATGACCTTTGCTAACATTCATATATCCGCCATTTTTAAAGATGGCGCCCATCAAAACCAATTATCGCTATAACCAAAGACCTACATCACATAGAGCCGTAATGTTGATGCCAAAAGATATATTTTCAGGTGCGATGATTTCAAATATATTACATACGCATCGTCACCAATCGTGAGAGGGTTTACAACACACATCGCCAGCTGTACACGCGCAGTAGATGGTACACGACATATTAATGCCGTGGCAACTGCAACCGTCATTGCTGCATGTCTTGCTCTCTGCTTTCCAAACACAGCTTATGACATCAGTCAGCCCTGGAAGATCCGAAGGTCCAATGTCAAAACTGGAAGGCGGGATACCGTCCTTCACCCACACAAACTGATGTCCAAATGAGGAGGACCTTGCTGATCAGCCGCTTTCCACAGCATCATCTTAAGATGAGTGTGGGAGAAAGAATGGGAAGCCAGTGCACACCATGGTGTTTCCTTCCACAGATTATGTGCGGAGGGTACATCATCAGATGATGCTGTGGAAGGCGGCTGATCACCAAGTTTTTTTATCCAGCAGAGAAAACAAGCACATATATTCATTAACTTACTGAGCAATGAGCTTGAGAAAGCTGGGTGCTGTCGTTTTTCATTGGTGAATACACCGATTTGCTAGTGCTGTTGTGTTACCACTTTCGGCAGGAGCTCTTTGGTGTATTCTTAATGCCAGAACATAAACAAAGCATAGTACAACAAGTAAATAACGATCTGGTACATCAGAGCTCTCACAGAATATTTGGGCCCAGCTGTGGGCTAAGATATGATACCACAGCAACAGTTGAAGAATTGGTTACTGCAGAAAACCAGGCTATTGTGTGCATCCAATGTGGGACCATTGGCAAAAAGCTGGATGGTTTGCTGTACAAGCACTTAATTGAAAATGTAGCATCAAGCACAGCTTACGCACAGAGATAAATGTACCCCGTACTTCAACTGCTGCCCACTATCACAGCCGCAGGATCATTTCTCAGAAACAACAGTGGAAAGGATCCAAGAAAACTCTAAAAGCCACGGACTGTGTGTGGGGCAGATTGTTCGCTTGTGAAGATCAGTGGGAAGACTCCTGTCCCTGGAGGGGCGGCGGCACGCATTCTGGTGGTTACATAGGCCCATCCTGGATTTGCAGGTTCTGCAGCAGGTTGGGCAAAGGTGTTCTTGGCCTGAAGGTGCCTGAGACGCAGATTCTTTCCTCCGCCTACGCTTCTCCCCGTCTGCTTCTCTTCTGGAATGCTCAACGTCCTGGGCAGCTCCCATGGTAGTCGCTCTATTGCCAACCTTTGTGGTCTTGCCAGGGAGAGTTGCCGTTTCAGCTGATCCTTCTAGCGCCTGTGGGAGGTTCTATATCAGTTGCCCTGACGAAGCTCAACATAAAATACAACTTATGGCATTCTGATGTCATCCATGCGCGAGACGTGGCCTGCCCAGCGGAACTGTCGGAGCATCAACATAGTTTCGATGCTCCGGAGGTTTGCCTTTTCCAGGACTTCTTTGTTGGAGACAAAGTCCTGCCAATGCAGTCCCGTGATGGAGCGCCGATATCGCTGGTGGAACCGTTCAAGCAATTGTACTTGCTTTCTGTAGAGGAACCACGCCTCTGCCCCATACAAAAGGGTAGTGACGAATGACGACGACAGCTTTGTATACTTGTATCTTTGTTGATAAACGCAGCGAGTGATTCTACCATACGTATACATTTCCGCAGGCGACCGAGTGAACTGTTGGCAAAGACAAACTACAATCCGTTGGGATGTAGTTGCGGAAAGAACGGATTAGAGTGTACTTCTGTGTGTACGTGGTGTGTCAAATTGCAACTAACATCTCCGTGAAAGCTCTCAACGACAGCAGTGTTTGAAAGTGTCATGTTAAGCAATAATAAGGATGTACGCAGACACTTCACTGCAATTTTTATAGCGTATGGTTTTGGTGAAGATAATTGATATTGGAATAAGTACCCGGGTTAAAATATCAACCAAATACAAAGCATACTAACATATTCATGAAAACCATAGATTGACTGGACTAGGCCGAAAATTGGGGTATTGTAAATTGCGATAATTTGTAAATGTGTTTAGAATACGATTCTGACCTTAATATCATTGCAATGACACTTGCTATGTACCATTACACAGCTAAATGCATTGTCTTTCGAACGATATACATCATCTTTATAGTATTCTCACAGAAACTAAGTTATACAACATTAATTACGTGTACCCACCTAAATTTCATTGAGACATACGACCACTTGGCAATATGCGAAAATGACAATGTTCCACCAAGTGGATTTTAATGGACTTTTTTGTGGCATAAACATACAGTAGAATTTAAGAATGCCTCAAAACTTACTATTGCAATTTGTTTGAGGTTGAACCATAGATTGACTGGACTACATGTGTACATTCAAGCTAAATAAAATTTCACTTAAAATGTACTTCTTTTCTTTATTAAAAAAAGTTTGTTTTGTTTACCCCACTTTTTACATGCACTGTATCATTAGTCACCTTATACATGTAAGATATATTGTGTTTGCTATCATAAGGTATTAGTAATAACTTTCAATTATATTGGCAATTGTCTCACAGATAAAACCCGGTACCTACCGTGCATTCGATGTGTACAAAACACGTAAAGATGTCTTCTTCTTCTTCCGTTAAGTGGCCACAATCAATATTTGATTATTCTGCCACTATTCTGGAGATCTGGCATTTGAAAAAAAACCTACCTCCTACAAAATATATAAAAATACACCCTGCTAATAAACCCTAACTGCCGGCAGGCTACCATCGTTCGCTTTTCACCTCTTATGCCAGAGGCTAGCCGGCCCTAACCCTGCATAAGCAAGAGTCAGGCTCAAGAGAACAAAACAAAACAGACAGAAAAACAAAAAACAACTATAAACCTACTGCTAATACTAATTTTCCACTGCTCTCTAAGAAAGACTCTAGTAGTTAAATGTCAGTCTGGAGATCCTTGACACAAAATGTCGACTGTGTTGGCCTCCACTGTTGGACTGGAAGGTCGCTCCATTTCCTGATGGTTCTGGGCAGGAACGAGTGCTGAGGGTACTGAGTGCGACACTGTGGCTGCGAGAACTGATGGCTGTGGCCGCGTCGTTGGCGTGGTGGTGGCGGCTTCAGCTTACTCTTCAGTCCTGTGGCACTG
This sequence comes from Paraescarpia echinospica, assembly GCA_020002185.1. NCBI lineage: Eukaryota > Metazoa > Annelida > Polychaeta > Sabellida > Siboglinidae > Paraescarpia > Paraescarpia echinospica. Next base: position 51,037,635 of record CM034536.1, read on the forward strand.
ATGTGGTTGTTGTGGATTTTATACAATATGATCAGTCTAGCTATTTGGCGGCGTTGTTGTAGAGAGGGCCACTGCAGTTCCTCAAGTATGTCCTTGACGCTAGAGGTGTTGTGGTAGCGCCTAAGGACATATCTGGCAGAACTTCATTGTATAGCCTCAATTTTACTTATGGCGCGTTGGGTATGGGGGTCCCATACTTTGAGGCGTACTCTAGGATGGGCCTTACGAAGGACTTATATGATGTCTGCTTGTTGGAGGTCGACCCTATTTTCAAGTTCCTCCGCAAGAAGCCTAAGGTCTTTACTGACTCTTGCACATATGCTGTCGATGTGGGTGTTCCAGCCCAAGTCCTTGTTGATGGTGACGCCAAGGTACTTTGCGGTGTCTGTGGTCTCGAGTGTGTGGCCATGGAGCTGGTAGGTGGGTTTCAGGACCTTCCTGACTCTGGTGACAGGCAGTGTGGTGCACTTCTCTGGGTGGAAGGCCATGTTCCAGCTCTTCTCCCACTCGGCAAGTCGCTGGAGGTCTTGTTGTAGCTGCTCATGGTCTTTCAGTGCCTTTACCGCTGTGTATACTGCTGTGTCATCAGCAAACAGTCTGGCTGGTGACGTCAGGTTCTCAGGCAAGTCGTTGATGTATGCTAAGAACAAGCAGGGGCCCAGGACGGAGCCCGGGGTACTCATGAACGGACATCAATGAAGCTGGATCTAGTGCCCTCCACGACCACTGCATCTCCGGTTGCTGAGGAAGTTGGTGACCCATGCATTGGTGGTACCCTGTATGACATAGTGATGGAGCTTGTGTAGGAGCAGGCTGTGGTGGACCTTATCGAAGGCTTTCGCGAAGTCCAATATTGGGATGTCCGTCTGCTCGCTTTTCTCCATGTGTGTATAGAGTTCGACGGTAAGTTCTAAGGGCTGTGTCTCACAGGATCTGTTCTTCCTGAATCCATGTTGCTGATCACACAGGATTTTATGCTTCTCAAGATGGTTCATGATGGCACTGGCGACGATGTGCTCCATTAATTTGCATGGCACACTTGTGAGTGACACTGGTCTGTAGTTGGATGGATCGTGCTGTTCTCCCTTTATTGAAGACCGGTGTCACGTGGGCATCTTTCCTTCTCAGATGGGACTGCTCCGGTGTTGATGGAGGATTGGAATATAGCTGTCAGGATTGGAGCCACTTCGGTTGCCAGCTCTTGGAGGATTATGGGGCTGATGGTATCGGGGCCGCTTGCTTTGTTGGGCTGCAGATTTTGGAGAGGTTTCCGCACCTCCTCTACTGAGAATTGGAAGTTATCGAGAACCGGGAAGTCATGTGATGAGCCCATGTTGCACTTGGCCTGGAATTCATCATAGGTATAGCTCCTGCCCTCACTGAACACCGACTGGAATTGCCTGTTGATGATGTTGGCCTGTGTTGTTGGGTCCGATACCAATTTTCCTTCCATCTTCAGGGGAGCGATGCCGCAGGTGGAGGACTTCTGATGCTTCATAAAGGACCAGAAGCGTCTGCTCCTTGTAGCCTGGTCAGCTTCTTGATTCTCGTCTGTGAACAAGTTGTTCAGGTAAGTCCAATATGCCCTACGGAGTTGGCGTTGGACTTCTCTTCTCAGTTGTCGTGTCTCGGTCTTCAGTTCTTCTGTGCCGTGTTTCCTCATCTTCTTGAATACCCGGTCTCGTCTCTTGATGAGCTTGTGGAGTGCTGGGCTGATCCAGGGCTTGCATTCTTTTATGCGTGTTGTCTTGAGTGGGATGAATTTTTGGATGGCTTCCAAAAGTGAAGTCTTGAACTTGGTCCAGAGTTCTTCAGTGTTGGCTTCAGTCTTCACTCCCTCCAATTCAGCAGCCAGGATGTTCATTGCCTGCTTGAGTCCCCACCAATCAGCCTTGTTGTAGAGTGGGATGGACCGAGCCGTCTGTTTCTTCTTCGTGCAGTGAATGATGAATTCGCAGTAGACAGCATCGTGGTCTGAGACTTCCGGGAATACCTCGACGCGGGGTATGAGCTGTGGGGTGTTGGTGATGATCAGATCCAGTGTGTTGTTGAGGCGTGTTGGTTCCTCCACCATCTGTTCAAGACCGTGGTCTTGGAGGATGTCGATAAAGTCAGTGTGGAGTCGAGGGCAAGCAGGCTTAGGCTTCAGAGTCATATGTTGCCAGTCCCAGTCTGAGAAGTTGAGGTCACCGCCAATTAGGAGGTGGGAATTGGGGAGAGTTAATGTCTTAGATAAAGATCGGTGGAACTCAGGCTCACGAGTCACCTCGTCTGAGACCTTTGGTCTGCAGTATGTGCAAATGTAGAGTGCTCTTCTGCCTTGGAGTTTCAACCTGATCCACGGGAGCTCACAGTTGACCTCCAGCTCACGTACGATGTTGCTGTCAAGGTTAGATCGTACAGCGATAAGGACACCTCCTCCATTTCTGTTTTATCGGTCTTTACTGTAGAAGGTGAATGTATCAGGGAAGATTTCCGCACTGTTGATGTCAGGAGTAAGCCACGTTTCAGTTCCAATGAATACATCTGGTTTCACACTGTTGAGGAGGTTAAGGATCTCGGCCTTCTTCCCAACAATTGACTGGAAATTTATATTGACCAATCTCAGAGGTCTGTTTTTTTGTCGGTTCTGCTGACTGGCTTGGGTTGGTGTGGAGGCATGCTGGGGACGTTGGAAGTGGGATTCAGTTGGGGTGGAGCAGGAATCAGCGGGGCTGGGTAAGTTAATAGAGGACAAATCACCAGTCATCTTCATGGAGATCAAACACAGACTGACTGTTGGGATTTCCGCAGATGGCCCAATGCCAGGGAACAACCTCTTTGTTATATCATACAGGTACAACATGATATTTTTATATATTGCCAGTCAGTAAGCGACATCTCATGTCATTATTGTACATAACATCGTCAAATTATGTTGAGAAACAACATATCTCAATATAAGATTTTCCATTATTTTTGCTATTGGCGGTTTTGTAAAAAGAATTCTGAAAAGTACCTGAAATACATATTTGTATTTAAATATATACTTTTTCATTTTATCGTATTTGAACTCTTCAAGATTATTTGTATTTAAATACATGTCAATGAATTTGAACCATATCTGCAGGTATACTACCACGTTATTTTGATTCAGGTACATCATGGTACTCCATTTGATATTGACAAAGAGAGCAAGGAAAACACGTGTGGTAGAAAGAGAAAACCGAAATCACTTGGCATGATAGTGTCAAGAGGGTATGGGTGAACAGTTGATAGTGATTCTAAGCAAGATGGGTTGTTTCTCAATACTTCTAGAATGTTAGATTGGAAACTGTTGTTGGATCAGTCATTCTGATTGAACATAATTGGCATGGCTGAATGATTTTCTTCCATTACTTTGAACGTAGCGTACCACACTGTATTTAAACACTCATGCATTATTAGCAGTGCATAACAATAGTATATATAGGAAGGGTTTAAGGGCAAAATGCAATAAACGTCATGAGGCTCAGGTGACATATTTGCCTAGGCGAAATTGCAGAATTGAAATGTACAGTAGAACCTGTCTTGAGTGACCGCCACTTCAGCTTAGCAAAAGTGGACTCTCAAGACGGATGGTCGCCCATGACAGGTCAACAAGCTGTTATCCAAGACAAGTTCTACTGTAAAAAACAATTTGGTTTTGGGTCTAGATATCGGCCATTATGATTTTGTATTATTGAGATATTCAACATCATGTCAATTTTAAGATGATATTTACACTATATTTACACTATTGCGCTTTGCCCTGAAACCTTACACATGTACCATATTTATTGGTCAAATATATTGATTCTGAGTTATGTACTGCAATATACATTATAATTATATGTTATCATAATATTCCAGTGTTTTCCCTGGTATATAACAAGCGAGGCGGACCGCCTCGCCGTTTTTCTATGCCGCCTCGCCCAAAATATGCCGAAATTGCCGCCTCGTAGCTATTTCATACGCCCATTTTTTTTTCGTTCTTTCGCGATATATTCAGCGTCGGCTAGCGGCGTGAAATGACACTACAAAGTCACTTATATTTCTGCAAAATCGCAGATTTGTAGCAACATCGTTTAGTCGTCTTAAGTTAACGGGGTCAGCCCACTGTTGGTTTTCCCATACTCCCCATAGACGACCATGCTAACGTTTGGTGTTATTATAAGAAAATGTTACCTGCAAAATGTCTTAAACTTCTCACCTGCTGTTATCATCATCTCATTGACATGCCGATAGATTTTAACAAAAATTGCATACTTCCAGCTCTCATCAAATTCCTGTATGTGTGACACCCGTCAATATTTACAAATGCCGGCAAGAATTACTCACAGGTCACACAGGCAAATTGCTGCCAAGTATCCTTCCGCTTATTCAAATCATCTAGAAATCCACCATTTTACAGTCAACACCTTCTACAATCACACATGAAAATCTCCCTACTCAAATGCACTTATGTCACAGCATGTGAATTTTGTATAAAAAAAAACATTTCTCAAAAATACACTGCATTTTTCTTCGTACTTTTTCTACGGACAGGAAGTCTAACTAGAACATGACCCCTAACGTCGCTCAGAGCAGTTAAGATTTAAGTCCATTGGACAATGTGAAAGATATCACATGTCAGTTGTCCAATCACGGAATATTCCTGCGGGATCCCCGGTGTCTCCAATGGTGACACCTTGCAGAGTTTCGACATACTAGAAATCTAGACATTCATGTAAAATGGCACCTAAACGGTAACTTGCGTTTTGGTTTATGACGGTGGTGGGAGTGAACACCGTGCAGGCTGATGGCACTTGTCGGCACTTGTGTCGAATCCGGACTCTTTTGAAACCCAAATAAAAACCGTACATCCTATTCACTAGTCGGCACGTGTATCGAATCCGGACCCTGTTGAAGCTCAAATAGCGACCCGGTTTGTGCTAGTCTGTGCTGCTCAAGGAGCCTCTATTTGGACACGAGGCGTCACTGAGCGAGAAAATGGCAGTCTATACAGAAGGTTGTTGTCCGCCATTCGGGGGGCAAGCGCACGCGCCTGAGGGACCGGCAGCGCGCGATTGTAGCCTATTTATTCAGTCACCTCATTTCATCAGAATAATCACCAAGCTGTAATGTGTCATATAAAATGAAAAGTATTAAAGTAATCCTTGAAGTTTGTTTAACTATCACAATTCAAAATAATGAAATTTCCAAACAAATCACGTAGAAACGTTGTATTAGTTTATTTAGCCAACTCGACTTCGTCGTGTTTAATGATAATAATCATCAGGCTGTACCACTTCTTATATAATTAAAATATTGAGGTTATCGTTGAAAATTTTTGAGCAATGATAACGCAGAGAACTGCATTTTCTGCACGCGTATGGTCTGGCTTGGCGCAACTCCAGAATGGCGGACGAACTGCTTACGTACTTTCCTCGAACAATGTAGATTGCGCGCGCTGCACCGTCTTGTATTGATATACGGCGATTTGGTGCTGCTGCGGCCGTGCGTTACCGCACAGCGCGCGTAAAATATGATATATATATAGCAGCGTATGTTGATACAAACCGGGGCGCAATTTACGCCTCAAATGGACGTAAGACGCAATATTCTTAAAGGTAAATATGCCTAGGATAATGTTGAGTGATGGAAGTATACGTCACTGAGGTATCAAAGTTAAGCAGAACTCAAGTTATAACGGCGAAATCAAAGTGGGTCCGGGTTCGATGCAAATGCCCACAAGTCTATTCAACTAATGTTATATGCGGTGTTGTTTTAGCAAAACAAGTAATGTGATTCGTAAGATATCTTTGTGCTAAATGTATAATATATATTCCGACAAAGTTATGCAAACAAACTTTTAGGAAAGTTGATTTGAGTGAAATACTTACGAATATAAACCACCATAAAAATGCCTACCCAAAACCGTGTATAACGGGTTATCAATAACTTGGGTTAGTCGTTAGACAAGTCAATGACATGTTTGCACAGCAATTGGATATACTAAACAACTTATATTGTTTTATAAAAAGGACACAATTTGAGAAATGTTTTTGCGATTAATAGAAACATACTTTTGTGGCATTCCAGAAATGACTGTTTAATTAATTGTAGAGCATTCTAGCAACAAATAAAATATAATCTTTTGAACATAAACCACCAATTTACCATAATATTATGATATTAAAATAATTTAAAGGTGATGATGAAAGAGTCTTCAGATGATACCACTGGATGCTTCCCAGAGAAGTTGAGATGGTGTTCGACTGAACAGGTCTGCCAGGGAGTAAAGTGTAAAGCGCTTTGAGCAGTCCTGCGCTATATAAGAACTTACCTTTTACTTAAAAAAAAAACCATAACCAAGTACCAGTGGTCAAATGGAAACCACACCTCTACTGAGTACCAGTGGTAAAATGGAAACCACACCTCAACACGATGAAACAGTCATGATTACTGACTTTTATCAATCATGATTACTTCATTTACAAGTAGTATCTTGTTGTTTTATATCTTCCCCTCTATATTCAAGAGTAAAGGTTAAAACGTACCTCAGAATGCACCATTTTAAAGCTAGTTTAAAAAAAAATCTCCGGGGGAGCATGCTCCCAGACCACCCTACCAACGCTTCGCGCCTCCGGCGCTCGCGTACCCCACTCCTACAACCTCACCCATCATTTCACCTAAGGGAAACACTGATATTCAATAATTCAGAATGCATACACACACACACACACACACACACACACACACACACACACACACACACACACACACACACACTATACCACCTATATTGGTATCATTGCTGTCAGAATGGACAAATCTTGTTTTTGGACATCAGTGATGAATCAACCTGAAATAAAATTATAAATGGAACAGAACACAATAAAAATACAATATGTGTGGCTTAGATTATACATCATTAATCTATTTTAAAAAATGGAGCATTTTGACAAATATTTACATTCTGGATCTGGAAAATTATTCAGCAAAGTCCTATTTCAATGTTGCACTGTGGTTTTATCTCATAATATCCTCATCTACAGGCCCAACAGGTAGTGAGTCCATTACAGGATGGACTCATTAGCTCATTTACCCCATTCATGGGATCTATCACTTCCTCTGGCAGACAACAGTTAGAAGGGACCAATGGCCAAGTGTTTTTTCCAAGAGAACAAAATTGCCCAAGTTTTTTTTTAAAACGGTGGCTAATAGTTGGATTCGAGTCCAGTCCCCTCGACCGGTGCTTTATCACTCGGCCACCGGTTCCCATTATTGGCAGTAGTCGGTACCCATATAATTTTTGAGTAAGTAGGTATAGTACTGTGACAGTAATCTACCTTTATATATCACTATTATCAGGCTTAGTAACATTAACATTGTTAAACAGACAACTAAATTGTTAATATTTTTATTGTGAATCAAAATAAATAGTTGTTTAAATCATTGGCATTGCCATTGGGCATCATTAGCATACATTAGCATAGACTTGATGTTTATATTTAAAAACATTAATTATATACCTACAGGCTACACTAGTCCCTAGCTGGCTATGCATCACAAAAAAAGTAAAAAGGCCACAATAAAATAAGTTCACATCGTTTGAACTTGAAACTCAAACATATCATCGATCACATATTTGCATTCTATTGTCATTTAATTTAGGGTATTTTTTAACAGTGTGTTGCATTTTATTTGTTTTTATTAGCTGTCATTCACCTGGCCATGGCAATGCAGTTGGTTACTTGGTACGTAAACCGAAATGAGCGACAGTTGAGGCAAATTTACTCTACTGTCTCTAGTGGGCCGAGGCCACTTTACTACCAGGCTAAAATAATTGATAAGAAAATAATGCTCGTTGTGTACCTCAAACAATAATTGACATACGCAAACAATATAGGGTGACCGAATAACCGATTTGGTATAGAAAACGAGGTACTCAGAATCAATTTATTTGACCTATAAATATGATACATATATAACGAATAACGCAAGTAATAGATAAGGTCGGGAGACTTCCATTAAGATATGTAATATCGCTAGCACAGGAGCCACCCCATAAATATAAACAACAATAACATTTACATGACACAAATCAGAATAGCATATGACTTGTTTTTATAGTTGACAATTACTCAGTGTGTCAACATGCATACACGGACTGATTATATGTACTCGTGTACACATTGACGTACATATAGATACTTAGGTATACATTCTAATACGTACTACAAATTACAAATAAAACAATTATGGATACGACAAGTGGATTCATAACTTAAAATAAAAACGTTTTTTGTGTATGTTGAAAAACCATATAGACTGTGGGTGTAAATGTTATTAATGATAATACTTGGTGTATTGTTAACTGTCTCTACTATGTTGTGTCTAATACATTTTTTGTGCAAATTCATATTTGAATCTGGACATATACAGATTATTTCTTTCACGTGTGCAGTGCTGATGAATATCATAGATGTGTGTGTGTTTGGAAAAACATTGAAGTAGTAGGGTAAAAGATTGTTAATTAATTTATAGTAACATTTTAATTGTTGGATTTTATAAATGTCATCCAACTTTAGCAACTGAAGTCTTTTAAAAATAAATGCCTGATGATCCCATAAAAGTATGCCATAATTAATATTAGGGAAAATAAGAGCATTGTACATAATATATAATGTATTAGGTGATAAAAAGTGTTTAAGTTTATTTAGTATGCCTATTGTTTTAGATATTTTATTTGCTATTTTGTTTGTATGACTCTGCCAGTTTAAATGGTTATTTATTGTGATGCCTAAAAAATTCAATCATTTACACATTCAATGTATGCCCCATCTATTTGTAATACGGGGTATTCTACTTTCTTTTGAGGCATATGAAAAATCATGAATTTAGTCGTTTTGGCATTTAGTGACAGTTTGTTGGCTTTCAACCAATTGCTAATGCTTGTTAGTTCTTTGTTAATAGTTTCACTTCGCATTTGGCTTTCTGAATCGTTAAATGTGTTTAGTGTACTAGTAAGGGTGGTGTCGTCAGCATACGTTATGAATTTTGAAAAGGTCACTAGAAAGTGCTATGTCATTTCTATATATAATAAATAAGAGTGGCCTTAAAATTGAACCTTGAGGGACACCAATGTTGATGACTATTTCCTTAGACTTAACATCTTCAATTTCTACGTTCTGCTTACGATTTTGTAAATAACTCGTACAAAGGTCCAGAGCCTTGTCATTTAATCCATAGTAATTTAACTTCTGTACCAATATATTGTGATCAATTGTGTCAAATGCTTTTGATAAACCAAGGTATGTATTTATTGGAGTAACCGATTTATCAAGTTCTTGTATAATTCTGTCTATGATTTCAAGTGTAGCAAGCTCAGTAGAATGTTTCTTTCTAAACCCATATTGGTTATTGTAGTATAACGCTTTAGTATGGAAGTAATAGTGGATTTGATCAAACATAACCCTTTCAATTTTTTTTTAAATCACTGGCAGGATAGAAATAGGACGATAATTGTTAAAGTCAGAAACATCACCTTTTTTTGAAAAGGGGTATGACTTTTGCAATTTTTAATTTATCTGGAAATATACATCAGTTATTACTGATTGATTAATAATTACAGTGACTGCATTGCTGATATCATTTTTTTTCAATTTTAGTAATGATGTTGAAATTCCGTCGTTACCACAACTAGATTTTGGAGGTAAACGATCAATTGTATTAACAGTAGTTTCCATGTTAATTGGGTTAAAGCTGAAGGTGTGAAATATCGGGTTATTCAGGTAATTTTTGTGTGATTTACCTCCAGTTGTAGTCGTTTTAGAGGCTAGAGTAGGACCAGCATTAGTAAACAACGTGTTAAATCTGTTTGCAATAATGCATTTGTCGGTGGCTCTCACGATAGCGACGTTGCGGTCTTAGTGAGAGTCTCCCTGGTCAGTACAGTAACATCGTATCAACTAATTTTCTTTTCTACAAATGTAAATATTGACTATTATGTTATTTATTAGTATTTTTGTTAACAAATTACACCACAAATGTCTTCACGTTGATGTACATATATTATGTCTCAACATATATTTTACGATGCTTATTATTTTGCTATTGGTTCTTGCACGTAATGACCAAAATTAACTATAGGCATTGTCATTGTCATTCATTTTCATTGCCACGGTTTTAATTCTCACTCAATGCCGTTTCTGAGGTAGGTACCAGCAATTTGAATAAAAAGTTGCTTAAGTGTTGACATTTTAATAAAGTAGGCACACGCGGCTTTACATGGTAGATGTGCTTTGGTCAAGACTACACAATATGATGTGAAAATGGCCAACAAAAATTAGGGGTAATGTTAACTGGTTCCAAAACTATCATCAACAGCAGCAACAATGATAACACCACCATCGCAGACACAACCATTTGCACACGACTGCAAGGACCTGCTGGAGAAAGGCAACACAGTGAGTGGTGTCTACGACGTCTACCTGGTTGAGGATAAGAGGATGATCAAAGTCTACTGCGACATGACGACGGACGGTGGAGGCTGGCTCGTAAGTACTCTTGCACAATCATATATCAACAGTAGCACTAAACTTGGAGACTGAAGAAAACACAGTTCAGAATATGCAGTTTTACGATAGAAGATATATATGTATATGGGTTGTAATTCTGCTTAGATTATTATTATTATCATATTCAGGTGTTCTAGTAGTTGAACAACATGACTCCAAAACCACATTTAAAACTACCGGTACCCATTATCCTAATGTTCTGATACCATTTGCAAGATATATGCTTACATAAAACTAGCAATAATTCTAATATTATTAGCGAGTGCGAATCAACTAAACAATTCTGGAAATAGACTGTAGGGCTTAACGGATGGGCCAGCCATGCCAACTTTGCTTGATAGCGATAATTTCAAGACTGCCCATATAACCCAGTTACTGATACATATATTATATGACTTCTAGGCAATAAGCGGCCACATACTTCCACAGTTATGCCACATGCATTAATGCAATTATTATTATTATTATATATATATATACATATATATATATATACTGTCACAAGGTACTTGACCCTCATGTCAGGATGGGTTCCCCTCTATTGCTAGTTAGATCCCGAAAGGATGACAACTTGTCATTGACAAGTTGTTCTCGTTCAATTCTTTATTACACAGGCACAAAGAAGACTCTGTAACAACGACATATATTACAGTAAACAATATTACACATGACACAACCAGAAACCTAAAACAACATTACACACAATACAAACTCCTTCTGTGAAGGCTATAAAAACAAATACACTATCTGTACTACTATACTGTATGTGACATCAGTCTGCAATAGAAACAATTAATGTGGTGACCTCTGTCAACCACGATTGTGCCCACATCCACGCCTACAGTAAACATGAATATTATGGATCTCATAATTATATAAAATCTAATGCCTTTTTAACTGTCTATGATTTGTGCATCAGGACAGCCGTACCTCATCAATTTAGACAATCACTAAACCTTGCTTCATGACATAACTAGTGCCTAACTACAAAAGGCAATATCTGTCCATATAATTAACACCCGAGTAATTGAACCACATGACCACATTTAAAATTACCAGTACCCGTGATCCTGGTGTTCTAATACCATTTGCACATCATGACATGTAGACGTACGTACTGCAAGATATACGCTTACATAAACCTAGCAATAATGATAATATTATTAGCAAGTGCGAATCAACTAAACAAATATGGAAATAGACAGTAAGGCTTAACCGATGGTCCAGACATGCCAACATTGCTTGATAGAAACAATTTCAAGGTTGCCCGTTATGCCAGTTACTGATATTTATATTATACGACTTCTGACAAATAAGCGGCCATATACTTCGCAGTTTTGCCACAGGCATTACTGCAATTGTAATTATGATACACCTGATTTATCACTCACCAATGTGGCTCTCCCTCTCTCTCTATTCATTTGATATTATGTCACCCTCGTCACACGTGCGGTTTTTCCACAAGCTATCAAATTCCTGCCTTCTCTCTGGCCAACAACAGTGGCGCCTATTGCCTGACTCAAACACTGAGCGTGCGTGCGTGCGTGCGTGCGTGCGTGCGTGTGGGTTGTGTTTCCTGTTTACAATTGTTGTTATCATCATTATCATCATACACAGGTGTTCCAGCGTCGGTTCAATGGGAGCGTAGACTTCTTTCGCGATTGGATCAACTACAAAGAAGGATTCGGCAACGTGCATGGTGAATTCTGGCTTGGTAAGAGACTGTGATCTAGGAAAGATTAAACCTATGAGAAAAGCAGTATTAACATCATATGTATGGCCTAGTTATACGTCCACCAGACTTAATTGTGACTTTCTAACATCCTTGGTTATTTGTTCTCTTCGGTACCTTCCCCTTATCCAGCTCGGAAATAAACGTTTTGCAGTTTTTACCTTTCAATACCCCTTCATTCTCATGTGCTCTTCCTCAATTACATGAGGACAATGTTGAGAAATGTAGTATTCTGATTCATGCGGGAGGACTAACCCTACATTACGTATAACAATGTTAGCATAGATTGTGACTGAAAGGGCTCCATGATATTACACCAATGTGGTAACGTTAGTGAGGGGGTATATTTTGTGTATATTACGGACTCGACCTTTGAGACCTTTGGTTAGGCAATACTTCAATGGTTTTGTGATAATATACCGCATACCGCAATGTGGCCAGTCTACTGCGTATTATGTCATGCACTGTGTTGCTTACTGACAGCCGATAGTTGGGTCTTGGAGTTTGATGTTTCTCTTTTGGACGATGTTACAAAGAAACAAAGTTTGCTTGTCTTGGTCGGAACTCTTAGAGGTTTGGTGCAATCTGTCAGGCGCTCTTTGACAAATGTGTTGTACTGCCCCTGATCGATCTTTTTTGTAGTCATCACACTACCACATCACACTCTTGTGGCAAACATCGCGGGTGTCTATAACCAGCACATATTTTTCTTGTTCACAAACCGGATTGCCACTTTCCTGAAATGTAGTTGTCAGAGAGGTAACATCCTAGAACTGCTTGTTTGGATGCTTGTAGAGTGTAGACTGTTGGTGATAACCATGTACCTCATCGTCTGTTGTTGACTCTGAAGAAGATTCACATTCCCCAATGAGCAGCACCATGTCTGGACCGTATATCATCCATAGGCGAAGTGCAGCAGGGTCTTCGGTCAGACCCACTTCACTTCCATCCCCTTTACCACGGCATTATTTTGTTCATGCACTTGATATATCGCCATCTTCAAGAACAAACGTGATGTCTTTGTGACAACGAAGCCAGATTGGATGGCAAACTCTTCTTGAACAGCTTTATGTGTGTCTACTAAGGACCTCCTGTCTCGAATGTGAACGGGGAGGTAGGGCCTACTTGGTGTAATTTTATGACATTTGTGGTAGGATACAATTTCGGAAATTCGTCATTTGACGTTGACCTTGTTTGACCTTGTTGTCACGCTTATTGCATCACTTAGCCGTACTACGACATATCTCTTTGTGATGGGTATATCTATGGCTTTCAAATGATATACCACCTCGGTGTTTATACGGGGTGGGGCATTTAAGTCGGTCCTTTAGATAGTACCTACCGCTCGCCTACTTAGAAGATATAAAAGAAAATCTTGAGGTTATATTGGTCAGAGCTAGTTTGCATATTCATGCGACAAATTTGGATACTATAATTTATTCACTAACGCAACCAGATACCCTGAATACATGCGTTTAGATACATCATTTTGATTGTTTGGATGTTTACAATTCGAGATATTCAGAATAGTAGAATCAAATCGGAACAATTCTGTTTTATTTAAAAGATCACCTTTTTTTACGATGTGTATTACTAAAAACATGGTTTCAAAGTTGAATATTTGTATTTTTTCTGTTAACTTTAATATGGGTATTTTAAACGCCCACCGATTCACGTTACACAATAACACTTAGTGAATTACCTGCCCTTATTATTTTAAGAATTTAATTCCCCGATGTGATACACATGTATTTTGAGCAAGAGGACCTGATAGTATTGGTAGAATGTCATTTACATGTTCATTATAATTTAGCGTTTGTTTATCTAACCAACTTGCATGCAATAATTTTGTGTATACCATTTTTTATGACATTTCACATATCAGGTTGTTCCAATGTCCATCACACGAAGAGGAATGCAGCTGTGTTTGCACAAACCATTGATATGCCTTATATAGGGTACATTTGAGCATAACCCTGCATCCGGTTAACTTTCCTTCCGTCAGTCTCTGTGGCCGAGTGGTTAACTGAGTTGGCCCAGCTCACATCTGGTTTTACTACCGACAAGGGTTTAAGCCTAACAGAAAACTATTTAAACAGTTTTTTTATTTTCACAAATTAATATGTTCCTTGCCATTTTCATAACATTGTGCACTGTCAATAATTAAATATGTCGAATGTTTTTAGTAATTATTTATTCGAAACAAAAATGAAAATAATATTACATTGCCGGGAATGTACAATTTCCGCTGATCTTGTGTAAGTTTTCTGTTTTCATTTATTCGGAAAAACGGCAGTTTGTTTTCACTGTGCTGTGCTGTCGCCAGCCGTTTTCGTGGTTGTTATAGGGGCCTATGTAAAGTGCATACACATTTCCGACTCCAGTGGCTAGAATACATCATAAGGATTAAAATGATGTATATTTTTGTGTAGTTAACTGTAAAATTTGCAGAATTACGAACGCATGCACGCGGTACAGGTGTGCGTTTTCGCATGTCGCCGGCAACACTCTGACTACAACCACTGTTCAAATTATTAAACTACTTATTTTAAAAGTGCTTCATGTGTGTTTCCTTTATCTAATACAAAGTGTAGATAATTTTATGGTATAAATAAATCACCTGCAGTATAAAAGTATGTGTCTGTGCTCTTGAGTAGCTTGTCGCCAAAATCATGCGATTTACGTTACGCTGTTTCCTTTGATTGTTCTCTAACTTTAAATTCCCACCACATGTAATTGCAAACTTATTATATATGTTATTGAAATCTAATAACACACACACACACACACACACACACACACACACACACACACACACACACACACACACACACACACACACACACACACACACACACATATATATATGACCTACTGCAATTATTTGCAGCTGTTATCTTAATGCGACAATCACAGGACAAACCTATTCACATTTTCAGTTTTCAACTTTAAGGATTCGATTTACGTTACGGCGATACTGAAGAACATATGTAGGGGCATACCAAAAGAAAACATTTTCAGTTTTCAACTTTAAGGATTCGATTTACGTTACGGCGATACTGAAGGGCATACCAAAAGAAATGCTTCACTGTTATTCAACAGAGGTTACTACCAATACCACAGCATACATTCGCTCCGGTGTTCCTTGAAACAGTGTAGAAAGCTTGAGTCGTGAATTTGCCCAATTTACGTTACACTGAGTTACGTGACACCATTTTCGTTTACGCCGACAAATGATTGTATAAGCGCGTAGCAAACGGCCATGCAATTTTACCATGTCTATGGATGAGTGACTAGGTAAGTTTAATCGTAATGTTAGTGTGAATAAATGGTTCATAATTTATCTTAGGATTTTTACCCACTGTACGTAAACTAATAGGAGACATGAAGCATAACTCACTTAGGTTAACGGAGGAAATATACCGATAACAAATGTATTATGCATTTCTAGTGTGAGAGTACTTATCCTTCAATAAATTCAATGAAATGTGAACACGTGCCGCTCAATGGCCCTGTAAAAAATACGTAACGTAAATTGTAACGTAAATCGAAATTCGTATACACAACGTGCGACTTCGATAAACGTTAAAATGCTTTACATTGTGTATTATTTTTAGATTGATAGGACCATGTAATATTGCACGACATGATTAACTAATTTTGATGACATAGTGCTATAGGCACATGCATGTGCAGTTTTTGAAAACAAAATGTAGTTTGTGTTTGTAGGAACCATGGCAAAAACATCAGCAGAACGCCAGAAAGCTTACAGAGATAGAAAAAATACAACAGATCCACCTTACGGAAGAAAGGAGACAGATCGTGTTATGAAATATTACTTGCCAAGAGACTACATATCAATGTCAAAACTGCAGGAAAAGAGAAGAAAGGGACGCGTCTACAACAAAACATTGGAGAAAGCTCAAGGCAGTAGCAAATGCTGCTACACAACCAGAAGTTCTAGAGGTGGCAGAAAAAATAGAGGCCACGCGACAGCACAAACAACATCTTTCCCGATACAACGCTTACTGTGAAATTGCCATTTCAAAATTCAAGGAAGAGGAATCGCCCTAGCACTATTGTGACTATGCAAAACAAGACAATACACAAACAAGATGTGAAACTTGATGAGCTCGAGCAAAGAAACAAGCTGCTGGAAAAGAAGCTGAAAACTTCGCAGAAAACTGTCCAGAGACTAACGAACACTAAACATGCTGGTGAAGATAGTAGCAACAGACAAGGAGAATCGAGTCCGAAAACCAGGCTAATGAGGACATAAGGAATGCTGGCTTCACTCCGACGAAAGTAACGAAAATCAAGGACATTCGCGTCCAACATCATGCCCTTCTTAACGAGGTGGAGAAAACACTCAACAGTTCGCAGAAGAAAGCAATTGTCCGCGCTTCACATGAAAGGGTGCAAAGAAAGAAAACCAAGTTTTTATTACCAATGTTCATGGTTACGTTATTAAATAACTTGTTAGCATGATGGCACATGCAGTGCAACTTGTTCACCTTTTAATTGTATCTCACAGTGAATAAATAATATACGGTAACTTTGATTATTTCGTAAACAAATGTTGTGTTTTTGACATTTTTGTTATTTTCCACTTTCTCACGATTTACGTTACGAAAACATGTCGCATGTTTGAAGGAGCAACAAATTTCAGTATATTCCAATGTGTCAATACAATGCTGTCAGCTTTACACTAGCTCAAATTTAATTGCAATTAGTAGCTACAGGCACGAGGCACTTGCACAGTAGGACTCCACTTGCACATAGTGACAGGTAGGTAGGTAGGCTTTATTTGGAATTGTATAAATCATACATACAAATATAAACAATCGACAAAATGATATGCAATTCCAGGTTGATAGCGCAGCCAATTAAGGCTTCGCATGACACGCACGCATGCGCGCACGCACGTACGCACGTGCAACGAAACACACACGCACATATACGCATGCACACGTAAACAAACACACGCACGCGCACACACATACACATGTATGGACAACGATTGTTCCACGCGTACTGTAGGCCTTTCTGAAGTAACTTAATGAAGTAATCAAGAAGTAACTGCAATTCGCTATAGGTAATTGTCACATTCTGCCGTACGTGTGGCCATTCCCTTGTGTTACTGGTCACGAAAACTCGGGCTTTTAGGCTTTCCTAGGGGGAAATGCTAAAAGCCCGATCATTCGGAACCATTTCTCTAGTGCATGCATAGAATGCGTTATAATGTATTTATATACTATAAACAACAAATTAACAATATTACATTATTATCCTACTGTATGGCAGTAATGTGTGGCTCTGACACTGGTCACACTCGGGCTTTTAGCCCTTGCTCTCTAAGGGGAATACTAAAAGCCCGAGCATTCGTACGTAGGCCTTATATATACTACATACATTGAACAATGTTACAGTACGATAATGATGCATTTTTCTACCGCATAAGAAAGTATGACACTGTCATTCCCGTGTGTCACTGGTCACGAACACTCGGACTTTCAACCTTTCCTAGGGGGGGAACGCTAAAAGCCCGAGCATAGAATGCGTTATATTATATTTCTACTGTATATTAGAAACAACAATTTAACAATATCACGTCATTAGTACCATACTGTATAGTCGGATAATAATGTGATATTGCTTGAACGCACTGCTCGTGGTCGTGGTCAGGCCGTATTCTATTTGACGGCTGCGGAGCAACCAGAAGCCAGCGTTCAAAATATACGCTGACTTGGTGGTCACTGACCACCTGCTTTTCCGTCGGGTCAGTAACTTTTTTGGGTTACTGGTCCGTGTGACCGCCTACTTTTTTGGGATATTATACAACGTTCTACAGCAGTACGCATAAGCGTATTGTCAAGACTGGTCATCTGAATACGCTGTAATCAAGAAAGTGTTTACGCTCGATATCACCCAAACATTGAATTGTGAACCATAAATAATTCTTACGAAGGCCTAATATGTATGGCAGCCTGGCCATTACCAATTAAACTTAAAACCTAGGCAAAACGTCCGGTAATCACCATAATTGGCATAAGCCATAATGCCCGTGATTAATAATGACAGTAGTCAGTCAGTATGCCGATTGCCGAACGTCCCACATAATCATCATAATTGTGTTCTAGTCAGTTACGGTTGAAGCATTCTACTTGACATACTCACTTTTCGAATAAGAATGCAACGAGCTATCGAAGGTAGCATTATCATGATTTACTAAAACATAAACTAACATATTTCACAAACTGGCATATTTCACAAACCGTTTCCCTCCATTTTCCGTTCGTTAACCCGCTGACGGACCGTGTCTGATTATATTCATGCGCGGCATGTAAATAAAGAAAGTGCACGTAAATGGGTGACGTCGTGGTCTAGAACAGTCGGGCTTTTAGCCTTTCCCAACGACATAAACAGTCGTTGACAACGCAGCCATTTTCTGTTATTTATGCGATGCAAACGCAAACTATTGTCATGTATGAAGCTATTAGTACACTAAGTCCATTCAGGGTGTAACTCACTGGTACAAACATCGAACATAGTGTATTACATTATGGTAGATACATTGTATATTGCATATTAAATAATATTTATGTTAAATTAGTAGCCTACTCGTCAACTCGGCTCTTGTATTATCAGCCTGCAGACCCAGGGTAATGTATTCACAACCGGAAAATTCGTGCCAGGTCAAATAAATATCGCTTTCTAAGACTCAGGTTAAACTAGTTATATACAGTCAGTTGCAAGAAAAATACTTGTTAACTATGTACACGATGTCAATATACCTGCTACCGATATGAATGGATATCCAGCCACACAATTTCATCATTATATCACAGAGGTTGAAGGTGTAAATTTCGAGTAAAATAAAAAAAATATACCTCAACGGTAATGAACATTTGATCATGTTAACATTACTTTCAGCTACAATAAATATGCTATTGTCAACACTACCCCTCGATACCAAAAATCTGCAACAATACCCCCTTAACACTAAACGTACTGCAACAACACTACTTCTTAGACATAAAAAAAATATGCAACATCACCCAGACCCTCAATGTCGACAATCATCGATCCGTGCCCCGTTTACACTTAAAATCTCCATCACTATCCCCTCTTCAACGACGGAAAAATCTCTAACACCACCCCTACGGGACACAAAAAAGTGGAACATGTGCAATCTTAGGCTGTAATTCTGGTTCGTATCCATACAAAATAAACCACGCTACAACCCTAGGCTGGTCGCCTTCTCAGTGCTGTCAGCCAGGTCGTCAGTACTGTCACAATATACATACATGCACGGGGGCTACACCAAGCCTTGAATTATACGTTGAATGGGTTTGGGGTAGGGAGCCTACTGACACACACTATATATATAGCGACCCTCAATCAGTGGTTATTAATTTTGATCGACATCCCTTTCACTTAATTCTCCCAGCCAGCCAGTGTCCAGATCAGCGAATCAGTCTGCAAAAACATCACGTTGCATCGTCAAAAGCCTGCGTATTGCCCCGCTTTGGGTAAACTTCCCCTTTCACGTTAGCCTTCGGAGGAACGCTGAAATACAACGCACAGAATCATCGGCGAACGCAGCACAACATGTTCGTCCTTGTTCAAATTTTTGGCAGCTCTATGTGCCGTAAATATTCTTGAATTTTATCTTTGTTCCATAAATAAAACTCGTTAAAATCTACTTTATTGGCGACGATCAAGAAAAGCGCGACATAATTACGGAAAACAAGAAACAAAACAACAAACTGGAACTTCTGTATCAGTTTAGCAGTCACGTGTGAGTTGTTTATGTCGATTGACCTATGACATTACCCATTATGCTTTGCGGCAGCGAAACTCCGAACTGGCTTATGACCTGATGATTGTCCCTGTGACTGCATATGCCTGTGGCCATGGCAGTGTGTTCCTGTTTGACAGTGAATGTGTGGCGGATGAAATACTTACACTATAGGCGCCTTCTGTCATTTTATGGCCCACGGGCCACATACTTTCAGCCATTTATTTTACTTTTAGGCCATATAAAAACAATTCCTGCTTTATCATCAACACTTTGTTAACAAGTCAATGAGGGATGCATTTTTTGGTAAATGTATGTACGTTGATCCAGATGGAGGTGTTAACCTATTGATTATCAAAGCCACTCAATTTAAGAAGTCTACTGAGTGTATTTCTTACAAGACATAACATTCCTTTGGCCTGGTGTAAAATACAGTTTTCACTTATTGTGCAGAATTTATTGCACGCATATTTAATGAGAGGATAATTACATTTAAAAATATATTTTATAGTACCTATTTTCAAATCTGCGTGCTGATGAGAAACCAGGAATTTATAAAAGTAAATAAAATTATGTTATGTGGCCTTATTGTGAGACGATATATGTTTAATTATATATTTTACACATTATATTGATACCAGGCACTGTACAGTATTTCAGATGCTGCCATAAAGAACAACGTGGCAACATTGCCACTAACTACAGCATCAAGAGAACCTTCGGAAGCACTTCAAGACAGCTGACAGGAATGATGTTACACAGCTCTGGATGGAGAATGCATGTAGCAGAACATAATTTATGGACAGTAATAATTAAGCATGCAAAGTACAATGAAGCCAAGGCCTCCAGTCCCCAGCAGCATTGAAAAAGTCTATGACCAAGGAGACGGTTCGGGTCAACTAGGGCTACGTACAAGGGGTGCTAAGAATCTCTGGGTCAAGAAGAGCCGCCGAGAGAAGGTAAGTAGACTGAAGATAGTAACATATAACGTAAGAACACTACTAAGAGATGAACAGATACAAGAACTGGAGGAAGAACTTAGGGAAACCAAGTTGGTATGGGATGTGATCGGGATCGGAGAAGTCAGAAGAAGAGAGGAATGCTTCACTACCTTACAAAGCGATCATCTACTGTACCATTCCACAACGAACAACGGCCAAGCTGGAGGAGGCTTTCTCATAAACAAGAAATGGAAAGACAATATAGTGAGGGTTAACAGCATCAGCCCCAACACGACGCAGTTCTATGCATAACAAAGCTCTAGAAACTGAAGATAATACAAGTATATGCACCAACAACATCATACTCAGAAGAAGACACAGACAACTTCTACGACGACGTGGATTAGACCTTAGAAAAGCCAACCCACTACACGATAGTGATGGGAGACTTTAATGCGCAAGTAGGGAAACGAACAAACATTTCGGAAACGACAACAGGCAAATTTGGCCTAGGTGTGAGAAACAAAAGAGGCGACACCTTGGTAGAATGGGTAACATCAAGAAAGTACAAAATCATGAATACCATGTTCCAGAAGAAAGCAGGGAGGAGATGGACATGCAAAAGCCCAAATAGAGAAACGAAGAACGAAATTGACTACATCCTGACAAACAAGCCAGACATGGTCACCGACGTAACTGTCATCAACCAAGTCAACATTGGAAGTGACCACAGAATGGTAATGAGCAACATCAAACTGGACGTCAAGGCTGAAAGGAAGAAGTTGGTAAACAAGAGACCACCGAGTGTAGAAACCACACAAATCGAAAGAAAAAAGATCGAATTCAAACTCGAACTGCAAAATCGATTCGAGACACTACAGGAACTAGACGAAATCGACACCATCAGCGAAAACATCACTGAGATGATCCAACTAAGTGCAACAAGTGTAGCCAAAGCAATCAAAGGCATATAGTGACGAGAATATCATCACCGACACGAGCACTAATGAAGAAACGACGAGAAATGGTGGATAACGGCGACCGTGAAAAACAAATGCAGTACGCAGAAATATGCAAGACCATCAAAAAGAAAGCGAAGGAGGACATCAGAAAGTACAAACAAGAAATCATACGAGAAACGATTGTGTCATCAAAGAGCCTGAAGAAAGCAAGAAGAACGCAGGCACTACGCCGAGACAGACTGATTACACTTCTAGACAAGAGAAATACCAAGACCAAGATATGATCATGGAACGAATAAAGGAATTCTACACCGAGCTATATGACAGTGAACAGAGTACCGTAATTCACACCGACCTGAAAGAGGTACCAGAGATAACACCATGGGAAGTGGAAGCTGCGCTAAGAGATATGAAGAATGGGAAGACATCAGGCAACGACCTTGTAAACATTGAAACATTAAAAGCAGGAGAAGATATCACCTCGAAGACATTGGCTAAGCTGTATACTAAATGCTTATCAGAAAGACGAATACCCACCGCTTGAAAGAACGCAAAGATGGTGATAATCTTCAAGAAAGGAAATAAGAAAGAACTACAGACCGATATGTCTGTTATCAAACATCTACAAATTGCTCACAAAGATACTAACGAATAGACTAGAGAAGACACTGGACGAAAACCAACCACGAGATCAAGCAGGATTCAAAAGCAGGTACTCAACGACAGACCACATACACGTCGTAAACCAACTGAAAGAGAAGTGCCGATAATATAATATCCCGCTCTGCAATGCTTTCGTCGACTGCGAGAAGGCTTTCGACCGGGTGCAAACTCAAGCAATACTGACCTCCCTTCAAGAACAGGGGATATAAGATGTGTACATCGATCTCCTGAAATACATCTACACCAACAGCTCGGTGACAGTCCACCTACACAAAAAGAGCAACAAGATCAACATCAAGAGAGGAGTACGACAGGGTGACACCATATCGCCCAAGCTGTTCACGGCAACACTCGAAAGCATATTCCGAAGACTGACATGGGAAACCAGAGGCTTGATGATAGACGGAGAATATCTCAGCCATCTTCGTTTTGCCGACGACATACTCATATGCGCTACTACACCGCAAGAACTACAAAACATGCTGCAGGAGCTAGCTGATGAAAGTGAAAAATAAGATCTCAAGATGAACATCTCGAACACAAAAGTGATGCTAGAAAATGACACACCAATATATAGCAACACGACGCAGATAGAGAACGTTGAAAGCTACGTCTATCTGAGACAGCGATACAGTATCAGAGACAAAAACCAAGACAAGGAGATTCAAAGAAGGATCACTGCCGGCTGGGCAGCATTCGCCAAACACCGCGACATCTTCAAGGGTAACTTTGGAACCTGCTTGAAGAGATAAGTCTTCAACTCATGCGTACTTCCAGCAATGACATACGGCGCGGAAACATGGGCACTCACCATCCAGGCAAAGAACAAGCTAGCAGCCGCACAAACAAAGATGGAAACAAGTATGTTAAACATCACATATCGGGAGAGAAAAACAAACATCTGGGTAAGACAGAAGACAAAGGTCATAGACGTGATAAAACAAATTAGAAGACAGAAATGGACCTGGGCAGGGCACATCAGCAGACTACGAGATAACCGATGGACATCGCTTTCACAACCTTGAGACCTTATGAAGGGAAACGATCTAAAGGAAGACCGGCGAGACGGTGGAGAGACGAACTAGATGAGTACAGGAAGGGCACCATCTGGCAGAGGATAGCGCAAGACAGGCAGATTTGGAAACGACGTGCTGAGGCCTTCGCCAAACCACGGGATACTACGGCTGCATGATGATGATGATGAATAATTAAGCACCCTTTTCATAAAATGTTATAATTGTCATGTCCAACGATCAATGGACATTAAATGCAACGTTCTTATGATTTACTTGTATTAAATTAGTTGTTTGTTATAATTATGCATTGAAGTTGTTTGTGTATTTAATTTTTGTTTATAATATTTGGATGGGATATTCAACACACATTCTCTTTTTGAAGCAGTTTACATTTGTTATGTTCCTTAATGAGATATTACAGTATTATTTTTATTGTTTGAACTTCCAAATTCTCTCCAAAGTGATTGACGAATGTGTATCGAGTAATGCTCATTTTATCATTAATGTTTGATGCTTACTATTGAAATGTTCAAGTTATAAGACAATATGCATACGTGTATGTGTATAATTTGGTCTGATAACTTGGAAATACACACATTTAGCAAAATTAGGCACAGTCGGCATATGAACGGCTAACCATAGGCACAGTATCGTTAGCCGACTATGAGCCGCCCTCGGCCCACTGTAGGTGTGGTATCTGGGTATCTCGGCCCGAAAGCGGTTGCCAACAGCGGGCCGATAAGTTTGCCGCTCTCGGCCCGCTGTAGGTGTGGTATCTGGGTAGCTAGTTGGCTGGATTATGGAAGATGCCCACTGGCTAATTTAACATGACCAGTGATCAGCCACCGTTCTATATAAAGGAGTTGTCAGAGAAAGGGAGAGTTGACAGGCACAGAGTGTAGTGTGCAGTTGAGATGGGTTTCCCTCCAGCTTAGGCTGGCATGTAAGGCCGAGCTGGCATTGGTCAGGGATCAGAGTATTTTTGCAGTGAATAAAGAACCAGATTGCAGGTAATTTGTAATAGCCAGTTTGTCTCATATATTTATAATCGGTCCCCTCCCCCATTGCTGTAGCTTGTGAGTCGCGAGCGAGAGGACCGCTTTGACAAATTGGTAGAGAATCCCAGTAGGGGATGTTTAGGTGTGTAGAGGGTTAGCATATTTCAAAAATCCATGGTTAGCTTTATTTTCCTATTTAGGTATACACAAGAATATGGATAAAGATTTTTTGAAAATTCCTGGGTAATATGGGTAGTTTTCTTTGTTCAAATGTGGTATTACTTTTAGAAAAAATGTTTATGTCTGGAGTATACAGTACAGTAACAGACATGCTGTCCAGTCAGCCGAACCGCAGCTCACACCCAGCCCAGCATGCAACGACAATGCTGTGCAGGATTCCTCGACACAGTGCGAGATGCCATAATGCAATGCGATGAAGGTTGAGATGCAGTGTGAAATGAAGTGCAATATGACACACGAGATGCAGTGCTCGATGATCTCAGTTGAAACTCAACTTAGATTCAACAGTTGAACGCGGGTTGAAACTCAACTGAGATTCAAGAGTTGAACGCGTGTTGAAACTCAACTGAGATTCAAGAGTTGAAAGCGGGTTGAAACTCAACTGAGATTCAACAGTTCAACGCGAGCTCATTTGCACGTGACATTTTCAACTCCTTCATAGTTTAAACTCAACTTGCATGATCCTAGCACATCGAACTATTCGTTGCCCCAATTTCATGGAACTAATTTGAGGCAGGACATGGAAAAAACAATGATGGCATGGGCGGAACAACAATGCTATCAGCATATAATATTGACATGACATGACTTGACAAACTAATCAACAATGCTGAACGGTTTTTCGACGTCAACCATGGGAATAACAATACCCTCAAACCCTACAGTCAACTGAAGTAGAGGATGGTGTTAGTACCAATATTGTAAGGTACTCCCTCTAAAATACGGAGATCGTCTATCTGAGTGAGAAAATAGTCATGTTTGATCAACTGGTTGACTCTAACCCCATGTTCATACCCCTTGGAATTGAAGCCCCTAAAAAGGCATTTTCGCCTGGAAAATGAACTTAAAATAGTAATACAAACTCAGAATATTGGGATAAAAAATTACTTGTTGACTTGTATTCTCCAATAGACATGTAGTTATACACAGTAAACATAGTGTAGATACAGTACTGATACTGCCACAATTTATGTCAATAATGTTCAAATTGAGAGTCACTACTGGCACAAGGCCATAACGCTGGTTATTGTAAGTGTTGATATTGGCTGAGAATTCCATTCGTAGCCTGGCTAATGTCACCAAGGGTGACATCTGCATTCGAAGTTGTGTTGTTTAAGTACAGTTTCACATTCACCACATAACTGTTGATAGGGAGCTTCCTGTGGTCATTCATGGAGCACAACGGCTCACTTGTTTTTGGCAGGGAAATTTATGTGTCACGATCATAGCAAACCTCCAGGTAGAGATGTTCTACTTTTGTTTCCTAATCTATGTCAGTGGCTGCAATTTACTTAACAACTGCATCAGCTGACGTGAATGAGTCTCCCATAGCCTTCAGTGCATTTAGGTTTTTGTTCCCCTCCTACCCACTGGTAAATTAGGATGTTCCTTGTTATGCAGGCCTTGTTTCTTCAGGTCTTTCTGGCATGATTTCTGGTATCCTACCTACTTTTCTTACAACACTACCATAGTTCCTGAAAAACCATGTTGTTATCGGTCAATCGGGTATGCCGTCTTTGCTGTCACGTGTGCTGCACATGCACAGAAAAAGAAGCGGCCATCTATGGTACCACCGGCTGTGGTTCCACAGATGTGATACATCAGAACCTGGTTCAGCTGCAGCGATGCTGGGATGGTATTGATGTAAGTTGTGTCAGTCAATGTGACCAGAGACGCGTAGGGTTCAACCAGATGTAGTCCAGTGAGAGCCACATGCACAGTACATGACCTTCAAGAAGCCTACGTCCAAGAAACATCTGACGATGCAGGTTAACTGTTTCGTAACATGCTCGTACTTCTGAAGAAAGATGCCGCATTTCAGGTCAGCATCAAGCGATTTAACTGTTCAGTTTCGAGACTGACATACTTGCTTGGTATACAGTTAAGGGTTTGCTCATTGGCGCTTGTTGCCATTGTTCTTGGTTTGACCAGAAAGTTTGAGTAGATCTTGTCTCTACATCGCATGTTCTCTATTTCAGCCCACCACTTGGTGACAACCATGTTAAACAGCAATGTTCGGTTAACATATGATACAGACCTTTAACGTTTCTTTCAAAATTGCCTGATCAATTATTCTTGCAGTATATAATTATCGTAATACAATGTGGACTCTATTTTATGGCATGGCTGAAATACGCAATACTTTTTGGCACATGATGTCCGTCATATGCAGAAAAAATGCAAAACTGTTGCACTAGTAAAAACCTGTATGAGTGATTTTTATTGGTTATGCACTGAATTGTCATGTTTGTGTGCTCGGATAGTTCCTCTGTCAAGAACATGTGGAAATGAAGGTATTATAACACATTTAAAAAAAAATGTTCACTAAAAATTGGAATGGGAACAATTTTCGTGGCCTGGACCATGTATTCAATCAAGTTATCCTAATAGATATTTACCGTTTGATCATATTTCAGGAAACGAACATCTTCATTATTTGACAGTATATAAAAATTACATGCTGAGAATCGACATGGAAGCTTTCAGCGGCACACGAAAGTATGCTCTTTACTCGCACTTCGGAATATCTGCAGAAAGCAACGACTACACGCTATCCCTTGGAGAATTTAATGGAACTGCAGGTAAATGTCCAACAAACATACTCACGCATGGGCACACATGTGCACACGCGCGCTCACACTTACTCACACTATGCTGACCGCCGTTTCGAAACTTTTGGTCCCTTCTTACCTTGTGTTTCTGCCAAGGGAAGGAAAAAATATTATATTAGAAGCCTACAGGTAAATGTAAAAAAAATCTGTCGTTGACCCCCAGAGCCAACTGTCTCGACATGTCAAATCCTAAGCGGGCGTTGCAGTAGCTGCTGCCAAAGGCTTGTTCTGGTTATAGAGTAAACGCGTTAGCGCGTTCGAGGCGAATACCGGCCACACTATCTATTATATTATGTCGGTCTAGTTTAAATTAACAAATAGCATTGCACAAAACGTCACCTGTTAACGTGTCACACGCACACGCACACGCACACACACTTTATGGTAGTTGCAAAGATACGACGACATGAACTACATATATAAAATACGAACGTAGTGCACCTAATGTTTCAATATGGCCGATGCGTGCTAACGTGCTTTGTGGACTCGGAGAAAAAAATGTTAGTTTAATGTGAAAATAAGACGTGTGTTTGATTTTTATTTGGGCAAGGGTTGTTTTGCCGGATGAAGAAGAGTTCGAAGGTGCGACTGGATTTTTATGTAAAGGATCTTCAGATGGTAGGAGACGTTTTTTGTTTTGTTGCCGCTCGTTTTCTGTCGCGCGACAATAGACAACACGTGTAAGCCACACCTGCAGCGATGCCTGGCCAACGAAAGGGCAGCTCTGCCACTGCCGCACAAGGCAGTAGCATTGACGTGGACACGCTAAAATTAGCATTTGCAGAAATCTTACAGACAGTGATGTTCTCAAAACTTTGATAAAAAAATTATATCCGCAGGAGCTTTCTGACAAACTCGATCTACTCACAGCAAAAACTGAACAGTTGTTCAAAATCATTGACCAGAAAGAAAACAAAATATCCGAGCTGGAAAAGAGAGTTGTGTCTGTAGAACTTCAAAATGATACGCTTGAACAGTATAGCAGAAGACCAAATTTGAGATTCGACAGAATCCCAGAGGCTGTTGGTACACCAGAACTCGAAAATAAACGCTTGCGTATTCTAAACGACAACATAAAGATGGATCCGAAAATTCTGTCCGATCATATTGAACGGGCGCACAGAATTGGACGCCTTGTTCCAGAGGGACGCCCGCGCACAGTCGTAGTGCGGTTTAAATCGGAGCGTCGTCGTGATGCCGTGTTTAAGAGCCGGGCCAACCTGAAGACGCACAATGCAAAGACCGACACGAATCGTCTCTTCGTAAAAGAAGACTTAACAACCCAACGAGCCGGACTACGTTTTTAGCTGCGAAAGTTAAAGAAAGCTGGGAGTATTGCGGACTGCTGGTCGTATAATGGAAACATTTTAATGAAAACCCAGGACATGAAAGTTCGCCAAGTGCTCACGATGCAAGACCAGTGCTTCGCGTCTTATACAACAGTTGCTTGAACAGTGACTGCTTTCCAGCTGTTTCAGAGGTGCGAAAAGTGTCTAACGCCTTATGCGGCTACACTGTGTAGTCCTATTTCACACCTTTTCACGGCGTTAATGTCGGACGACAAAGACACTTTATGCTCATAACAGTATATTCTTCTTTGTATTTTTATTTGAACAGGTAATACTATCTAGCACATATGAATATATATGTATGACAGTTTTTTGTGAACTAATGTACTCACGCTGTCTTTATGTTTTTTTATTTTTTATTATTAACCATATTTTTTGACGTGGTTACGCTCAAGCGAACATCAGCATGGCAACTGCTACGATAGACGGTGATGCTACGCCGAACAATGCCAATGGCAATACACCCGTCTGTGAACAGAGTGTTGCTGATTCGAATGTCATATGCAATGGCATTCTGTGCCATCTATATAACAAAATGGACATTATGGTGCACGACACGCTGGTTAAACTACGTGCTGACCATTTCCCATCTGTCGAAATTGAAGCGGCAAAACAGACCCTGTATGAATGCGATGTTGTTAGGGATCTCGGACTGCGACAGAGCCGTCGCCGGCAAGGACAACATAAAGAGAAGAACAACATCGAACACATACTGTTTGCGTTGCACAAGGCGCCGAGGGGACTGTCCTCGTTCGCGGTCACATACCTGTCCACCCTGCCGCAGCTCGACGTTAACAACATCGACTTCGGACACATCCTGTCTGAGTTTCGTGCGATGAGCAGAAATGGCGGACCTGTGATATAACAGCCGTCAAGTCGAAGGACTCAGACCCGCTGATCTGGCCTCAGCCGAAACTCACGGTAGAAGATCGGCAGACCCTCTGTGTTGAACTGCCGCCGGTCTGTGCTACACCAGTATCCACCTCTGAACCGAGACCGGTGTTGACCGACGTCAGCTTGAGTACTCGAGATACTTTCGTTCGTCAACGTAGATCCGCGACGGCTAAGACTCTCCCGCGAGCTGCGAATGCTACAGGAAAACTGTCTCTGTATGTTAAGTTCATACTCAATCTAGATGCAAAATGTGTATAACTAAAAACTAGACATGCGAGTTATGCATCGTTCAAGATCGATGTTATGTGTAATGATGCATCTATGTTCTTTAACCCTGAAAACTGGCCGGGGGGTGTATATTGATAATTTTTTTAAATAATTTAAATCAACATAGCATCTTTTAATTGTAATGGCTTTAAAGGTTATATGCCTTTTTAAATGATTTAATAATCAATTGTGATATTCTGTGTCTACAGGATTTTATGCTTATTAAACACGATTGTCATTTACTCAACACCTGCCATGGTGGTTACGCTGGGTACGGTGTGTCTGCTGTAGACGCCTCAAGTGGTATTTTATCAGGGATGCCATATGGTGGGGTAGGATTTTTATGGAAATGCTCCCTTGATAAATACATTACCATAATGGATCATTGCTATGACTGTCTTTGCGGCATAAACAATATGTTGGGGCATTAAAGAGTATTATTTATTAAATGTATACTTACCGTACGAATGTGAAAAAAATCGGGACAGGTTTAATGATTAAATGTATAAAATTGCTGTTTAAATTGTCGGTGATTTAATGCGGATATTTCTAAGAAATCAATTTTTTTTTTAGAAGTCTTTCTTGATTTCTGCAAAGAGAATTCATTGTCTGTATGTGATCAGAACACTCTCCCGACAGATACATATGTTAGTTCTGCTTGGGGAACTACGTCATGGCTAGACCATGTTATATGCACTACTGATGCAAATGATTGCATAACTAGAATGTCGATACTTTATGACTGTATTAATTCTGATCATCATGCTGTGTTGTTCACCATTGACAGTGCTATTGTACCAGCATATGGTAGTGATTGTGCTAACAGTAATGAAACTAAACAAGTTATACATTGGGACACCTTACACCCACATGACATTGACTCGTATAGAGAACGCATGTACGTTGAATTGTCTAAACTGAATGTTTCACCCGGTGTTAAATGCAGTAATCCTAATTGTCACAATTGTAGTCACCGTGACGACATCAATGAGCTTTATAACTCTATCGTATCCACTCTGAAGAGGTCTGGTCATAAACAGTCTTATAAATATGATTTTGTACCAGGATGGAATGAGCGTGTGAAAGAATTGCATAGTGCAGCTCGTGATGCCTACTGGCTGTGGAGACCGGTTGGAAAGCCTAGACAGGTGATGTTTTAATGTCATGAAACTGTCCAGAAGCAATTTAAGCATGCGGTCAGAAAATGTAAAAAACAAAGAAACGTTTATTGCTGATTCCATTGCACAAAAGTTATGTCAAAAAGATCATCGACAGTTCTGGAAGGAAATTAAGAACCATACGAACAGTAAAGTTAAACTGCCAACGAACATTGATGGTATACATGGTGATGTCGATATTGGGTCAATGTGGAAGGACCACTACGAAAATATATTTAACGATGTGAAGGATAGCCGTTGTGACAATGTTCACTTTGATTCCATCAATGACAATAATGGAATTACTGTTGATGCAGTTGAAATGATGGGTATTATTAATGAATTATCATGCAATAAGTCACCAGGTCTGGATGGTATTATTGCAGAACACATCAAGTCCGCCGATGCTCAAATTGTGGTGCTAATTTCTACCCTTGTGACCTGTATTGTGGTGCATGGTTATGTTCCGAAATCAGTCTCAGAGTCTGTTATTGTACTTTTTATTAAAGATAAAAATAGACAGGTAAATGGCAAAGGTAATTACAGGCCAATTTGCCTTTCTAACATAATATATTCCAAGATAATGGATACTGTGATATTCAACAGAATGGAAACATACTTGCAAACTACGCCTCATCAGTTTGGATTTAAGCCAAAACACGGAACGGAGCTGTGTGTGTTTATATTTAAGGAATTATTACGATTTTAAACTTAACTTTTTTTCTTATATCTAATCTACACTGCTCCTTTGCTAAAGTAACTTCATGTCCTCTAGTCCTTCTATCTTTCTTAACTGAAAAAAAAAATTATATCAATATTTTCATAACCATTCAATATTTTAAACACTTCTGATTTCCTCTCAATCTCCTAGTCTCTAATGTTGTTAAACACATTCTTTTAGGCGTATTTCATAACTAAGATCCCTCAGTTTTGGTATCTCTCTTGGTTTTAGTTGCTCTCGTCTATACTCTTTCTAACATATCTATGTCCGTCTTGCGATATGGCTTTCACGCTTGTATACAATATTCTAAATGAGGCCTAACTATTGTAATTATGCAATTCCGTACTGAAACATTCATATCAGCACTAATGATTAACCTTAAGTCCTTTTCTTTTATAGTAGTTTTTAGTACAATACCCCCATTGTATATTGTACATCTTCGTGCCCATGTCCTGTGTGGAGGCATTTACATTTCTAAAAATTGAACAGCATTTGCCATTTTTCAGACCATTAGATCAATCTGTCAAGATAATCTTCTAAATTTTGTCTATCTCTTGTCAATTTTAATCCTTCTAAACACATTTGTATCATCCGCAAATTTCAACACCTTGCTTGTTATATCATCGTCCAAATCGTTGATATATATTAAGAATAATATAGGTCCTAGTACTGATCCCTGTGGTACCCCACTCAATACTGATTTCCAGTTTGAAAGCTCCCCATCAACTACTACCCGTTGTCTTCTGTCAATCAGCCATTTTTCTATCCAGTTAATTATACCATTTCCTATACCATGGTCTTTTAGTTTAAGCAGTAATCTTTAATGTGGCACTTTGTCGAAAGCTTTTTGAAAATCTAAGTAGATGATATCTACTGGCGATCCCTCGTCTACCCATTTAGTGATATCTTCCAAAAAACCATAACATATTTGTTAAGCATGACCTCGCTTTTGGAAATCCATGTTGAGATGGGTTTATCAAGTTATGTTTTAGAAGAAAATCCACCATGTGATCTTTAATTAGCCTTTCTAATGATTTGCAAATCACTGATGTTAAACTTACTGGTCTGTAGTTCTCTGACTTGTTTCTGGAACCTTTTTTTAAATAACGGTATAATGTTTGCTTGTTTCCATTCTAAAGGAACCACTCCCTCTTCTAATGACAAATTGAAAACTGTTGCAAGAGGTACGCTAATTTGTTATAGAATTTCCAATAGTGGTTTGGGCGGAATCCCATAGCCTGCGAGGCTATAATTATTATGTGTGTGTGTGTGTGCGGGCGTGCGCGCGTGCGCGTGTGTTGTCTAGCTACTATATATATATATATCAATGTCGGTATTCTGATAGCGTTGTGCTTATTTTTTAAATAAATATTCTATAACTGTTTATCTACACTAAGAATTCACTTGGATTTAAACAAACCTAGTTAGATCTTTGAGTAGTTTTAGACAATCTATTGAATAGTTAAATAGTTATATTATTGTAAATATTTGTAACATTTATAATGTCATTACTGCTTTACTGCTTTTAAGATGTACTGTGTAACAATACTTTTCTACTATCACAGATGGCCCGGGCTTCTCAAGAATCACATTAGAACAAGAACAAGAAGTTTATTTTGACCCCAAAATATAACAAATATTCATACAATAAACATATCAGGTATATACATTTACACAAATAAAATATATATGCATACATAATAATGTGTGTATGTACCATTTTTGAAACCAGTATAGTAATTAATTAACAGAAAATCACCTTCTAATGTTATGATAAATAGGGGGTCGGTGGGTCCGATTAAGATATATTGTCGCTAGCATAGAAGCCACCGCAGTTATGACAAATATTTTTTTAACTTTATGATGGACTTTCAAGTTATGTGTCTATCTCAATTATACAATCGTGTGAATTATATGTGGCAATAAATATTCTTTATAGCGATTGATATAGTCAAAACTGTGTATGTACTTGATTACTAAAATGTTCGTCCATTTATTAACAATTAACATTACTGATTTTGGTTACATGAATAACAATTTAGAAGTGTACATGTATCTTTGTATTTTTTCAGGAGAAAGTTTTTAGTGTAAATTGCAAAGCCTCCCAGGCTATGAGTATATATCTTTCTCTCACTATTTCAGGAGTGTCGTTTATAATGTATAGCAAGTTATATTTAAGACATTGTTTTGTAAATTCATGTTTAGTTCTGGCAGTATGTAGATTTTTAGATTTCCGAATGTCATGATGGTGTATATTAACATTTGATGTAATCTGCCAGTTTAATAAGTAAACAGGTAGATTATTTAACGTAAAATTTTAATTCTTGTAATTTTTATTTATCTTCTATTTTTAACAAATTAAGTTGTTTAAAAAATGGCTATATGTGAGAATTGTATCCACTTGACGTTATTATACCAACAGCTTTTTTTCTGAATAACGATTCATATAACATTTTTTTTATTTTTAAAGGTAATACATGTTTTAACCTATTTAATATGCCAATCATTTTTGCATATTTATTATAAATATTATTATTTTCCTATTTAAATTTGAATCCAGGGTTAACCCTAGGAAATTAAATTCATCCACTTTTTCAATACATGTATTATCTATTTTAAGTGCAAGGGGTTGTGTACCTTTATTGTGGACATGAAAAATCATATATTTAGAATTAGTTTTATTTAGTGATAGTTTATTTATACTTAGCCACTCAACAACTTTGGAGAGTTCACTGTTTAATAAAGATTCAGTTGTGTTATATTGTATACTATTACTTAAAGATGTTATAGTAGTAAATAACGTGGTGTCATCTGCATACATTATAAACTTAAATATGCTACTAGCTTGTGAGAAGTCAATTATAAATATAATAAATAACAATGGCCCAAGGATTGAACTTTGTGGGACACCAACTGCAACTGGAAGAATTTCACTCTATTTCTTCAATTTCAACATACTGTTTCCGATTTGTTAAATACTTTTTGAACAGAAGTAGAGCTGCATCGTCAAAGCATTAATATCGCAATTTATTTAATAAAATGGTGTGGTCAATAGTGTCAAAAGCTTTAGAAAGATCGAGAAATATGTTAATCGGAACGTCATTTTTATTCATTTTACGTTATCATTCTATCTACTAATTATAATGCAGCACATTCAGTTGAATGTTTAGGTCTAAAACCGTACTGATTGTGAAAAAGCAAATTGGTATCATTAAAATATGCTGATAACTGAGTAAAATTATTTTCTCTATTACTTTAGCAATCGTTGGAAGTAGAGAAATGGGCCTATACTTTTTGAATAATGTTGGATCATCTTTCTTAAATATAGGAATTACTTTGGCAATTTTGAGTTTATCAGGACAAATTCCTGTGTTTAACACTTGATTTATTAATATAGTTAATGATTTAATTATCGCGGGCTCAATTATTTGTATTAATTTTAAAGAAATACTATCAAATCCACAACTGTTTTTTGAAGGAAGACTGTATCGTTTTCTTTACTATTAATTTTCTTCATCAATGTTTTTGAATTGGTTGGTCGCTAGGTGGCGTAACGTGATACTTGCTTATTTTGTCACTGCGTGATTCAAAATCATTTTTGCAATCTAACGTTTAATGTTGTCTGTGACACTAAATAGTGTAGAATTAGTGTCAACATATTGCACTGTTTGCATAAACAAACATTTTATAAATTGTCACCACCAACGCTGTTAAATCTTGTACTTAAATCATCTGGGCGGTAATACAGGTCGATTTCATTTTCGTGCCAGGCTTACGTACACAACATACTAAGGCAGTGGCAATCCCCTTATAAACTATATACTAACAGGTCTTTTCAACAAGACGTTCTTTTATACCCAGAATCGCCCTGGGGGTGAATACCTCTGACTTCTTTGCACGGGCACTAAACGTCTTGTCACTTTGCGCGGACAGTCATACGACCTGTAATATTGTCATTGATTATCGCCAACCCACTTTTTATTACCTAGTAATTTACATTATTTTTAGTACAATTATACCGTTTTAGTATATATTATTATTTTCAATTATTTTATGAGACATTATTTATACTTCACCATTTTGAGGAAAGTACACTGTCACCAAGACCATGTCACTAGCATTTTTATTGTTTTATTTTTATCCTGTTCTGCTGCTTCGAGAGGTCATGATTTTACACTGTGCAAGCCACTTAGTCCCCAACGGTCGGCTGTCATTTCAACAGTTTCTCGGTACATGAGAACACAAGATTCCTTGTCACATCTAAACAGTTTGCCATGTCTTAATCTTTGCTTTAATAGAAAGTTACTGCCAATCCCCCGCTCTAAGCCAACATTTAAATTGGCAATTATCTTACTACTAGCAGGATATTTAAGTCTAAATCCTGGACCTGCTATCAGGCGCAACATTCGAGTGGCCACCACTAACGTTCGATCTATTCGAGACAAAACAGCCTCGCTTACCGATTTATTAACTTCCAAGACAATAGACATCCTTGCTGTCACTGAGACCTGGCTCAAACCATATGACACAGCTGCATGCATTGCTGACATTTCTCCTTCAATTTTCACCTTCTATCATCGCCCACGTTCAGTTGGGCGAGGTGGTGGTGTTGGATTTCTTATCTCAAAACTGTTCAAAGTTAATTTGCATTCAAACCCTGATTACTCCAGCTTTGAGGCCATCTGTGCTGAAATTTCCAATTCATCTTTCTCTGCTTATTTTGTGTGCATTCTTGTTAAATTTATCGCCCTCCAGGACACCCTGCCCATTTCTTTGAAGAATTCCAGGGTCTTCTTGAAAATCTGGCAACTATTTATTCAGAATTTAATATATTCGGTGATTTTAATCTTCATCTGGACACCAACAACTGAACTGTTTTGAGATGAGAAATCCAACACCACCACCTCGCCCATCTGAACGTGGGCGATGATGGAAGGTGAAACTGGAAGGAGAAATGTCAGCAGTGCATGCAGCTGTGTCATGTGGTCTGAGCCAGGTCTCGGTGACAGCAAGGATGTCTATTGTCTTGGAACTTAATAAATCGGTAAGCGAGGCTGTTTTGTCTCAAATAGATCGAACGTTAGTGGTGGCCACTCGAATGTTGATCGCAGGTCTAAGATTTAGACTTACATTTCCTGCTAATAGTAAGATAATTGCCAATTTAAATGTTGGCTTGGAAAGGGGGATTGGCAGTAACTTTCTATTAAAGCAAAGATTAAGACATGGCAAATTGTGTAGATGTGACAAGGAATCAGGACCTCACCCAGGATCAAATTTTTGCCAGTCCAATTTTTTTTCGACATGCTACGAAGCGCAGTCGGGTAAGCGATCGAACGCCCAATCGGATGCACAATCAGCATGCTATCAGAAGTTAGACAATGCAAGGCGCATAGCTGAATGCACATCTCATGTAATGGTAATATGTACTTTTAGTTTATTTTTATGATTGGACAAATTAGATATGATTACCTAAATTTGCTATGCAGGTATATATATATATAATATATGTATATATATATGTACACTGTATATATATAATATATATACCTGCATGGTAAATTCCAATCATAAAATAAACCAAAAATACATATTACCCTTTATGAAGGCAAGGCCGAGCACATGGCTGAATGCACATCTCATGTGTGGTCAGAAATGTGAGTAGTAATAACAATATAAATGTGACAACAAATATGTATATTTGTTTACATAAGAATTAAAGATATACTTCTTAAAACACAGCAGCAACTACGGGTATATATATATATATCTATTTATACAATTTTATATATACCTGCTATTGAATGAGAATTCCTAATGTGTATGTATATTTTGTTCAAAGAATGTGATTCACATTTTAATGCCACTTACAATATAGCACATATAAATTGCTTCATTATAACACATTTAATTGCCACAATTTGCAAAATTACTAGCAAAATTATAATTAATTAGCAAATATATTTAATGGGAAATCCCTATTTTTATATGCAATGAAAATGTGTGTATACAAATTGTATACAAGGTATAATGGATTATGAAAGATAATATTTGGAATTTTAAAGCATCGGATGTTTTTGTTGTACAAGTATCATATCATATTATAAATACTACGTCTACAGTTCGATTTTGTTTAATTTCTAAAACGAAATATTAGATTTACAAATATTTAAAAAATAAGTCGCCATACAATGTCAATGGACATGTTTTCATCCATAATAAGTTACAGTTATTAACTAAAACATTGTGCATTCGTGTTGCTGTGAGTGTTTCAATTGTTAAACTATAAATCATTCAAAACATTAATTCATTTTATTGGCCAGCTAAGCTCCATGCCTAGACCACGCAACGGACGACCAAACAAAGCACGACGAGCGAGAGTCGCCACGCCAACGCGCTAAAAAAATAGCGCAGACGTAACCTAAATCTAGCACAGTTGCCGCACGCAAGTTTATCGCAATCCTGTTAAAATGACGCGACATCGTTTAACAAAACCTAGTTTCCGCACTTGTAAATCATGTTCAATTATCACACAACATGCGTAACTTGAATAGTGAAAAACTGACAAGTGGCAACATTGATGCACGAAGTTGCATATCGGGCGATAACAGGTATACCGACGTGTTTACACTTCAGCTCATCGTAACTTTTGCTTGTCTAACGGCGTCGATTTCGTGTAACGTCAGCAGTGAAGACCATCACATCTCCTCATTGGTTGACTAAAAATCATGACGATTCAAATATGATTACAAGTACGGGTTTTTGATTTGCCGCGACCTGTGTTTGCGAAAACCGTACGTTCGCGACGCGCCGTCGGCATGACATTTTTGGCGCGCATCTTCAATACATCACGGACGATAAGTTCGTTACATAAATAAAGGAATACTTCTAAAAACGTTACACCATTGTAAAGAGTGTTATGTTGTCGTTCCAATGATACTAAATATGTATTATCTAACGCGGACTGAACGATTCTCTTGGGCAAATTTGGCTAAAAGGAGTCATTTTGTTTTAGCCAAATAAAATATTCTGTAGCCAATTTTTTTAAATATGAATTGTGATCTATCCCCACGGCTGAAATTACCGATAAAGTTGCGCCACCTACCGGTGGAACAAACGTATACACGTAAAACGAGTCAATTTCTTGTATATTTTGATCGATAAGAGAGTAAATTTATTTTTTTAATCACGTGACTAGGGTAAATGTGTAGAATAGGTATAGT
Organism: Paraescarpia echinospica; assembly: GCA_020002185.1. Lineage (NCBI taxonomy): Eukaryota > Metazoa > Annelida > Polychaeta > Sabellida > Siboglinidae > Paraescarpia > Paraescarpia echinospica. Next base: position 51,076,770 of record CM034536.1, read on the forward strand.
AGATATATGATGTGAAGTTTGGTGACTGTAGGTGACCGTTTTCATTGCTTTTTGGAGGTGCGACAACAGCAATACTTAAAGTTTAAAGTACAATTTGTTTCTGATTTTCTTCCGACCGTACATGTATTTCGACTCCGGCCAGCTTGACTGTGATATGTCACATGACAGATTCGTGTTAAATGGTTTAAGGGATATCCATGCTATCTTTTAACAATAATTTGCCTGTGCATTTAAGGATTTTCTTTAAATTAAATACAAACTTACAATCGTTGTGTCTTGTGCAGTCGCCATACTAGCCTTATGTAGTTTGGTTGTGCGCGGCCAAATTTGTGATAAGGATTCTCATTGGCTAGAACCCCTCGGCTATTAACCAATAACAGTTCAGTGAACATAAATTGTCATAAAAGCGTCCTTCACAGCTGAACGATCAGGCGAATGCAAGAAATTGAAGAACAATCAGTGACATTTAATCAAATAAAGATATAAAACTAGCATTTCGCATCAGTATTTCATGTTTCGCAAATTTGGCTATCACATGCATTTTTCTTTTCGCCAAACCGTACACAAATTAGTGCATGGCGAATGGCGAAGCCCTAGCGCGAACGCTGTAAGTATTAGTTACTGTTGTCTTAAATGGTTAGTGGTCTCCGGTGACTCTGACAATTAGGTCTCGGAAATAGTTTGGGAACGGAAACAGCGGCTTCTTCCCAGGGACTAATCCACAATCAATTTAAACCTGACCAAAAACGCAATTTTCGATTCTACCCGTCCAAATGACGGGTGGACGGGTCTCTGGGTGAGGCCCTGCAAGGAATCTTGTAAATTTCTAGGTTATAAAAAGTGGGTTGGCGATAATCAAAGACAATATTACAGGTCGTATGATTGTCCGCGCTCAGCAGGCCTGTGCAAATGGTCTCAGTAACGAATGATTTAGGTTGGACAAAAATGTTAACAAAGCTTTCTCACCTGAAATGGGTTCGTTCGTGGTATGTCTCACTACCAAAAAAAACCCACCCAAATCCACCCATGGCAAAACCTCTTTTTTTGCTCAAATCCAAGATGGCCGACATTATTCAGCATATAATATTCAAATGGATCTAATTTTGGAACTAAGCAACATAAAAACACGTTTGAGGTGTAATTTCCAACTAACTTTAGGATGTCCATTCGTTTGGTGACACTTTGGATGTCGTTAGAGGTCAAGGTCATGCGATAAGGTCAAGAGTAAAATTTGATTAAATAATCTGGAAATTAGCTGGATTCGGACCAAAGTGGCATGACTTTGTAACGAAGTGAAGTTACAAACACATATTTAGGTGTCATTTCAACCAAGTTTACTATGCCTAATCATTTAAACCACATTTTACAGGTGATTATAGTTCAAAGTCACGTTTCAATGTCAATATATGCATATTGTCTATTTACAATCCTGTATGATGCTGATCAACATCCCGGTCATCATCATCATGGCTCTCCACTTGTGTCACATTCATGCGTGTGATGCCCTTGCACTGGCCACATGCTGGTGTGCACTGCAGTTCATTCTTATGACAGGTGCACGTTTTTGTATCGCAGTGACCACCGCAATTGCATCGAATTATCTTGAGGAGTCGCTCTGGTGCTGCAGGCTGAGACATTCTGATAGGCTCGAGACCACCAGAAGATACTACCCAACCCCAAAGTTCAGGGGAGATATCGTTGCCAAGCCGTCCCTGCACTTGATGATAAATCCGATGGCTATGTAAGGCGGCTGCATCATTCGTTGGCTGAAGCTTATCTGGAGACACGTACTGTGTAGAAGTAGCTACCTTCAGCAGAAACTTCGCCACCCGTGCGGAATTGAGGCTTAGTGATGTGGTGCACCCGAACATCACCAGCAGGGCATCCTGTCCTGCCTTTTCGATGTATTTTTTCGAGGAAGATGGAGACATGAAAACGGAGGTGGACTTTTTCAGTGCTGCATACTTCGTGAGAACGGTCACTTTTCCAATGGCCTCATGGCCTTGACGTGATATCACACCCACTGAGAGCGTGCAGAAAGAGCAGAGCTTCTGAGAGGGTTGGATCCAGATTCTTCTTCAATGTAATGATGCATACCGTCTGCTTCGATGTCACCATGTACAGGTTATCACTCTTATATGTGGCATCAGCACGATGTATCATGAGTTGAAATACGTCTGAATCTTCTTCGACAATAGCTGTGCATGGTCAGGTATATTCACAGATTTCTTCATAGAGCAAGTTCTGATGGCTGGCATTAAGTCAACTGGGGGTCTATGAGAGTATTCGTCTTCTCTTCCTGCTCTCCAAACCAGTATGTGCTGATGTTAGCCAGTCCATTTTCGAGATAGCGGGGTTCTCTTCGAATGCAAGTGATGGGCATCGTGACCTGGCCGATATACAGAAGCTGCTTCAGGTGTTTGTTGAGCGGGGACCATTCAACACAACCTCAGAAAAGCTTGTAAGTCTCTCAGCAGGGTTGATGGCAGAGGAGTCAGTAAACGTGGTCGATGCTCAAAGTGTCGGAGAGAAGATCCTAACTTCCATGGTCGGTCATTCTGTGGCAGAGTGCAAGTTCTCCCAGACGAATCAAGTGAAGACTTTAGCCTCAGTTGTCCATGTCAAAACTGCTTCCGGGGAACGAATCGAGATGGATCCCCAGCTTCTATACCAGCGTCTTCTTGATACGGGTATCGGCGATATCCCTATGCCTGACCTCTTCAAATATGAGTTGTACTCTTTCCCCCCATCTCTCTTCGACAATCACATACGCATGCGGACTGGGGACAAAGCGAAGCTCATACACCATCTCCTGAAGCTTGTCCCTGCATGCATCATGTCAGCCACGCTCGACAAGGGCTTGCCGTTTATTGTTGATGGGGGTTGATTGCTCCACACGTTATCACGACCCAAGCACTCCACCTATGCCGAGATCTGCGCTATGTATATTCGGCATGTACGCAACAGCTATGGTCGTGCGTTGGTTGTGTTTGACGGATATCACGGCTCCAGCACTAAGGACGAAGCCCATCGTTGTAGGACAGGGAACGACGTTGGTGCATCGGTCTCAGTTTCCGCAGAAATGCGTTTAACATGAACAAAAAGGCTTTCCTTGCCAACACATCAAACAAGCAGGCCCTCATCAACCTCCTTGCAGAGCATATGGTCAAAGCAGATATCACAGTACAGCACGCAGAAGGGGATGCAGACTACAAAATATGTATGTTGGCATGCCTTTCTGCAAAGAAAACGCCAACACCTGTTGTCACAGAAGATTCAGACGAATTTCAATGCATGATACATCATGTTGATGCCACATATAAGAGTGAGTGATAACCTGTACATGGTGACATCGAAACAGACTACATTGAAAAAGAATCTGGATCCTCTCAGAAGCTCAGCTCTTTCTGCATGTTCTCAGTGGGAGTGATACCGCGTCAAGGTCATTAGGCCATAGGAAAAAGTGACCATTCTCACGAAGTATGCAGCACTGTCTTCGTGTCTCCATCTTCCTCGAGGACATCGAAAAGGCAGGAGAGGATGCCCTGCTGGTGATGTTCGGGTGCACCACATCACTAAGCCTCGATTCCGCACGGGTGGCGAAGTTTCTGCTGAAGGTAGCTACTTCTACACAGTACGTGTCTCCAGATAAGGTTCAGCCAACGAATGATGCAGCCGCCTTCCATAGCCATCGGACTTATCATCAGGTGCAGGGACGGCGTGGCAACGATATCTCCCCTGAGCTTTGGGGTTGGGTAGCATCTTCTGGTGGTCTCGAGCTTATCAGAATGTTTCAGCCTCAGAGCAACTCATCAAGATAATTCGATGCAATTGCGGTGGTCACTGCGATAAGAAAACGTGCACCTGCAATAAGAATGGACTGCAGTGCACACCAGCATGTGGCCATTGCAAGGGCATCACATGCATGAATGTGACACAAGTAGAGAGCCAGGATGATGATGACCAGGATGTTGATCAGGATCATACAGGATTGTAAATACACAATATGCATATGTTGACATTGAAACGTGACTTTGAACTATAATCAGCTGCAAAATGTGGCTTAAATGATTAGGCATAGTAAACGTGGTTGAAATGACACCTAAATGTGTGTTTATAACTTCATTTCGTTAAAAAGTCATGCCACTTTGGACCGAATCCAGCTTATTTTATCAAATTTTGCCTTGATCTTATCGCATGGCTTTGACCTGTATCGCCCTCCAAAGTGTCACCAAACGAATGGACATCCTAAAGTTAGTTGGAAATGATACTTCAAACGTGTTTTTATGTTGCTTAGTTACAAAATTAGATCCATTTGAATATTAGACCCTACTAAAATGTCGGCCATCTTGGATTTAAGCCAAAAAGAGGTTTTGCCATGGGTGGATTTGGGTGGGTTTTTTTTGGTGGACGGACCCATTTCAGGTGAGAAAGCTTTGTTAACACTTTTGTCCAACGTCTACGGACCGCGACTAAAAGTGATAGACGTTTAGTGCCCGTGCAAAGAAAATTCAGAGGTCTTCACCCCCAGGGCGATTCTGGGTATAAAAGAACGTCTTGTTGAAAAGAGCTGTTAGTATATAGTTTATAAGGGGACTGCCCCTGCCTTAGTACGTTGTGTACGTAAGCCTGCTGGCGCGAAAATCAAATCGACCTGTATTATCGTCCAGATAATTTAATTAAAAGATTTAACAGCGTTGGTGGTGACAATTTATAAAATGTTGGTTTATGTAAACAGATTGACCACATAATTTTATTAAATAAATTGCGATATTAATACTTTGACGATGCAGCTCTACATCTGTTCAAAAAGTATTTAAACAATCGGAAACAGTATGTTGAAACTGAAGAAATAGAGTCTGAAATTCTTCCAATAGCAGTTGGTGTCCCACAGAGTTCAATCCTTGGGCCATTGTTATTTATTATATATATATATATATATATATATATATATAAATGACTTCCCACAAGCTAGTAGCATATCTAAGTTTACAATGTATGCAGTTGACACCACGTTATTTACTACTGTAACATCTTTAAGTAATAGTAACATTTGAATCTTTAATAAACAGTGAACTCTCCAAAGTTGTTGAGTGGCTAAGTATAAATAAACTATCACTAAATAAAACTAAATCTAAATATATGATTTTCGTGTCCCCAATAAAGGTACACAACCCCTTACACTTAAAATAGATAATACATATATTGAAAAAGTGGATGAATTTAATTTCCTAGGGTTAACCCTGGATTCAAATTTAAATTGGAAAATACTAATATTTCTAACAAATGTGCAAAAATGATTGGCATATTAAATAGGCTAAAACATATATTACCTTTACAAATATTTTTTTTATATGAATCGTTAGTATTATCACGTATAAACTATTGTATTATGGCATGGGGATACAAAGGAAACATATTGATGAAAATTCAGAAAAAAAAGTATAATAACGTCAAGTGGATACAATTCTCACACATAGTCACTTTTTAAACAACCAACTTAATTTATTAAAAATAGAAGATCAATTAAAATTACAAGAATTAAAATTGATTAAAAAAAATGTTATATGAATCGTTATTCAGAAAAAAAGCTGTTGGTATAATAACGTCAAGTGGATACAATTCTCACATATAGCCATTTTTTAAACAACTTAATTTGTTAAAAATAGAAGATAAATAAAAATTACAAGAATTAAAATTTTACGTTAAATAATCTACCTGTTTACTTATTAAACTGGCAGATTACATCAAATGTTAATATACACCATCATGACACTCGAAAATCTAAAAATATACATACTGCCAGAACTAAGCATGAATTTGCAAAACAATGTCTTAAATATAACTTGATATACATTATAAACGACACTCCTGAAATAGGGAAAGAAAATATATATATATACTCATAGCCTGGGAGGCTTTGCAATTTACACTAAAAACTTTCTCCTGAAAAAATACAAAGATACATGTACACTTCTAAATTGTTATTCATGTAACCAAAATCAGTAATGTTAATTGTTAATAAATGGACGAACATTTTAATAATCAAGTACATACACAGTTTTGACTATATCAATCGCTATAAGGAAAGAACATTTATTGCCACATATAATTCACACGATTGTATAATTTAGATAGACACATAACTTGAAAGGCCGCCATATATTAAAACAATATTTGTCAACTGCTGTGGCTGCTATGATAGCGACAATATATCTTAATCGGAGCCACCAACCCCCTATTTATCATAAAATTAAAAGGTGATTTTCTTTTAATTAATTACTATACTGGTTTCAAAAATGGTACATACACACATTATTATGTAGGCATATCTATTTTATTTCTGTAAATGTATATACCTGATATGTTTATTGTAAGAATATTTGTTATATTTTGGGGTCAAACTAAACTTCTTGTTCTTGTTCTAATGTGATTCTTGAGAAGCCCGGGCCATCTGTGATAGTAGAAAAGTATTGTTACACAGTACATCTTAATTAAAACAGTAGTGACATTATAAATGTTACAAATATTTACAATGATATAACAATTTAACTATTCAATGGATTGTATAAAACTACTCAAAGATCTAACTAGGTTTGTTTAAATCCAATTGAATTCTTAGTATAGATAAACAGTTATAGAATATAGATTAAAAAAAATAAGCATAACGCTATCAGAATACCGACATTGATATATATATATATATGTATATAGTAGCTAGAAAACACACGCGCGCGCACGCACGCACGCACACACAAACACACACACACATATATATATATGGGATTCCGCCAAAACTACTATTGGAAATTGTAGAACAAATTAGCGTATCGCTTGCAACACTTTTCAATTTGTCATTAGAAGAGGGAGTTGTTCCTTTAGAATGGAAAGAACATACATTATACCGTTATTTAAAAAAAGGTTCCAGAAACAAGTCGGATAACTACAGACCACTGAGTTTAACATCAGTGATTTGCAAGTTATTAGAAAGGCTAATTAAAGATCACATGGTGGATTTTCTTGTTAAACATAACTTAATAAACCCATCTCAACATGGGTTTCCAAAAGCGAGGTCATGCTTAACAAATATGTTATGTTTGTTTGGAAGATATTACTAAATGGGTAGACGAAGGATCACCAGTAGATATCATTTACTTAGATTTTCAAAAAGCTTTCGACAAAGTGCCACATCAAAGATTACTGCTTAAACTAAAGGCCCCTGGTATAGGAAATGGTATCATTAATTGGATACAAAAATGGCTGATTGACAGAAGACAACGTGTAGTAGTTGATAGGAGGCTTCAAACTGAAATCGGTATTGAGTGGGGCACCACAGGGATCAGTACTAGGACCTATATTATTCTTAATATATATCAACGATTTGGACGATGATATAACAAGCGAGGTGTGGAATTTTGCGGATGATACAAAGGTGTTTAGAAGGATTAAAAGTGATGGAGATAGACAAAATTTACAAGATGATCTTGACAGATTGATCAAATGGTCTGAAAAGTGGCAAATGCTGTTCAATTTTGGGAAATGTAAATGCCTAAACACAGGACATGGGAACGAAAATGTACAAAGGGCAATCTTGTTAAATATATTTGAATGAATGAATGAACGTTTATTCAACAACATAGTACATGCACAGTATGGTTTGCTGCTGCTGCTGAAAGGACACAGCTGAAGTCATAGACTTATGTGTTGCTATGCCCTTCTCAAACTAAAAAAAACTGAATAAATACAACACGAATAAATTACAAAATAAAAAAAATATATAATATAAACTCATATATAAACTTTTTATCATAGTGCTTGTGTTGCTATTACATAGGTTTAACAAAACGTCACCTTCAATTAACAATTCACAAATATGTAGAAAGTAATGACAACTTGATTGTTTTTTTAAATTGTATTAAACTTGGAAGCTGAGTCAGTTTATTTGGTTAATTGTTCCACGTTTTTATACCCTTGGCGGTGATTGACAGCAGTCGGAGGGTGGTGTTTGTCTTTTTAACATAGAACAATTTGCTTTGTCTGGTATCATGTATGTGTATAGCTGCGGTTGGTTCAAATGATGCTTGAACACGACCATTTAAAGAATGGTTGTTTGCTTTATAAAGTATGATCATAGTCTTGTATTTAACTAAATCATGAAATTTAAGCACGTTTGAGAGATGAAAAAATACATATGTATGATCATGGTAATTAAGGTTATAAATAATCCGTATAGCTTTTTTCTGTAACATAGATAGTTTTCTGAGTCTCGATTGATAAGTATTTCCCCAGATCTCACAGCAATATGACATATGTGGTTCAACAAGTGAATTATGTAATGTGTGTAACGCTTGACAATCAAGAACATGCCTACTTTTATACAAAACTGCTATGCTTTTTGATTCAACCATTTTTATGTGTTTTCTCCATGTTAAGTTTTCGTCAATGGTTACTCCAATGAATTTTGTATATGATACCTGCTCAATGTTTGTCCCATTCAAAACTATATTCACATCTGTTCTAGGTTGTTTTTTATTATTAAACATTATAAAATGTGTTTTGTTCACATTAAGCGATAATTTGTTCGCTCGGAACCACAGGTCTAGTTTTTTTTTGTTCATTGTTAACAACAGTGCTTACATCATCTGTGTTACTAGCGGAATAAAAAATGTTTGTATCATCATCAAAATAATATCAAGCAATTTTGAGACTTCACACATGTCATTTATGTACAGAATAAATAATAACGGGCCAAGGATTGAACTTTGCGGGACTCCACACTTGATTTCCTTTTGTTCTGAGTTACTGTTGTTATAGCATACATATTGTCTACGGTTGGTTAAGTAGCTTTTTATTCAGTCCAGAGCCAGACCCCTTATTCCGTAGCATTGCAATTTACTTAGCAGTATGTTGTGGTCAACAGTATCAAAGGCTTTTTTAGGTCGATTAACACCCCAATCGTGCTTTGGCATTTATCCATTGCGGAAGTAATCTTTTCGAAAAATTCTGTTAAAGCTAGTGAAGTTGAGTGATTACTTCTGAAGCCATACCGCCCATCTGTCAATATGCATTGTGTTTCAATGAAAGACCTTAGCCTTTTGTTGAATATTTGTTCAAGTATTTTTGAAAATTGGGATAAGAGAGATATAGGTCTATAATTAGAAAATTGAAAACGATCTCCTGACTTAAATATAGGAATGACTTTTGCTAATTTCATATCATTCGGAAATGATCCGCTGATCAAAGATCTGTTAAAAATGTGGGTTAGCGGTTGTACAATTTGCTTTATTACATGCTTAACTGTTTTCATGCTGATTTCATCGTGTCCGTATGAAGTTTTACTTTTGCACCCAGACACACTTTCGAGTACTTCTTGCTCAGTAACGGGGGAGATATACATTGATTGTGATACAGTACGTTTTACAAAGTCGGTTGGCTTTGTTCCCTGGCAGGGTTCTGAGAGGTTGGATAATTTAGTACCTATGTCGACGAAGAAGTAGTTAAATGATTAGCTATTTCTTTATTTTTTAATACTACTAGGTTTTCACCAACATGAAACTTGTTCAAATATGTGGTATCAGATTTTCATTTACCCATCATGCTGTTAAGAGTTTTCCAAGTTTCTCTTATATTAGTCTTACAATCGTCGAGGTTTTTTTTCTGTAATATTTTTTCTTTTCTAAACGTAATAATTTTTTTAACTTATTTTTGTAACTTGTTTAGCGGATTTCTGTTAATTCTGTCCTATTCTTTAGAAACGCTAAGTACATGTTATTCTTCTTTATGCAAGCGTTTTTTAGCCCTCTTGATAACCAAGGTTTATCATTCTTTTTTGTCTTTCCTGAATACGTTGTAATTTTTACAGGACAGGCATCGTTATAAGTATTACTTAATATTTGCATAAAGCGCGAGAACGCTAAATCAGGGTTTGACTCGTTCATTACAGTGTCCCAGTTTGCATAATTTAAATCGTGCTTAAATTTTTTTAATGAGTCCTTATCTAACATTCTGTTATATTTATATGTTGGATCATCGTTAATAACCGCATAAGTGCTGTTGTCACACAAGACGAAAATTGGCATATGGTCTGTAGCATCGCTTAAAACAATGCCGTACATTTTGTTTCTACACAATTCAGAACAGAAAATGTTATCTATTATACTAGCAGTCGTGCTCGTTGTTCGTGTGGGCCTGGTGATCAAGGGATATAATCCAGAGCTGAACATTTGATCAATGAAGTATTTTGATTCGGCTTGCTCTTCGCAGTGCAATAGGTCTATATTGTAATCATCACATATATACACAATTTTGCTGGTGAGATTTCCCAGTATAAATGAGAGATTGTCATTAAATTTGCTGATGGTTGTATTCGGTGATCTATACATACAACCGACATTGATTTTTTCGTGTTTACTAATTTGTATCTCAATAAAGATGCTTTCAAAACAGTCATCAACAGCACACGATTTATTCCTTAAACAAATATCAGAAGACTGGCAATTGTTAAGTACAGATTCACACTCATATATGGCAACGCCGCCACCTTGTTTGTTTTTTTCTGGAATTACAGTACAGTTTGTAACCCGAAAATACGACATCGTTACAGTTTACCTCACTTCCGTCCCAACTGTTTTCTTTAAGCCACGTTTCTGATATAGCAATTACATGAAATTTATACTCCATGCTTTGGTTAGTGTCTTTAATCTTGGGTAAGTTAGCTTTTAAACTCCGGGCATTAAAGTGTATCATACTCAGTTTGATTGGCTGGTTTTTGCCAACACTGCTAAAGTTGGTTAAAAATTGTGCTAGGGTGTAGTATTTACATTGCGTGGGCAAATCGTTATACAACAAACAATCAGTATCAATATCGTGTTCGTAACAGTGTTCATTATAATCAAACGGTGTATCATACGGAGGCGTTAACTCGTCATTTTGTTGTGTAGTTGACGCCATGGTTAAGTCATCACAAAAACGTTTGCCAGGATAGTCAACTGGTACTTGGTTGTTTAACCACGGTTTGCGACATCATGTCGCTCTCTTACCACCAGTTTGTCAAATGACAAATGTGCGACTTTGCCCTCTTCCCTGGCCTTCAACATTTTTGGTAGCAGTTCTTTCCGCCTCGCCATGACCCTCAGCGAATAGTCCTCGTTCACGTAGACGCCACGAGGCCGTTTCTTCTTCGCCGCCTGCAGTACCAGCTCGCGGTCCTTGAACGACTCGAACTTGACCACGATGGTCCGGGCTCTCGTCCCCGTGCCGCCAGATCGGTGCGCGCGACCGATGTTGATGGCGCGCACTTAGCTTCGGGGAGTTCTAGGGCGGTTGTCATAGCCATGCGCACGCTCTTCTCTGTCTGCTCCCACGTCTCGCCGTCGACCTCAGCAACGCCGTCGAAACGTAGATTACAGCGTCTTGACTGGTTTTCTTGGTAGTCGATCTTTCTTGATCATTTCTTCAAATTCGATCATCTTCTTCGACAGATCGTCAATGTTTTCCTAGACTGTTTCTCTTTGATCTCCTCGACTTGGGTTTGCGTGTACTGCAGGCTGACCCGGAGTTCGGTCAGCGCGGTGGTTGTCGCACGCATAAAGCAGTCTACCCTCCTGTTGATTTCACGTTTGGTACGCATCTTGTTGTATTTTCAGGAGCTTCTCAACAAATGTACTGTAGGTCTGGCTTTCGTCCGCGTCAGCGCTGACTTCTAAGAGGATGTCGGCAGCAGGGGCCTCGGTGGCACCACTTACGCCCGCTCCGGTCTTGGGCGGTTTTGCCTTAGCCTTAGGCATCACGGTTTGCGAGTATCAGACGCTTAGCCGTAAACAATGGCTTACCGTTAACGCACTTGAGTGGACACCATTTCAGCGGCTATTGTTCGTCGTCAATGTGTCCAGGTGAATGCTATGGTTCCGTGTCGGCGAAGGTGAAATTTCCCGCGCCGTACTGTCCAGATGGGCGATATTCCCAGTGCAACAGCACAATATCCGAAGTAAATATATAAATGTTCACGTATTTGGCTGTACAAGTTGTGAATTCCTTCACATATATGAATATTCACTTACTCGCCTGCGCAAAACTCAATCTTTATATTAATCGCACGCATACAACCGGACAAAAACACAATTTATCAGCATGCTATCACTCTCTCTTTATATATGTGTATGTGTGTGTGTGTGTGTGTGTGTGTGTGTGTGTGTGTGTGTGTGTGTGTGTGTGCCTGCGGGCGTGCGCATGTGTCTAGCTACTGCCGTGAAACAAGTTTTACATTGATGTTATTCTTTCTGTAATACTGATGTACTGTGATTCAATGAACCCGTGCATAAAAATGTATAGGTACATACTATTAACTAACATGTGCCGTTTATTAATCTATCAGAACGTTATAATTTGCTATACCCATTGTACACACGTGTACACAAGTTCTTATGGTCATATCATGTAGAGGTTCACATGTTTGCGTGTTCATGTGGTCAAACATCTTACTTTGTTTGTGTTACAGGAGACGGGCTCTCGTACCATGCTAACCAGAAATTCTCAACGAAGGACCGTGACAATGACAAACTCGGCACTAATTGTGCCATCACATACAATGGAGCTTGGTGGTATGATAAGTGTTACCATTGTAATTTAAATGGCTTATACTTGCAAGGTCCCTCAGATCCAGATGGAAAGGGTCTTGATTGGAATCCATGGCCAGGCCAGTACATGTCCCTCAAGAAAGTCGAGATAAAGCTAAGGCCATAGCATCAGAAAGTTTTTGTCTCGGATTGGACGAACTAACAACACTCGTCAGGACTGCGAGTGCCATTCTCTCTTCAAGTATACGGTGTGCGTCGATTTTAAGTTGGCACGAATGCTATATTTAGAGATATTTCGAGTTTCATTTGTGGCCCTGGTACTGCTTTAGAAGTAGTTGTCTATCCTATTTCTCTGTCTTTGTTTTTTCTGTGTTACTATATAGAATTGTTCTGCGGAAAATAAAGCCTAGGCTTTCCGGTCACTCTTGGTATTGGCGTATCGCAACCTAGCAGCTGTTAAGTATCTTAAGCAGTTCCTCGTTACTTAGTACAATGTGGTCAGTACTATAATAAATATGTCGAAGATTTACTGCCCGCCAAATTGCGTTTAATAAGCCCGAAACACTATTGGCAGTTTGCATGTTGCGCGCGTACAAAACGTTCAATTTGTAAACAATGCAGTCCTATTGTAAACACCCTTTGTGGTAGCACTACGGAGCAGGCGGGACGAACAGTTATTGCCCTATGACGTTCGGACAGTCGCGTGCTTCCCATACAGTCAAGACCTTATTCATCGAACGTCCTGCTAAATTCGGCATAAGAGGATGATTCTGGGCAACGGAACGTAAGAGTTGAAGCAACAGAAATATAAAACCGGTTAACTCACGCTGTCATTTTACTTGTTTGATTCCCTGGGACTTTGTTTATTCATTCATGACTATTCTTTATGTGTTACTTCTCTTCGTGTTGCTAATTACAACTTACACTAACATTTTATATTGTGCACATTATTATATGATATTAATGTCATTTGTATAATATATTCAGTACACTGTTTTAGTTTTTTGTTTTTTCTTTGGCTAAGCTGTAGTGTCTGCATTTCTATCTTCTCCACCTAATAGGCCTTGGAGTTCAATTTAGCGACTAGAGTAATTAAATTCATTATTATTCTATGATAATTTAAAATTGTAACTCTTTTCCGTACGGCTGCACTTATTCTTAGAAATAACATTCTATATTTTACCATGATGAGCAGGTTGTATACGAGTGCCTTAGTTATTCAGTTACTGGTTGGGTTTTTGTTGGCCGCTTTAATTTAAACTATAAATTCTTCTTGCCATTGTCAAGACATACATCCGTGAATAATGTTGTACGTATTATGTTGTACTAGCCTACCTGTCTGGTGAATTATTTTACTACCTTCTAATCTCAAAGCTAAATTGAGAGTTTTACGATGTGTGATAATAATACGGTTTTAGTTCGTAGGGCTGACTGCCTTGGAGTTATTAAAACGTAGTCGCATTAGCTGGGTTCTCAGCAATTACAGAAATGCTTTTTTTCTGGGGTAGGTCCCGCTTTTTCTGTTCTGAACTGTTCTTATATAATTACGGTTATCGTAGTTGTTATTGTTACTTTTATATTTTGAATATTGATTAATAATTCACCTTTTGAAGACCCTAGATTGTGTTATTAAAACAATGTCACCACTATCAACTTTAAATGACTGTCTCACAAACATCTTTCTGTGGATGGATGCTAGAAATTGAATAGATCCAGATAAAACTTATCAAATTATTATTGGCACGAAACAACAACGAAACAAGGTTGTTAACAACTTTCCAGTTAAATTGCTTGGTAACCACTACAACATCATCATCTGATTCCGTTCGTAATCTAGATGCTGTTTTGACAGTGATCTCAGCTTTCACCAGAATATTTCATAAGTATGCAAATCCTGTTTCCACCATATTCGTGATTTCCGTCGAATTCGGCGTTATTTGTCTTTATTTATTGGTAACAAATATAAGGAGCTCTAATTAGAAATCGCCCTGACTACTGCAACTCACTCCTAAACACTATTGCTAAAAAGGATTTATGTAAATTCCAGCATGTAACTGACATTTTTCCACGAGTGGCATATTAGTTCAAACATAACAATCTGGATAAAACAGTATAATATTGTTATATTGAAGTATACGCAATGCCATTGAATTCTTACTTGATCTGTTATAGGGACATAGCTCTTTTTTATGAAAAAATTATTTTGTGCTAGATCAATCTCTTGAATGTAATTGTGTCATGGCATGAGTCGTTCCATATTAATAAACATTTATCAACAACCAATACTGATATCATCATGAGCCTATTGCTAATGCACTATATAATCAACACAGTGTTTCAACACCATACCAAAATTGTACCAGCACAAATACCACCCAAAATAAACACACGTAGTCCACGTTGGCCTAACACAAATACCACACAAATACCACACAAACACTTCTCTGCACGGTTTAATCGGGCTGACATTATATTTTGAAGAAAGATATCATATAAATAACTTTCATTCTCTCTTTTTGCATAGAAGATCCATCCTCCAGAAACTAGTTGTAATGTCCGATATAAACGTGCACAAATGAACCAAATCTCAAAACTTTCCTCAAGTGTGTTCCGAATATGCATGCACAACGGATTATTTGAACATAACATGTAATCTGGTATATGATGTGTGCTGTTATGTTACCAGCGAAGTTTGTTTAAGGAAATTGTATCTTTCTCTTATGGAATATCACATCGTATGCATCTATATGTTCTGATTGACATCGGTGGTCTTGTGTGGAAAGTAAACAATTTAATACGCCGCTAAATCACCTCTATATTTGGGATTATCGTAATTAACATTAGCGGTACTCATTAAGCACTGTTATAATGTTAATAATGTGAATATATTAAGGTTGTTTAATTTTAATTGGATACAAATGTCATGTTTGTTGGTTTGTATTGGTGATCAAATATAATAACACAGCATGTTACCCAGGAACGACCGTCCGCAATACGATGTCGCCTGTCATTGCTAGCCGGTGTAATAATAGGGGTCTAGAAAAAGCAAAACAAAAATTGATTGTTATCGTGAACAGTTTCGTACGGATGCCATAGAATGTCGGTGAAGTGTTTGCAATATGCCAGTACAAGTTCTAGCGGAATGATGGCATGGACTATGATTGTGTGGTAGAGAATACATGTCTAATAGCAGATATACACTGTGTATGTATCAATGGTTTGCTTTATATCGATTAACGCATTAAATATAATTAATTCTACACTGGACTGGCGTTGTTGTTCTGCATTAACTCACATACCTCGTATTAATCGATCTCCACCACGAGGGTGGTTACGAATCAAATGGGATGGAACGAACCCTATTCAGTTATATTTCTAACATTGTCAATCGTATAATTATGGACTTTGTTATTACGGCTTTGTATTCCAGAAGAAGTCCTATTGCTTTTTAAATATAAAAAATCATTCATCTCACTTCGCTTGAGGTAGAAAATCGGCACTTACATTTATGAAAAACTGTTTAGGGAAAGTATATTTTTTGTTAATGTAGCTGAATATGCGAGGATGTCCTTTATGGGGAATTGTGTGTGTACGCCCTCACTCCCTCTCTGAGGCAAAATAGTTCCGTTTCAGGAAAAATATTTATGTTTGATGTGGAAAGCATTACATTTGATAATACACGCCTGCCTTGAAAGGAGAAAATAACTCAGATCTACACAATCGCGAACTGATACTGCACCCCCCCCCCACCCCCACCTTCAACGTACGAGTTGTAAATGCATCCCGACCTAAAAAAACGCACCTTTCCACCCTCAAATGAACCGCACTGATCTGGTATGTTAATATAGCAAACAAATTAGTTTTACCGGAGCTGGAAAAAAAGGAGTACTACCTCTTCGGATAAGTTGGATGAGATGCATCGGCAATTAGCAACGCCATTAAGAACAATAAAGCGGTGACGTATTCGCTGAATATTGACGTCACTGTCTAAACGACAAACCTTTTCAGCTTGATCACATAAGTAAAAAAATGGGCCAAGTAGCCCTGAAGTCCTTTGGACTAATACGTCTATATGTGATCCCGGCTGACCAAATGAGTAATAAGTCGAAAAAATTGTAACATTGTTTTCTTACATCCTTGTAAAGGTTTGGTAGGGTGCTTTACACGGTTTCAAAAATTATGACTGCTACAAAAATTGGCGTTATGGAGCATTGAACATGGTAGGGGTCAAAAAATGAAAATGAAGAAAACGGCTGTTGAAGTTTTACATTATATATGCAAATGGGTTGCATGGAAATATTACATGCACAACATTCAAATGTGGCACACAGTATGTAATATGTATGTTATGTTGCAATGATACACTGGAAGTACATATATGCTGCTACAAAGACTTATCAAGTTATGCCAGATTATGTCTTTATGTGTAAAACTAAGAGGACAGATTATTTGAGAGCAAAAGGTAGACTCACTGTTTGACACAGTTTAAAACCTACAGGCAACTGTCCAGTTTAACAGGGGTCTAGTGGCTTAATGCTATCTGTTGACACAAGCTACTGCCAGTGACCTATTACAGATTAGTCACAGTTTCCATCAAACAATAGCAGGCAGAGAATCTTAGCTCCACAGCTGGGTGTAATACAACAAGTGATAAATATATGATACACTGGAAGTACAAATGTGCTGCTACAAAAATGTATAAAGTTATGTCAGATTATGTCTTTATGTATAAAATTTAGAGGACAGATTATTTGAGAGCAAAAAGTAGTCAGCTGGACGGTGATAGACCGTTTGAACTTGAAGCCTTTGTCAAACTTTTGTTTCGACTTCACCGAAGGCGGTGTCCTGCTGTCAGAACTTCGAAGGTGTTACTCACCTAACTTACAGGTCTTTGTCAGTAACAATAATGGGATGATAATTTACACCAACGTTGTTTCTTGTAGAAGTCATTTTGTGGGATATATTAGCATTAGTCGTGCCAATTCAAAAATTAGTGCTATATAATAGTAGTTTGTCAAAAAGTAAACAAACTCAAAGACAGTTGCAGCTTAGCGTTAGCCTGTTCTGAAATATTTTAATGACATAATGATATATTTCACATAAATATATAGGGAGCTAATGGAGAGACCCATCATAATCCATAGCACTACAAAATGAAGTATCTGAAAGTCACATTTCATATATTGAGTGACACATCTCATACTGTCTTTCTGGACTGTCGCAATGTCCAATAGTTTCCTATCACAACCCTCGTGTACAATATACCAAAGCTATATATTTCCAACATCACAACATATGTATTAATTGAATAATCTTTCAGCAGCAGAAAATGAGGCATACAAAAGTTACACCGCAAACAATGATATGCATTCTCAAAATGTGATTCATTCAAAAATTAGTGCTATATAATAGTGGTTTTACAAAATGTAAACAAACTCGAAGACAGTTGCAGCTTACTGTCCACCAAGCAGTAGCAGTGCAGTTTTATAATAATAATAATAATCCACAAGTTAAGTGGCAGTGATCTTCCTTTTATCATTCATGTGATGTTTATTGTGAGCAGGGCGGACAAGTGGTTATCATACGTAGACAGGTACAGAAAGAAACTGAAGAACACGTTTGCCTATCAATGGCATGTATTTCCAATTGTTGCCGTTTCTGCCGGGCAGGTAATTATTAATCAAATGTTTTTTTGGTGAATCATAGTTACATATCATTAAGGGTAATGATGGAAGTAAAATGTTTACAGGTTTACTGTTCATTTATTGCATTTAGAGGAATAATTATAATAGAAAATAAAATGTTGTGGCACATATTTTTAAATACATGCATCGATGAGAAACCGGGAATTACTTTTCTGTGGCCTAAAAACAACTAATTTCAATTAACTTTCTGCTTATATAAAACAACTGCATAAAAATATATATCCATACAAGACACAGACTCCGCATGTGACAGATGTTTTGGGAAGGGGAATATTGTTCTGTTTCTGGTACAAGGTGCTGTGTTTGTTGACCCAAGCCTCTGCCAGTGACCAATTACAGATTAGTCACACTTTCAACCAGCAGCCACAGTGACCAAAGCCTCTGCCAGTGACCAACTACAGATTAGTCACACTTTAACCAGCCAGCCACAGTGAAGTGTGACAGATGTTGTGGGAAAAGGGATTAGTTGAACAAAAGGACTGGAAGCCTGCTAGATCTGTTGCTACAGCAGACCATTTAGTTAACAAATTTAGCATTTAGGGACCTTTGTTGCCCTTAGAATGATTCAATCAAATAGAGATTTCTTGTGTACAGTGACACTACAACATGAAATGTATAGGTAAAATTAGAGAAAAAGTTGCTGAACAGTTTTTGAAAAAATAGGCAAAATGTTTCATTTTTACCAGTTTTGGGGTACTTGGAGGCCCTAGGGAGCCCTTAGAATGATTCAATCAAATACAGATTTCTCGTGCATGGTGGCAGTGCCATAAGATATGTCTATGCAAAATTAGAGAAAAAGTTGCTGAACGGTTTCTGAGATACGATAGCTAACGGCGGACGGCGGACGGCGGACGTCGGACGGCGGAAGAAGAGTGATGGCAATAGTCTCTTGGACCTTCGGCCAAAGGACTAAAAATTAGGAATACATCCGAACGTTCTATTCGCGATGTGGAGAATTGGACTAACAAACACACCAATTACTTTTTTCTCTGATGCCTCAATAGTAGTTTAGTAGGTGATCCAGCGGGGATGGTTGGATTTGGATTGGAGGAAGAGGAAGGTCAAAGTTCAAGGTCAAAGGTCACCAATCTAGGTCAAGGGCAAAGGTAAGTGGTGCCACCTGCCGGATCTGTCATGAATTAAAACATAGGTCGTGAACTATAAACAGTGCCACTTGACGGATAGATCATAAACTACAAATACCATCCCTGACGGATAAGTCGTGAACTACATGTAGGTCCTGCCTAAATTCGTGCGTCTTATTTATGAAAATTGGCGCCCCTTGGTGGAAAGGTTACGAACTGAAACAGAAATAAAAATACCCCCCTGACGGATATCAGTGAACCAAATATCAATACTGCTTAAATTCGTGCCTCTTGTTTCTTTTTACTAGTTTTACTATAAAAATAGGTTAATGACGTCGTTAAATAGATCATTGCGCATACGCAATGGTGTCTTATCTGATGTCCCATAAGTAGTCGATCATTTTTTAGGTATAATGCCCTCCTAGCCTACACATTTACAACTTTAACATAGGTCCAATCCTGACGAAGTGATGAAGATCTAGTAAACTAAGGCAAATTATGTCATTTCTGATCACCATACAGATCTACGACATGCCCATCACCCTGTTTGTAAATTGTTGCCTATCAATGTCTTTTATTACTTGCATACGTCGACTGCTTCCTGTATTAACAAATAGGTGTTTGTAATTTTTTGCGTACCTATGTATGTTATTAATGGCAGACGTGAAGTGATTCCTGAACATGTAACATTCTTTGAGACATCTATACCAACAAAATCATGGTCTCCCTTGTTTTAACATTTATCAGTACTATAGTTTTAACCAATGCTACAGTTTTACATAGGACATTTGCACTTACCTCAGTTGATTGCCCGGTTGCAAGCTGGTAAGAACTTGTATTCGCAATCCAAGTCTCATCTACTCTGCAGTCCGTGCGTGTGTATATTCTACTCTGCAGTCCGTGCGTCTGTATTTTCTACTCAGCAGTCCGCGCGTGTATTTTCTATTCTGACGTTCTTTCATACTCAGCACGCCCACGTGACCTTTATGTTCTGTCGAACTGTTATGAAAGACCTGCGTCAGCTTTTGTTATCATTACACCTTACATTCTGAAAATGGGTTTGATTTAATTTACCGACAATGTCCGAGATATTACCGGATGCAACAAGCGTCGACACGCGGCGACCGACCTGTGTGACTATCAACCTGCTAAGCGAATGTCTCCGCCGTTGACCACATCCAAGGAGCGCAAGGAGGTACGACGCATCTTGAGGTTGTCTGTGGAGAACCTCCGCGAGATGCGCAAGACGCGCGACCCGGAGTCTTGTTTGCGACGCTCCGTCCTCGTCAAGAACACACCGTCGGGAAAAAAGCGCGAAATACGACGGGAACTCGTGTGTCCATCATCATCATCATAAGAAAAATTCGACGAGGTACCTCTTTACATAGGAGAAACGGTTCTTTTCACAGCCAACCACATTCTCACAAAAGAGTATTAGCTATCTGAGGTTCATGCTCATTCGGCACGCCCACGTGACCTTTATGTTCGGTCGAACTGTTATAAAAGGCCTGCGTCTACTTTTGTGGTCATTATATCTTACATTTTAGAAGATGAACAACATGCCTAGTGATAACGTCCGACAAGAGAGTTTGCTACCGAATAGACAGCCTGATCCGTCCATGGACCAAAGGCCAACAACCAGTCCGACGACCAGTTCGATGACCAAACCAATTTCGTCTCTATCATCAGCTGCGTCAATCAATCCAGCCATTAACCCGATGGCGTCACCTCCGACGAAGTGTCGGAAGCTTTTGCCTCATTATGCCTGCTAAATGTGTGGCAGTACCCTCAGCTGTAAAGGGAGTTGGCACGTTCATGTGAAGCAGGGCTACTGCCAAAGGAAGGAAGATAAGCAGAGGCGACGTGAAGAACAACTTGAAGAGCTAATAGTAAGCTTCAATTTCTCATTGTGTTGAAATACTATTCATGTCATTTTGTTAGAAAATACTCAAAAGCCTGATACAAAGAACATAATATTATATTTTTATTATACATATCAGTTGACCATTCGTTATTAAACTCATCTCGTCACTGTTTCAGCGGCAAGAAAAGGAGAGTATTGCTGCATTTCTCGATACTTCTGCCTCTTCTCCCCTGTTGCGACAAATATCGACCCACCAAGCGACTGTCTCCACTGGTGAACACACCCAAGCAGCGCAAGGAGAAACGACGACAGTCTTTACATAGTAAAGTTGAACTTACTTCAGATGGTCGCCTGTTTGCAAAATGTTTTGAACTGGTATTCGCTGTGCAAGTCTGATCTACTCTACAGCCCGTGAATGTGTATTTTCTACTCCGAGGTCCGTGCTCGTTCGGCACGCCCATGTGACTTTTCGGCACATTCACTAACTATATAAACGGGGTGTTTTACCAATCGGGCCGTCATTCGTATTACGACGACACCATGGCTAACATCATGTTGAAAACACCCGAGTACTACACGTCTGCGGCCTTCAGCGACAGCGACGTAGAAGAACCGTGTTGCCGACCGATAGCGGCATCTGTCAGCCGACTACAGTCACTGGATGTCAACCGACCACCATCACCGTTGTACCACGATAGTACTATGGCTAACGCCAACCTCAAAACATCCAACTACCATGCGCCTGCAGCCTTCAGCGACAGCGACGTAGACGAACCAACTAGCCGACCGTTCGAGGCATCCCTCAGCCATCCACATTCATCATCTGTCAACCAACCAGTCGTACCGTCAAGCCTCTATGCACCGGAACCGGAACCTCAACCCGAATCGGAGGTCGCTGTGAAACCGAAACGAGTTGAATTTTCAGGGGTCGACTCGCCCTTGTCAAACCTTTACCCATGCAGGGTCGAAGCATTCGGTGGGGTCTTTAATTATGTCGAGCATGCACAGATTGGAGAGACGAGATCTGGTTGGAACGATGTCCGTTTTCACTGGATGCGACATTTGCTCCTCGCAAAGTTCAAGGCGTCAAAGGATTTGCGAGCCGTATTGTTGGCAATCGGAAATGCTGAACTGGTGGAGCATGTACCATCGAAAGAGGGCTTTTGGGGACTTGGTCGTGGCTACAAAAATGGTCGAAACACTCTCGGAAAACTATTGTGCAATGTCCGTGACAATCATTTGTAGAGATGGCGTTGTGTAATATCGACAGTTGGTTGTATCATAGCAGTAGCAGAACAATGTTCAGTCTCTTGTTCTTGCAGTTATGGAGTGTGACCTGTAAATACGTTTGTGTTGTTTACGAATAAACTGTGCAAACCTTATCTTGTTTTTTTTTCGTAGTATAATGCAAAACATACGTTGGGAACCTTACTAACACTGACAAACGTCCAAACAAACGTACCGACACACTTTTAAACTGACAAACAATAACGTTCAACACATACTTTTAAACTTATAACTTTGCAAACTTTCACTGACAAACGTCCAAAGCGACAAGAACCAAACTTGTTGGACAAACGAAACACCAAATACTTAGATCAACGAGTGACAAGAAACAAACTTGTTGGACAAACGAAACGCCAAACACTTAGATCAACGAGTGACAAGAAACAAACTTGTTGGACAAATGAAACACCAAACACTAAGAAGGAAAGATGGAAAGAACGAAGGAAGGAAAGAAGGAAAGAAGGAAGGAAAGAAGGAAGGAAGGAAAGAAGGAAAGAAGGAACGAAGGAACGAAGGAAGGAAAGAAGGAAGGAAGGAACGAAGGAAGGAAAGAAGTAAAGATGGAAGGAAAGAAGGAAGGAAGGAACGAAAGAAGGAAAGAAGGAACGAAGGAACGAAGGAAGGAAAGAAGGAAAGAATGAAGGAAAGAAGGAAGGAAGAAAGGAACGAGGGAAGGAAGGAAGGAAAGAAGGAAGGAAAGAAGGAAAGAAGGAAGGAAAGAAGAAGCCCACACCATCATCACGGGCGGCCTTCCAGTGCCCGGATTGTAACAGACATTTCAAACGTCGGGATAACTGGAAACAACACATTGCCATCAACAAACACTACGTCGACAAGCACTACGTTGTTCAATTCACATGTCCCGGCGCCCACTACGATACCTGTGTCTCTGGCCCCAGCAACAAGCTCGACATTCCTCTCTCCATCTCAGGCGCCTACTACGACACCTGTGTCTCTGGCTCCAGCAACAAGCTCGACATTCACGTCTCCATCTCAGGTGACTATGGAGCACACAAAGAAAATGGCGCTGGTGGATCCCTGTATTTTGGAAATCATTCAACCGCAACGTCCTTCTCCGGCTAATCCTATCGAAAGTGTCTTGCAACGACTCGATGACGAAATGGACACATATTAAAACGAAGCGATATACACGAGAGGGAAAAGGTTGTGTTGTATAATCAGGTGTTGAATCGGTACAACGATCTTTCGGACAAACGTAGGCTAGAATCCTTGCGTGTGACCATCGAACAAATTCCCAGTGAAGGGGAAAACAAAGTACAATCTGCTAATGTCTCTTACAATCCGGGCACTGGAAGGCCGCCCGTGATGATGGTGTGGGCTTGTTGGCAGCCAGTAGAACAGTCGATAAGCTCATGATGCAGATGTTTATTGTTCAAATAGAAACAACGAAATGAACCAGTAGTTCGTTTTTATGCACTGATATATGGAAATCTCTGTGTATCAAGGTGAGTTGGCCTGAATATCCTTCCTTCTTTCGTTCCTTCATTTCTTCCTTCTTTCCTTCCTTCTTTCCTTCTTTTCTTCCTACTTTCCTTCTTTCCTTCCTTCGTTCCTTCCTTCCTTCTTTCATTCTTTCCTTCCTTCTTTCCTTCCTTCTTTCCTTCCTTCGTTCCTTCCTTCCTTCTTTCCTTCTTTCTTTCTTTCCTTCATTCCTTCCTTCTTTCCTTCCTTCCTTCCTTCTTTCCTTCTTTCCTTTCTTCGTTCCTTCCTTCCTTCTTTCCTTCTTTCCTTCCTTCTTTCCTTCCTTCTTTCCTTCCTTCCTTCCTTCCTTCTTTCCTTCTTTCCTTCCTTCTTTCCATCCGTCTTTCCTTCTTTTCTTCCTTCTTTCCTTCTTTCCTTCCTTCCTTCTTTCCTTCTTTCCTTCCTTCTTTCCTTCCTTCGTTCCTTCCTTCTTTCCTTCTTTCCTTCTTAGTGTTTCGTTTGTCCAACAAGTTTGTTACTTGTCACTCGTTGATCTAAGTGTTTGGTGTTTCGTTTGTCCAACAAGTTTGTTTCTTGTCACTCGTTGATCTAAGTATTTGGTGTTTCGTTTGTCCAACAAGTTTGTTTCTTGTAAGTCGTTGATCTAAGTGTTTGATGTTTCGTTTGTTCGACAAGTTTGGCTTTTGTCACTTTGGACGTTTGTCAGTGAAAGTTTACAAAGTTGTAAGTTTAAAAGTATGTTTGTAGGTATGATTATGTGTTGAAGGTTGATGTTTGTTAGTTTAAAAGTGTGTCGGTACGTATGTTTGGACGTTTGTCAGTGTTAGTAAGGTTCCCAACGTATGTTTTGCATTATACTACGAAAAAAGACACAAGATAAGGTTTGTACAGTTTATTCGTGAACAACACAAACGTATTTACAGGTCACACTCCATAACTGCAAGAACAAGAGACTGAACATTGTTCTGCTACTGCTATGATACAACCAACTGTCGATATTACACAACGCCATGTCTACAAGTGATTGTCACGGATATTGCACAATAGTTTTCCGAGAGTGTTTCGACCATTTTTGTAGCCACGACCAAGTCCCCAAAAGCCCTCTTTCGATGGTACACGCTCCACCAGTTCAGCATTTCCGATTGCCAACAATACGGCTCGCAAATCCTTTGACGCCTTGAACTTTGCGAGGAGCAAATGTCGCATCCAGTGAACACGGACATCGTTCCAACCAGATCTCGTCTCTCCAATCTGTTTGCTTTTTCGTTTTGCCAAGTGCGCATGCTTTGCAGCATTGATGCGCTCTGCGCATTCCACATCGCCGTGATACAATGCCTTCCTGTATTGATAGGCATGCTCGACCTAATTAAAGACCCCACCGAATGCTTCGACCCTGCATGGGTAAAGGTTTTACAATAACGAGTCGACCCCTGAAAATTCAACTCGTTTCGGTTTCACAGCGACCTCCGATTCGGGTTGAGGTTCCGGTTCCGGTGCATAGAGGATTGACGGTACGACTGGTTGGTTGACAGATGATGAATGTGGACGGCTGACAGATGCCTCGAACGGTCGGCTAGTTGGTTCGTGTACGTCGCTGTCGCTGAAGGCTGCAGGCGCATGGTAGTTGGATGTTTTGAGGTTGGCGTTAGCCATAGTACTATTGTGGTACAACGGTGATGGTGGTCGGTTGACGTCCAGTGACTGTAGTCGGCTGACAGATGCCGCTATCGGTCGGCAACACGGTTCTTCTACGTCGCTGTCGCTGAAGGCCGCAGACGTGTAGTACTCGGGTGTTTTCAACATGATGTTAGCCATGGTGTCGTCGTAATACGAATGACGGCCCGATTGGTAAAACACCCCGTTTATATAGTTAGTGAATGTGCCGAAAAGTCACATGGGCGTGCCGAACGAGCACGGACCTCGGAGTAGAAAATACACATTCACGGGCTGTAGAGTAGATCAGACTTGCACAGCGAATACCAGTTCAAAACATTTTGCAAACAGGCGACCATCTGAAGTAAGTTCAACTTTACTATGTAAAGACTGTCGTCGTTTCTCCTTGCGCTGCTTGGGTGTGTTCACCAGTGGAGACAGTCGCTTGGTGGGTCGATATTTGCCGCAACAGGGGAGAAGAGGCAGAAGTATCGAGAAATGCAGCAATACGCTCCTTTTCTTGCCGCTGAAACAGTGACGAGATGAGTTTAATAACGAATGGTCACTATTAGCTCTTCAAGTTGTTCTTTACGTCGCCTCTGTTTATCTTCCTTCCTTTGGCAGTAGCCCTGCTTCACATGAACGTGCCAACTCCCTTTACAGCTGAGGGTACTGCCACACATTTAGCAGGCATAATGAGGCAAAAGCTTCCGACACTTCGTCGGAGGTGACGCCGTCGGGTTAATGGCTGGATTGATTGACGGAGCTGATGATAGAGACGAAATTGGTTTGGTCATCGAACTGGTCGTCGGACTGGTTGTTGGCCTTTGGTCCGTGGTCGGATCAGGCTGTCTATTCGGTAGCAAACTCTCTTGTCGGACGTTATCACTAGGCATGTTGTTCATCTTCCAAAATGTAAGATATAATGACCACAAAAGTAGACGCAGGCCTTTTATAACAGTTCGACCGAACATAAAGGTCACATGGGCGTGCCGAATGAGCATGAACCTCAGATAGCTAATACTCTTTTGTGAGAATGTGGTTGGCTGTGAAAAGCTGTACTAGGACCTATATTATTCTTAAAGGGAATAAAAACATATATTGCTTGAATTCATGTTACATTACATCCTGCTATCTATTTCCACGTCCACCAAGCAAAACAAATGAAAAAAATTCAATGAATTAGAAATTCCACATTTTATGCTGTACATCCGGACATTTTCGAATATGCATATTTTTGGCGCGCTTTTCGGGATGCCGAGATGTGACATCACTTATGACTCAAACTCACATCAGGCCGACCCTTTCCATGCATTCAGAGCATGTTTACAAGTATAGTTTTTGGGTCGAAACGAGCGTCAGAATGAGTTATTGTGCAATTTTCCGACGTAATACAAACACTATTCATCATAGAGGAACAAGCAGTTATCTTACGGTTCCACATGAATCGAATTTTATTCAAAACAACGTATGCGAATGGGCTTACAAGTCGACTAAGTTTCGCCGAGCTTGGGCTCGTTTTCAGAATAATTATATCGAATGCAACCAACGGGAGATAATCTACATCAATAAACATACATAGCAAACATATAGTGTATCCAGCTACATAAAGTAACGTGTATAATCTCATAATATCACTGGAATATCGATATATGAAGGAGTTGTACAAGTTATCATAACAACTGAAATCAGTCAGCGAATTTCTGCCGGTCCTGATAGCTCACTTGGTAAACGCGTTGGTTCATTGGCGTTTGTTATACAATCGGGCGACGCCGGTTCAATCCATGCAGCATGCAAATTATTGATTTTCTTTACACCTTTTTTGTTTATGTTTTCACGAAGTAATATAAACCAAATCATTTAGTATACTATGATGCATTGTTTATAAATAATTTTTATTTTTGTAGTAATTATTTATTCGCCCCAAAAATGAAAATATGGTCATTATATAACGATGTTTCTAAATTTTATTTATCCAAACAAATATAATGGATATATAATTTATTCATTGTAAATATATTGTACAGTAATATATTGTAATTATATATGTGAAAAAGATTGTGATCTGTCTGGATAAATACAATTTAGAAACATCGTTATATGTAATGACCATATTTTCATTTGTGGCGAATAAATAATTACTCCAAAAATTAATAAAATTATTTACAAACAGTGCATCATAGTATACTAAATGATTTGGTTTATATTACTTCGTGAAAACATAAACAAAAAAGGTGTAAAGAAAATCATTAATTTGCATGCTGTCAGGATTGAACCGGCGTCGCCCGATTGTAAAACAAACGCCAATGAACCAACGCGTTTACCAAATGAGCTATCAGCGCCGGCAGAAATTCGCTGACTGATTTCAGTTATTATGATAACTTGTACAAATCCTCCTTCATACATCAATATTCTAGTGATATTATGAGATTTTACACGTTACTTTCTGTAGCTGGATACGATATATGTTTGCTATGTATGTATATTGGTGTACATTATCTCCCGTTGGTTGCATTCGATATAATTATTCTGCAAACGAGCCCAAGCTCGGCGAAACCTAGTCGACTTGTACTACAAGTTGTAGGCTCATTCGCATTCATTGTTTTGAATAAAATTGAATTCATGTGGAACCGTAAGATAACTGATTGTTCCTCTATGATGACTAGTGTTTGTATTACATCGGATTATTGCATAACAACTCATTCTGACGCTCGATTCTACCCCAACATTATCCATGTAAACATGCTCTGAATGCATAGAAAGGGTCGGCCTGCTGCGAGTGTGAGTCATGTGTGACGTTAAGATACCACGTGATCGCCTAGCTCATTAAAATGTTATTTTCCGCGGGAATCGCTACACAGACAGGTTTAAAATCGAATTTATGCTACAAATGTATTTTTCTGTATTTTTTTAATGTTCTCGAATGTTACATGCAATATTAAACTTTCTGTACACATGGAAAACGGATTTTAGCTAATGCCTTGTTTTTATTTCCTTTAATATATATCAACGATTTGGATGATGAAATAACAAGCAAGGTGTTGAAATTTGCGGATGATACAAAAGTGTTTAGAAGGATTAAAAGTGATGGAGATAGACAACATTTACAAGATGATCTTGACAAGTTGATCAAATGGTCTGAAAAGTGGCAAATGCTATTCAATTTTGGGAAATGTAAATGCCTCCACGCAGGACATGGGAACGAAGAGGTAGAATATACAATGGGGGGTACTGTACTAAGTACTACTGTAAAAGAAAAGGACTTAGGGTTAACCATTAGTGCTGATATGAAGGTTTCAGAGCAGTGCGGAATTGCAGCTTCAAAGGGAAATCAAATCCTTGGATTAATTACGCGAAACATAAGGTATAAGGAAATAGAGCTAATAATACCGCTGTACAAAACAATAGTTAGGCCTCATTTAGAATATTGTATTCAAGCGTGGAGGCCATATCGCAGGAAGGACATAGATATGCTAGAAAGAGTACAGAGGAGAGCAACTAATATGATACAAAAACTGAGGGATCGTAGTTACGAAATACGCCTACAAAATGCGGCTTAACAACACTAGATACCAGGAGGTTGAGAGGAGATCAGATAGAAGTGTTTAAAATAATGAATGGTTATGAAAATATTGATAGAAATTTTTTTTTTTCAGTTAAGAAATATAGAAGGACTAGAGGACATGAAGTTACATTAGCAAAGGAGCAGTGTAGATTAGATATAAGAAAGTTCTCATTTTCACAAAGTACTGTGAATGAATGGAACAGATTATCTGCTGATTGTGTGGGTGCTAGTAGCGTGAATATGTTTAAAAATAAAATCGACACATACCTCAGAAGGGCGGGATACACATAGATAAAAGGGTCGGACTATCGATAAGCCAAAGAGCTTCCTTGTCCACCTGTTACCTAGGTTTAATTCTCTGGGTAGCAATCTTGTTAAATCTTGTTAAAAATCCAGTCAAGTGACGTCCCTAGTGTGGATATCGAGGAGGTAGACACAGAGAAAGACCGAGAACAAACCAAGACAGCATTCACAAGATGCGGGTACTCTTAGTAGCCTATACATTTTATATCATCAATCCAAAGAAAGACGAAATAAATCACGAAGAAGCAGTAAAACGACATCAGAAGAGCAAATACATATACATACAAATACATACATTCATATGTAACAAAAACATCGTCAGATAACAGAAACGCTGGTGACGTGTTGTATTTTACTTGCTGGAAACAAAACATCGTGTTTCAAGGCAAATTCTGCAAATTTACATTAATTCACATCTCATGGGTAGTTTTCTGTAGATCAGCAATAATACAACATAACCTATTTATATAAACTCAGTGAACATTAATTTCCCAGAACCTTACTTAATTTCCCGCAACCAGTTATTAATTAATTATAGCAATCGCATCAAGGCAATAAATTGCGCAATAAAGATTTGTTATCGGTGAAGACTCGTTATCGGTTCACGACCCTGTGTCACAGTCTTGTCATCACACCGGCTTCGAACTTCTTTGTCTTCTTTGTGAACGTCTGGGCCATTGGGCGTACGGAGCAGAGGGGTGTTCGAACAGTTTCCGAAGAACGTCACACTCGGCTAACATTTTCTCAATTGCTGGGCGAAACTAATGTGTATATCCGTTTCATTTGCGAAAACATACGTACTCTAATATAATATAGACAACGAAAGAGCCGTAGTGAAATCCCAATCTATTATCCCTTTCCTCTGGAAAGATTCTACTACGGTCCATGACCCTTCGAGCTTCTTCGTTTTCTTTGCAAACCTGTGGGACTTTAATCAGAATGTCCAGTTCACGAAACCGTCGCATCTGGTCTTATAGAGAAGAGAGATGTTCGAGTATTCATTGACTAATGCTAAAACAGTTCGCTTTCGGGAAGATTTACGTTCATATGTTGAAATGTTTCCATAATGTTAT
This sequence comes from Paraescarpia echinospica, assembly GCA_020002185.1. Classification (NCBI taxonomy): domain Eukaryota; kingdom Metazoa; phylum Annelida; class Polychaeta; order Sabellida; family Siboglinidae; genus Paraescarpia; species Paraescarpia echinospica. The sequence continues at coordinate 51,107,323 of CM034536.1, forward strand.
TATAACTCAAAACCAAAATAAGCATAATAAATCACAACGTTATAAAAACGTTGTGTAGCAATAAAATAAGTTTCTCAAATATTGCTGTTAAAAAATGCATAAAAATTTGCCATCTCAGGGATGTGGGGTTGGTATTGGTATCCCAATTCCAATTTGCCCCACAGCCCAATCTATTGCCCCTTAATCGGCCACTGGCACTGGCTACAACAGTCGAGGAAGCAGCTTTAAGGTATACTGTTGAATACACGTTACAAGTGAATATTGGTAAGTGACAAAGGATGGACGTTGAATAAAATTAATAAACTAACAAGTATATCGTATCAGTAAGACACCAGTCACCTTGATACAAAAACAAACGGCTGATAAGTAATAGTAATCAAAGTGCCCCACCAAACAGGATAAGATAATATCAAAAAGCAAGCAAATGCGATGGGTAAACTGGTGTTGTGGTTGTGCCTTTAAACACACCCCATATTTAAACGTGGTCTAAATTGAAAACCGGGACACGCCACCACAAACAAAGGAAGTCAGTTGTTTACATATATTATGCAGAAATACAGTACAGCTATTGAACACAGTTCACAAGTATCTATGAATTTGCAGGAGTAGTAGTAAATTAGGTCCATTTCGAGGGAGGTCGGAGACAGAGCCAGGAAGAAAGAGGAATGACATCACTTCCGGATGAAGATCAAATGGCGCTCCCTGGCGAATAGGTGGTGAACTAGATAACTAGGTCAATTGACGCCCCTTACAGAAAAACGGTGAAACAGTACTGCCTAAATTCATGTCTCTTATGTGGTGGACGACAAAAATAGGTGTGTAAGCACCCCCTGATGAGTATGTTGTGAACTATACAAATATGTCAATGACGTTATTAAGGTCAACGACGACATAAAATATGCATTTTAGCCCTTCAGCACGGTAGACTTGTGACATATTTAATGTTTCATGGCGTTATAGTGGTAGTATTTTAGTAAATTAGTACATTACCAAGGTAATTTCCTATCATTTTATCGTTTCAACACTATAGACTTTTATAATTTGCTTCCTTTAACGCGTGGGTGTCGTAAATTATTGCTAGTTTAGTATATCATCAAGTAAATTATCGTATTAAACTACGTGGGTGTCGTAAATTATTGCTAGTTTAGTATATCTTCAAGTAAATTATCGTATTAAACTGCGTAGGTGTCGTAAATTATTGCTAGTTTAGTACACCATCAAGTAAATTTCAACGGCTATACGGACACCCTCCAAGGCATGAACTTCCTCCTTCTCCTCCACCAAGCCAACCGTCGAGTACGGTAGCGTTTCAGCGCGTTAGACTTGTATTATTTTCGTATTTTAGTGCGTCAACGTTGTAATTTCTAAACATATTTAATGTTTCGTGGCGTTACAGTGGTAGTGTTTAAGTAATTTAGTACAGGTAACTTTCGTATTTTACAAGTCAACACGGTAATTTCTAACATTTCATGGCGTTAGAGTGTAAGTATTTTAGTAATTTAGTACATTATAGAGGTAACTTCCTAACATTTTAGCGTTTCAGCGCCATAACCTTGTATCATTTTTGTATTTTAGTGCGTCAACATGGTAACGTTGTAACATATTTAACGTTTTGTCCATTCAACACGGTAGACTTGCACAATTTTCTTACTTTAACTCCTGGGTATCATAAATTATTGCCACTTTAATACATCACCGGTGTAACTTCCTAACATTCTATTGTTTAAGCATGGTAGTCTTATACAACTGTCTTACTCTAACTCGTGGGTGTTGTAAATTATTGCCAGTTTAGTGCATTTTATTCTTTCAACACGGTAGACTTGTTTCTTACTGAAACACGTGGGTGTCGTAGCTTCGTGCCATTTTAGTGCATCAGCGTGGTAGCATCATAGCATTTGAGCGTTTTAGCGTTTAGTCGGGAATTTTTTTTCATATTTTAGTGCATAACCATGGTAGTATCATAACATTTTAGCGTTTTAGCGGGGTAGCCTTCATAAAATTTTCATACTTTAATGCGTCAACGCGGTAACTTCGTAACATGTTATTGTTTTACCGCGTTAGTCTAGTAGCATTTTAATATTTTAGTACATGAGTTACCATTGCGTATGCGTACTCATGGCTTTTTCCCACGGCGGCAAGTTGGTGAACTATATAGTCACATAAAAAACGCCGCGAGTACATTGCACTGCGTGACTTTCCAACAAACTTGACACATATAAATAAATGTAGCCATTTGAAACAATGTATTACATGCTGACGTAAGCTTCTGCTGATGTAGACATAGTTTTGATTGCAAATGACATTACGCCGGAAACTAGTGTACGTACCTTTATTCATATTATTCTGGCCATTCCCTTTTCGACTCTGGAGAAGTACATAACATGTATGCAAGACATGGTTTGACCTATGCGCAAGCGGCACGCTCGGTTCCAGAAGCTTTGAAGGTTGTGACCGCTGATCTCGCTCTCTCTCTCTCTCTCTCTCTCTCTCTCTCTCTCTCTCTCTCTCTCTCTCTCTCTCTCTCTCTCTCTCTCTCTCTCTCTCTCTCTCTCTCTCTCTCTCTTTCATGCATGGTGTTTATTATAGTTATTCTTCGGTAATGTATTTATAAAGTAACCATGACATAGGCAGCGTTCTCGGCATCCACTTCAACAGCTTTCTGGTCATCCACAACAACTACTTCATCGTCATTGACATCGCTTTCAAGCTTTTTGTTAGCAAAAAAAGTGGACTTTTAACTGCCGATATGTCATTTTGCGTAAGACTACGCACAGCGGCGGCTGTAGGGAAATCCTGTACATTAACGTTACGAATGCCCATTGAATGATTCAGCTGTAATTACGTCAGTATCACAGGAATCATTTTCATTGGCTTAGCGACGTGGATAATCGGAATTTCCGTCGACGCGTCAGAAGGGAAGCCATTTGTAAACACGTCGGTGGGTGCCGTCAGTGGCACTTGCGATTTTGAATGGCAAACTAAAGACAATAACCCTGCCGACTCAGGAAGTTCAAAACAATAAACATGATGTACTACTTTGGATGGCGGCCTAAATAAACGGATGGCGGATATTTCTATCGTTGCCAACGGATGGCGGGCGTACTCGTAATAACTCTTAAGGGTTGGCGTACCCGCCATCAGTTATTACACGTAGCGTGACGGTTGCATAGGTATGCAACTTGACTACTTCTAACAACTATTATCCGTACTTTTTGAAGGTCGTGCGCCGACTCCGCCTCTGAGAGCGCATGCGTGCAGGGAAGTCGTTTATTTTTGTGAGCTATGTTATTACATTAAGTTTTTGTTTCTTCTTCTTCTTCCAATACACGCCTAGCCTCAACATGCTGAGGATACAGGCGGTGCCGTGGCATGGCAGGCGAACCATAACTTAAATCAGTTACAAAGAATTCCTACAAGACATGATGCTATCCTTGATCTTTATTGTACGAATAAACCAGGTGTACTTAAATCTATAAATACTGTACCAGGTTTTTCAGATCACGATTTTATAGTAGTGGATACTATGATTAAAGCAATGTCAACAAAGACACCACCTAGGAAGTTGTATGAATGGTCTAAAGCAGATTGGGGTGAAATTAAAAGAGATACTGAATTATTCACAGATCATTTCCTGGATGTTTCATGTAGTTCAGAAGAACAAAGTGTACAGTCTCTTTATTTAGTATTCACAGAACATGTACATAATACGATGAATAAATATGTACCAACATACTGGTCTAAAACCAGAGTTGATTTACCTTGGTTATCAAACAGTTTGAAAAGGAACTGTAAGAAAAAACAGCTTTTCTATAATCGGGCAAAACATTCTAAAAACCCAACACACTGGTTAAAATACAAAGAATTGGCTAAGCAAAATAGAAAATATATACGTAAAGCTCACTGGCAGCACCTGCATGGTATTTTTAAGACTGCTCAGGATAACGGTAAGCTAAAACCATTTTGGCATTATACAAAGTCTCTACAGCAAGATTCAGTTGGTATATCTCCTCTAAGAACTGGTGGTCAACTTTATTCTGATTCTAGCAGTAAAGCCTCCATTTTATCTAGGCAACTCAAATCGGTTTTCACTAAAGACACCGATTGTCCTAATAGAAATATGAAAGTTGATGGTCCTCATTTTCTAGATATTGATACTCTCATATTTAATGTGGTGGGTATTGAGAAGCTACTAAGGGATATAAACCAGATAAGATTCCAGGTAGAATATTGAAAGAATTTGCTTCTGAGCTAGCTCCGTTTTTAACATTTTTGTTCAGAAAATCATTGCATTCTAGGGAAGTACCAGCTGAATGGTGTAAGCAATGGATCACACCAATATCTAAGAAAGGTGTAAAATGTGATCCAAGCAATTACAGACCTGTATCACTAACATGTATTGTTTCAAAAATAATGGAACATGTGATTTGTTCCCAAATTCGTCAACATCTAGATGACCACAATATTATATCTCCCTTTCAGCATGGTTTTAGAAAGAAACATTCTTGTGAAACTCAATTGTTACTAACAACAAATGACATTGCAAAATTACATGATCAGAATCTACAAGTGGATATTGCTATTCTCGATTTTTCTAAAGCTTTTGATGTTGTACCACACAACAGACTGTTAAATAAGTTGAATTATTTTGGTATAAATGGAAATGTTCAAAATTGGATAAAGTCATTCTTAATGGGTCGAACTCAACGTGTATTGGTAAATGTTAATTTTCTTATGATGAAGAAGTAGCATCCGGTGTTCCTCAGGGTACAGTAATGGGACCACTATTGTTTTTATTATACTGTAATGATCTTCGAGGTGTTATTTCTCCAGGTACAAGAGTAAGACTCTTTGCTGATGATTGTTTGATTTATAGACCAGTTCAGTCTTTACAAGATCAACTAACATTGCTACAAGATTTAGACAGCCTTGTTAAGTGGAGTGTTGATTGGGGCATGACATTTAATATTTATAAATGCAATATAATGAGCACAACTTCTGGTCTTCATTTACATCGTTTTTATCACATGGGCGGGCACATTTTGAAAGAGGTCAATGATGCAAAATATTTGGGGGTTATTTTATCAAATTATATAACTTGGTCTAATCACATTGCTGAAGTGGTTAAGAAAGGTAATCAAAAACTTGAAATTTTACGTAGAAATCGTAGGGGCTGTTCACAAAAATGTAAAACAATTGCAATATATTTCATTAGTAAGAGCTGGAATGGAATATGCTGCAACAATCTGGGATCCATTCCTAATGAAAGAAATTAACAGCCTTGAAGTAATTCAAAGACGAGCAGCAAGATGGACAAAAATAAGTGTGACAGAATTATTAAAAGACTAAAATTGGGCACAATTAACAGATCGGAGACGTATCATACGTTTAACTCTGTTTTGTAAAATAAATAATGATGAATTGTCAATTCAAAATTTTCAGACTTTGGTGTGCAAAAGGTTAATAGAGCTACACGGGCAGGATCATCGATGGGTCAAGATGGGAATATTTTATTTAATCATAAATTAAGTAGACCTAGTTGTAATAAAACCATTTTGTTTAAATCTGTAATTTTAAGAACTATACTAGATTGGAATAAATTATCCAGCAATATTCTTGCGGCCTGCACCAGTACATCATTTCGGAGTAGGCTAGAGGCGCTACCCTGAACGCATTGCCTCTCATCTATCATCCATGTGTTGTCCCTTCTGGGAATTTATGGATTATTTTTCAAGATTAAGATTAAGATCCTCGTCAGGTAAAATGACGGCTCCCATCCATTTCCGCTAAAATGCCGGCTCCCACTCATTTCCGCTAAAATGGCGGCTTCCATGCACTTCCTATCGACATGGCGTTCCCGTGTGGGTACATCCGCTAAAATGCCGTCTACCGTGTTCTAACTTCCACTGAAATCGTGTCTACCTGCGGCCAAATGGAATATAGTATTTCGGCATTCTTCAGGTAGTGGTGGAAATATGATTAAGCTGTTGTTGTCGCTTCTGCAGCTGTGATAAAGTTGGCTGAATAGGCTCTGCGTTAGGCTGGCGCTGCATGGAGCATTTTATAATGAAAGTTAACTGGATAACGCTGCGTTATTATGGTGTATGTGCTAGGCAGTAACGTCGCATTCCTTAGCTGGCGGTGCTAGCAGCTGTCACTGGCGTAGTTGTGGCAGCGCGGATGGCTGTAGCTGGAGGCTAATTTTATAATGAAAGCTAGCTGAATGATGCTGCGTTATTAATGTGAACGCAATAGTTGGAATATAGACAAATGCTGCGGCTGTTGGATGTATTGGCATAGCGCGGAGAAATAAATAATAATGAGGCTTTATAACGAAATCTAGCTGGCTGATGCTGCTGGCTGATGCTGCTGGTAGGCAGTCGAGATATCGTATTTCGGCATTCTTTGACAGGCGGTGGTATTATGAGTAAGCTGTAGTTATCGCTTCTACAGTTGGCTTTACGGGACCTGTGCTAGGCTATCGCTGCGCGGAGCATTTTATAACGAAACAAGCGCTGCTGTATTGGCTTTTTTGTGGTCGTGCGCAAGTAGTTGGATTGTGAACATATGAAAGGAGATGGTGAGATATATATTTTATTAAGTACTCTGGTCTGCCATACACGAATCCGCTATTACCCCTGTCCCACTCCGGTGGAACCGGGCCAAAGCCATTACGTTCGGGTGGGTTTGGAGCTGGGCTAAAATCGAAGATAGTTCGTTGGGGTGGTGGTTCGAAAGTACGTGCGCGCCATCGACTGCGCACAAAAATATTATAAGTCAGTGTGTTTCTGGGGGGGATAATTCGTGGCGCGTAGGTCGGTCTGGTGTAATCATCGCTGAAGTCTTCAAATTCATCACGGGCGGGCTCCTGAGTAGTGGGCGTTGTTGGAGGCGGCTTTGGGCGGCTTACCCCGATTACTTTAGCTGTGGGAAGGTTTGGGGGCGGTGCTGAAAGATCGACACGGCGAGCGGGCGGCGCGACTGGCGAAGCCTGGCTTGGCGCTTGCGTTGGGTCGGTCTGTGGGCCGGGGGCTTGGTCGACACGGCGAGCGGGTGGCACGACTGGCGAAGGCTGGCTTGGCGCTTGTGTTGGGTCGGTCTGTGGGCCGGGTGCTTCAAGTATATGCACGCAAGTACCACGGCCGATATTATACGTGCGATGGATAAGGCCGGGTGACGCTATGATGTGGTGTCTGATCGGTGGTGGTAAACCAAATCCACATCTGTAAATATAACACACTGTTAGTTATACGATTCAGCGGCGGTAGTAGCAGGCGTGCGACGGCGCGCAAGAAATAGAATGCCGCGTCCTACCTGTTGATTGCGCGGCGACGTGTCCATAACAAGCATATCGTTGTGATTGATGCCGGGTGGTCTAACGAAGCCATTTCGTTTGGACGGCAACATAATGGTCGTTCCCCGTCCCACGTAAAGCGTTTCGAAGCCTTTATTTTGGCGTCTGTAAATAAAAGTTTTAGTTAGTATCGTTGAAGGAAAGCCGTTATTTGGGCGTCTGTAAATAAAAGTTTTAGTTAGTATCGTTGAAGGAGGAAACATGTAAATTGTAGTTAGTATCGTTCAAGGAACGTATATAAATCTGTAGGTGAGAAAAACCTAACGTACCTCGCACCTGGTTCTGCGTCGTTGTTCATCGCGGCCGTTTAAGGGAATGACGCGCGTTTGTTTGCACAACTGTAGGCGGTGTTTTGGAGGCCTGCCAATGGGCACGTAGGCTTACATTAGCGCTTATGTAACTGGTTACATAAGTGCATAAAGCGTTACATAAGTGCATACAGCCTTAATAATTAGTTAATCGCGTAAAAGAAAACGGTCTATAATATGAAGAAAGGACTGAAGAATCTTATGGTAAACTTATATTAGAAAATAATGCTCTATGAAAGCGACGTTCCGTTTGTGCACTAACGTGACCGAGAGTTTTTTCAGTTTTAGTAACCTTGCGAAAATCGGCTGTTTTCTGGCGCGCGTGCGCGAGCGCACGGTAGCTATGCGCTATGTTAATATAAATAGGGGTGGTCGAGAACGCCTCTATATTCGCTTATTGTCGGTGTAGTAACTTTGTGTGTTATTTTTGTTGCCCTCGCAGAGCATCGTTGCTGTTGACATCATGGCGCCTGTTCAAGGAAACCTCCAGAAGAAAAAGAAAATTAGAAAGCCGAAGTTAACGGGCGTAGCGGCCGGGATTGCGAGAGAATTGAAAGCGCCTGCAGCGACTGCCACCTCTGCGTCCCTGGGCGATACCTCGCTCAGTCTCGATTCGTCCTTGGTGAGTTTTTTGAGCCGGCTGCGGTGACTCTGAAAGAGTTCTTACAGGCGACGGATGGTGTATATAAGATATCTACACACGTGAAAATTACAGGAATCGCGTGGCGTGGGAAATGCACGTACATTGGCTGTTCTGACTATAAGCGTAAAATACGATGTTTCCCAGGCGGCACTATGGCGTGCGCGGTGCACGGTGTACAAATGAAACCGAATTTTTTTTTTTCGGTGCGCGTCGTGGTGGAAGGAGTCGGGGCTGATGAAGAGGATGTGGGTATTTGGCTTACTCTATTTTCGGAAGCGATGTCGGTACTCGTCGATTACGATGCCGACTATCTGGCCGATATGATGCCAGAGAAGCTGCGCGAAACTGTAACGATCCTAGTCCCGTACAATCCTGGAGGTGACCCTGCAAAAGGTCGTATGGGGCACTATTGACATGTACAACGACCGGAGTGTGAGTGTTATCTCGAAACAACACATGCCCAGTAAGACAAAACGAACATCACCGCCTAATGGTAAGAGAACGCACCTTTTTGAGAACTGTACGAAAAAAAGCCCACCTCTAATAGGCCACACGATCCCAGAGCACACCATTTCCAGTGAGAAAACAAACCTTATCGAGAACCGTAGAAAAACCTGCCTCTACTTGTCTGCGCGTTCCCTCTAACGGTAGTCGGCATCGTCAGCGCTGCCACCTAGTAGGGTTAGAGCCCCAGTGAAACACACCTTATTAATAAAAGAACAGACTTGTGGCATAAAGCCTTATATAGTCATGTGATGCTTAATGAAAAAAACGTACGAGAAAACACGCCTTCTGCGCCCGTCCTATGACGAAAACAAGCGGCCGTAGTCGTCTAGCGGTAGTCGGCATCGACAGCGCAGCCACCTAACGACGGTAGGCACCCCAGGTGAAATTGAAAACAAAGCGTCGCCGTCTAACGGTAGTCACCTTATCGAAAACGAACCCCGTGGTCGCCGCGCTTAACAGTGAGAAAGCGTCGTCGCCGCCTAACGGTCGTTGCGCGCGGCTTTATAGTCGGTGTCGGTGATTCGTCGTAGTTAATATTGTTCCGACATCGACAAGGACGGACGCGCGTGCTCCTCTGCTGCTGCTGCTGTCACCTACCGCAATAGAGGCGTGCCGCTACCACCGACGATGCACGAATGCCCGAAATGCGGTCGAAGCATCTAAAAATCTACGGTATTCCGCCGCCGCCGCTAACACCACCGCACGACGACGACGGCCTACGGCATACCGTTCGCGAGCACTGGTCTAGCATCCGCACGTGTATAGCGCGCGGTCCCGTCCAGTCTAGATATAACTTCGAAATGGACTGTTTGGACACGGCCGCGCTCGACGCCCGACTACGACTGATGTTCGAGGAGCATACTCGAGCGTTTAAGATCAACATAAGTTTCGGTTTGATTCTTCGTCACAAGGAGACGGGTCGCTACAGGTACTACCATTCGTCGTGCAACTGTTACGGCCGCTATCTCGAGTCGCCCGTCCTCGTTACCGACGCCGCGTCGTTCGAAACATTCCTCGACGCCGACCGACAGCCCGACGTTCTTAAGTATGTCATAGCGCAGAGACCCGACTCGGGGTGGATCGAAGAATTGGTGACGAACGTTACCTACTTTCTCAACGCCATCATCCACCATCCTATCAGGTGCGCGCGATAGCGATTCCCCGACTACCTGCGCACCAACAAGGCGCTCCTCGGTCTAGCGAAAGATCGACACATCTACCATCCGACGCCGTCCGTATTTCAACGGCTGGAGGACGAGAGCGTCTACGTGGACGAACGCCTGCGCTACTACCCGTACAGGGCGACGTACGACTTCTAGTGCTACTTCGACGATCGCGATCTAGCAGCGGACAGCGCCATATGCCGGTGGATAGCCCGTCACGAGCTACTCAGCGTGACCGTCGCCTCGAACGTCCCCGGGCACGAGACGGCGCGCTGCTTCGTCACGACTGGTGATTCGTGCGAGCTCACGAAGCGCCTGATCGCCGCCTGATCTGCGACCGTCGTACGACGCGACCTTCGAGGCGATCGCCACGCTCGACGATGAATGGGGAGCTCGCGCGACGGAGAAGGAGGCGTCGCGCGATAAGAGCCTGTACACCGTGCTCGACGGTCACCTGTGGACGCACCTGCGCCGCCACCCCGTCCTCGGCTTCAGTTCGGGTAAATACGATCTGAACGTCGTCAAGAATTATCTCACACCCCTGTTCATGACCAGAGTGGCGCAGAGCATCTCGTCGTCGTTTACGATCAAGTGTCAGAACAACTTCATGTGTCTAACGACGGCGACGCTCAACTTCCTGGACATCACCAACTTCCTGGCCCCCGGTGTCAGCTACGATAAGTTTCTGAAGTCCTACGGCTGCGACGCGAAGAAGGGCCACTTTCCCTACGAGTACCTCGACGACCTGCGAAAACTGGACTACATCGAACGTACCGCGCCCCCTGTTTCAGTTCTGCGCGATGGACACCGACTCGGCGTATTTGAGCCTCGCGGGATGCGACCTCGACGAGCTCGTGGCGACGGCTAAGCGCGAACACTACTTCAGGCACCGCGGAGAGTGGTTCCCGTCGGAACACTGCGACGCGCAGTGGAGGCGTACGTGCGGAGCCGGCTCACCGGACGAGCGTGGGACGCGCCCGACGAATGTTGCGCGAGACGGCACAGGTACGATAAGCAAACGCCGGACCTCTTCAAAGAGGTATGGTCCGGTCGCGGTATCATCGCGCTCTGCAGCAAGACCTACTACTGTTTCGGCGGCGCCTGCGGCGACAAGTACAGCACGAAGGGGCTGAGCAAGCGTCAGAACGACATCGACAAGGACGTCTTCCTCGGCGTGCTGCGCGGACGACGGAGCGCCGGCGGCTGGAACCGCGGCTTCCATGTGAAGGAATCGTCCGTGCTGACGTTCATTCAGGAGCGCGCGGCGTTGAGCTATTTCTACGCCAAACGTCGCGTGCTCGACGACGGCGTCACTACGGCCCCGATACTCGTATAATCAACCTACCTAACCTAAGGATTATCCCTACCTACCTAAGGGGGTCACCCCTCCCCTCCTCTAGTAGGGGTAGGGTATGTATATATGTATGTATGTATGTATGTATGTATGTATGTATGTATGTAGGGACGACGACGACTAATAAAAAATGAGTGAACAACACGCGGTACAGTTTTCATCATGTTTTTATTTACTACACAACACCCTCGTTACTTCGGTCTTGCCTGCCTAATACGGCGAGGAGCCCGTGACCAGCAGGTCCGACAAAGTCGGTTTGGATACTCGGTCGTTGTTCAACAATAGCATTCAAAGCGATAAGCGTTCAATGCGGTTTTAGCCAGTCGAATACGAGACAGTCGTTGGCCACCCTATCGGGGCCGAACAGGCACCGTAAGAGTAGGTAGGCGACGCAATATTGTCCGCACACGTTAGATACGCCGCTCTGCAGTCTCTTGTCGTTGTACGTCCACGAGTCGCAGTTGCGGCGAAGGAAGGCGCGGAAGTCGGCTTGCAGCAGCGGCCGTCCGTACGAATCGAAGTACTCGACTCGCCGGTCGGCGTCCACGTAGACGGCCACCCACTGCTCCCCCGGTTCGTCGCCGTCGTCGGTGTTGCACACGAACGCCGTCGGGTAAGCGGTGAGCCGCCGTTCCGGTAGCTCGTCTTTAGGTACGACACCGACGACGACGATTTTAGTGTACGCGTCGACCGCCAGGCGACGCATCAGCTGAAACGTGTCCATCTCAGTAGTCGTACACGACGTTCCGGTTCTTGTCGATTTCGAGCACTGTCTCGAACTCCCCGTACACGACGACGTTCACCGTCCGGGGCAGCGCCTGCGCGAAATGGATCTCGGCGCGCAGGTTCCCCTTACGCACGACGTTGAAATGATCGCCGTCGCAGCAGTCGGGCGACCGATCGAAACCGAAGACGGTGTAGCCGTCGCCGAATTCGGAGCGCGTCAGGTCGATCCCCTCGTCCTCGTACTCTTTCCCCGTCGCGGGAAGACGTTCATGTAGCTTCGGATGTAGCGCCGATGCGCGATGTCCGGCTGCAGCGGCTTGCTCGGCACATGGCGTCCGTCGACGTAGAGGGCGAGGAAATTTATGTCGTTGTGCTTCACGTTGAACGGGTTTTTATCGTAGCCCCGTTGTAGGAGTCGTTGTCGATCAGGCACTTGAACACGCGACTCGGGAGCGTGCCCAGTTAGACGTTCTCGTGCGTATGAGACATCGTGCCCTGCGGTATCGAGAACACCTTGCAGTCGACGCGAAGCAACGGGTACTTGGCCGTCCCCTTCGTCAGCGCTTTGATGTGACCGAGCTTGACGGCCGGGTTCACCTTGGCCTTTCGCACCTGCAGATAGGTCTCCAGCAGGACGATTTTGAACCCCGGATCGACTACGTCGCCTAGGAGCGCGAAGGCGTCCTTGGTTCGCACCAGTCGGACCTTTACGTCAACGCCGTTCATCAGGTACCGGTTTTGTATAAACACGTCGACGTGCAGGCGTCCCAACATGTCCACCTCGCGGCTGCCGTGTATGTAGTTGTGCCGATGCGCGTACCCGGCGTTGCCGTTCCTCGCCGTCTCCATGCGACCGGCGGTGTCCTTGCACCACAGGCCGGCCTCGAGCTGCAAGCGTTTGGCGTCGGACCCGTAACTGAGCAGGGTCTCGATGTAGGCCCGTTACGGATACGTATTGGTCGACTACGTCACGAGTGTGCCGTTCAGCGATACGTCGACTTGACTGAACATCGAATGCAGGAAATTGTTGACCGGGGCCACGACGCTGTCGTTCGCGAGATCGGTGCCGTCCCCCTTCACCACCTTGAGTCGCTCGTACAGTCTAGCGGTCGCCAGGTCCAGATAGTCGTCTCCGGAGCCCGGGACGAGAAACTCGATAGGACCGCCCGCGTCGAGGGCCTTCAGCGGCTGGTGATCGATCCACTGGCCGCTCTCGATGCTCGTCGGGACGCTGAACAGGTCCAGTTCGCTCTTTAGGCCCTCGCACGACTGTCGATGCACGAACTCCATTCTTCTACGCGGGGAATACGTCGTCGCTCGACGTCTGTTCCTTTCGACGGCGACTCTTCTTACTGGTCGTAGCCGGTGTGCCAGGCGGTTTTATGCGTCGTCGTCGCTTTTTCGGCGGCGGCGAGTTCAACAGCCCGTCGAGAAAGTCGGCGCCCGCCTCCTTCGGCCGCGCGTTAGATAGTGTATACTGACGACTATAACCGTGTACAGGACGACGATCTGGCACAGGAAGATGATATCGGCTTTAGGGCATTCGTTGCCGCAGATACGCCACGGAACTTTCGTGGCGGAGGAGTCGTCGACGGCATCGGTCGCATCCACACAGACGCATGAGTCGACGGCGGGTTCTTCGACAAACACGCCTGAGTCGACGACGGAATTCGGCATCGGCTGTTGCTGTCGTATCGACGGTGTTTATAGCGCGACGGCTGTCCGACGCAACGGTATCCTTCCTTTATCGCGCAAAGACGCCATGGAGCGCGTTCGTCGACGGGGGTGCTGTCGACGCTGCAGTCGACGCTTGTCGTCGCCTTTGGGCGCTCTGTCGATACAGCTGTACCCGCCCTTAATCGTATAAAAAAACGAAGAATGTCTCCAGCACTTCGCGTATCTCATCCAACAACGCGTCATCATCCCTTATAGTCCACCAACGCCTTGGCGTCGATCCAGCTGTTGAACGAGGCCGGATCGCCGGACCATTTGACGAGCACCTCTTCACCCTTACCGCGTCGACGCCTTTGTAGAACCGCCTCCACCCGATATAGTTTATCATTCGAGACGATTACTATTTGTAGCTCCGGTTCGTAAAAGGTTCCGTCCAGTATCGTTCCGGCGTCGTCCATCTATCGGTAAACGGGAGGGTCGGACGGGTGCGATTCTATGACGGTGAAGACCTCTTCGCTCCAGTTAGCCATGTACCCCTTCTTGAAGCGCCCCTTCGCCTTGCTGATGCGTACGCGGTCTCCCTCTCGCAGTTTCGGCTTGATTTTTTTACCCCCGCCGCCGCAGTACATCCGCTGCCTCACGCTCTCCTGATTCGCGGCGTTGACGCTCGCCGGCGTCCTACCGAATCTTCGATGGTAGGCGTTGTTGTACGACCGCACGAAGTCCTGCAACGGCTCCACGTACCTCAGCGTCTGATGCTTCGTGAAGTACCTCCATATGCGTGTCTTCAGCGTACGATTGAATCGCTCCACGACACTCGCTTTGGTCTCCTCGTTGTGCGTTACGAAATGGTGGACGCGTCGCGCCTTCAACATTTTCTAAAGGGGCCTGTTGAGAAACTCCGTCCCCTTGTCGGTCTGCAGGGCGATCGGCGATTGTTCAGAGACGACAGCAGGCCCTCGAAGGCCGTAACGAGCGCCGGACCGGTTTTACTCTTCAACGGGACGCATCACGCCCGCTTCGAGAAGACGTCGATGACTGTCAATAGGAACGCTATACCGTCGTTGTGTTTTTTCAGTTTAGCTACGTCGACGAGATCGGCTTGCCACTGCTGGTTTCAACCGCCCACGATAACGCAACGTCGTTTGAAACGTCGTCTGACCGGTTTGTGAATCGTATAGGCGTCCTGCTCCGTTAGCCACCGCTCGTCGATCGGCTTGGGTACTACGGTCGCCCTGTGCAACGCGTCGACGCCGCCGTAACTGCCCGCCCGTTTCGGGTCGAAGTAGGCGTGCTTCAGGCGGTCGTCCCGTTGTTGTTGTTGAGGGCGCTTTCGTTGCGCTCCACCATGAGGCCGCTGGGACACCATGGCGGCGGCGGCAGAGATACGGCGAACGATATACAGATGTATAGGGCGAAAGCCGCCGCGACTACGCCGGCGAGGGCGACGACGAGCACCGACCTTCGAGAGGGCATACTAGCTTGTGAGCGGCTCGGACGTTCCTCGACCTGTTTAAAAGGCGGCCCACCCCGTGCGTTCGAGAGATTGAGTACGGGTCTTTCGCTTCTGCGCGCGCTGTATGTACGCTCGACGCTGGGGATTACTAACGAGCTCCATAGGGACGTTCAACCGCCTTATATGGTCCCCAAACGCTTCCCAGCCAACCGGCGCGGGCGTCATCTTCCTCTTTCGCATGAGATCGTTCACTAGATCTACCATGTTGCTTCCGGCGATAGGCGCACCGTCGTACACGAGCTCCCCTCGATCGCTCCAGCGAATCAGCGGGTCGGTTTTCAGTTTTGCCATCAGGAGGCGGGCCTTTTCTTTCAGAATTTTCGGTACACTCTTCACGATCTCGCTCTCCGTATCGTCCGGCGGCGGCGGCGATGGCGATTGGTCGGTCGTCGTCGACGAATCTCTGTCGTTCACTATGGACACTCGCGTCGGTTGCTGCGCGCGAGACGTCTCCATGGCGTTGTAGCGACTCAGCAGTTGATTATACGCCGCTACTTTTACTCGTTCAGACAAATCCGTACCCTCGAGAACGGCTTTCATGTCATCGTCCAAGTTACTCATCACACGCGACGTGGTCTTGGTCGGTTGCGATAGTAACGGGAGTAGACGCTCCAACAACCGGGGGTCTACCAACGCCATCTTCTTCGCGTGCTGCATCAAACTATAGACTGTCTGAGGAGGGGCAGAAAGGCGCTCGCCAACGGTGCCAGGAGCGCCGTCAGAAAAGCACCCGACCCCGTCTGCAGGACGGCCCTCTTCTGTTTGATGGGTACTTTTTTCGACGTTAGCTTGCGCAGATGGTTCCTGTACTTTATCAGCACTTTTTTCTGTTTCGCCGACAATTTCACGTTCCCTCTCAGAATGTTGTACGCGCAGTCGCACAGACTACAGATGAGATCGGAATCCGTGTGGGCAATTACGGCTTTTCTCAGATCCGAATTCTTCTTGTATCTACGCAACAGCTGCAGGGCTAGAAAGTGCCTCTTCACGTGCTCTGTCATCCTGACTAATGACGTTGGCCGCGACGCGCTCCAATTTTATACTCTCGTCGGCGCGTAGACGTACTGAATGCGATCGTCAGGAAAAATGTCCGTACGCAGGCGCATGGTTTCCGGTGTTTCCTGTTTCAGGTCCACCAGGAGGTAACCGTAATCTGCTGACGTGGCATCTTTGAAGGCCTCCATCATGTAGTTGGTTCTACCCGGATACATTTGTTTCGCCAGGTGACCTACTTGCCCCGCGTCCCGGGGACTCTTAAAGAGGACCATATACTGCGCGTTTAGGCTGATTGTGCGGTTTTCTTTCCCTTTCGGAAAGAGATTCTGCAGAAGCTGTACGACGGACGCGTTGCAGTGATGACTTTTTTAGTATACAAGGTCGTGACCCTACTATCGGTCTCCTCCATAAGGTCATCGATTATTAGAAGCGTCCTCGTTTTGGCGTCTAAAAGCTTCGGATCCGGCAAACCGTCTACAAATTCTACACCGGCTGTCATAGAGTCGCAGGCGGTTTGCCACTGGCCGTAACACCACAGGATTTTCTCCGGCCGCGGCTCGATCATAGAGGAGGCAAACTTTAGTAGACGAGTGACGAAAGTAGTCTTGCCGCACCCCGTAGGGCCGGCCACTATACACGTAAAAGGATGCTTCCACGTCGCTTCCATATCGACGACTGGTGCGCAGACAACGAACGATGACTTTTATTCGTTTCTTCTATATTCACGTCGCACCTCCATTAACAATTTGCCGAGTATGTTCTGTCCTTCTTTATACCCGTGGGCGCAACCCCCAAAGGCTTCTTTCGATGGCACCCACTCCACCAATTCGGCGTCCCCGGTAGCCAATAGGGCGTCTTTCAACTTTTTCGACGCCCCGAACTTACTCATCAACAGGCTCTTCATACGCTCGACTCTAACGGCGTCCCATTCAGCGCCCGTTCTCGTTTTCCTGATTCCGTAACTTCGTCGCTTCGCTATATACGCCGACCACGCCGATTTGATGTACTCCGCGTTTGCGTCTTCTTCGTTAAACATTGCTTTTCTAAACTGGTAAGCGTGCTCGACGGATTTGAAACCCCGACCTTTCGCCACGACTCGATGAAAATTCGACAGGAACGACATCGACCCTCCGAAACGTAAAAGCTCCATACCGCTGATCTAAACTGACTACGCCTCACGCGTAACCACTATATAACCACATAGGTCTCATTACCAATTTCCTCGCTAGAGGCGCTAGTGCGTATTTTATTTCATCTCAGTCACTAGAGGTCAGCACATTATCGATTATCTCACTAGAGGGCGCACACACCATTCATCAATCAACATCAATCAAACTTTTTTATAAGTAAGCTGTCAGCTTTTTATAAGTAAGCTGTCATCGCCGGCTGCGCAATTTTGAGTCATGACCGGTATCGTAAGCAACATGATAACTACTGAGGCGCATTAAAACAAAAGGATTGGTCAAATCTCAAAATCCATAAGCAGTATTCCAGTTGTCAACAGATTGGTCAAGGCGCTAGGGAGCTACGGTGGATAAGCAACAGAAAAAGCCCTAGTTCCAATGTTAGTGTTGACTCTAGGAACAAACAGCAGGTCAGAACTAGATGATCGAAGCTGGATAGGTTTTCTTACAGGAGTAAGCAATGAATGCAAATAGATGGTTGCTTACTGGAGAGTGCCTGGTATGTAATGGTACAGCATATCTTAAATATTATATATACGATATCGCACAGGAAGCCAATGCAAAAACTTCAAAAGTGGTACAGAGCGAGAAAAACGAGGAGATCTTGTAACTACTCTTGCTAGACAATTTTAAACACGCTGAAGTTTTCTGATATCCTTGCTAGATATATTACAAAGGAGGGAATTGCAATAGTCGGGTCTGCTGCTAACGAGCGCTGTTGCAATAGTTTTAGCAACAGAAAATTACATATACCGGCGAATATTCTCTCGGATTCATTTCTAGTTTTGGTAATACCAGAGAACGAGAAGCTTAACATTTGTATTTTTGACGGTACAATAGAGGTATGATAGTTAGAGAAGATATTTTGGTTCTTGTTCAATGTGCAGGGTACATATGAGTAATCGTGAACATCGAAGATGCTAGTAAAATAGTATCTTGTTGTTATTTAAGCCTACTATTGCGTTAATATACAACTTTAATAGCTATACTGCTTATGTGTATATGATTATTGTCAATCCTGGTCAATAAGTGATAATAGGGACTCAAAGGCTTATATATTGTGCATATGTGTTTAACACTGATGTTGCTTTACTGTGTGGGCTGGTCGCCGTTGTGGATTCTTTATCAATTGAGATGTGTTAAGCGGTACCGGTGTTGTTTAGACGTGATGGCGAGAAGGTATTTGTTTTGCGTGTACTGTTGCTTTAAGTTTCTGGTTGTGTCATGCGTAATATTGTTTACTGTAACATATGTCATTGTTACAGGGTCTGTGCAATAAAGAATTTAACGAGAACAACTTGTCATCATTTCGGGATCCAACTAGTAATATAGTGGAACCCATCCTGACATGTGGGTCAAGCGCCTCGTGACAACTGGTGTCCGGAAGTGGGTTAGCCCGACAAGGATCGACACGTGGAATGAAGATCCTGTCGTACAGTCGTGCGATTGTGTAAGGGTGAGAGATCGCTGAACAATTGCATAGCGTCCAATGGACTGGTATTGTGTAACTATACTTGTCATATTAAATGTGTGGTGCTTGCAGTTGTTAATATTGGGTCAGATTGTATATTTATGTGTGTTCATAATCAGATTGTGAGTATCAGTCTGTGTTTTTATATCCTGAATGTTGTTGGACATGTCCAGCTGTGTCCCCTCTGTGAGTCAACATGTGTCTTTTAATATTTTAGTTCACCATTTCAGACCTTTTTAATTTATTTTATTTAATTTATTTTCGCTGTTTCTTGTCAATATGGCGGATGAACGATTCATAGAAATGATAGCACAGTCCAATGCAGTATTAGTGGCAATACTAGCTAAAGCTCTGCAAGAGTTGAGGGCCCGTCCTGTCCCCTAAGTCAAGTTAGCCAAGTTCATGGGGTACCCAACCGAGATTGGGAACCTAACTGTTACTGAGTGGCTCGACGAGTTTGACGTGTATGCCCGTCAAATATGAGTACTGAATGAGGAGCGAGCAATGGCTATTCTCGACAACTTGGGAGGGTGTTCTCGGAAAGAAATATTGTGCCACTCTCTCTCTGTGCAAAATGATGATAAACCATTGGTAAGATTACCGAAATTGCGGTTCGGGCCACTTGAAACGGTGCATTCGTCAAGTGCAAAATCCTATGTCCAATGCAGCTAGATGGGGAGACGCTGGCACAGTACACCACCGTGCTTATGTGGCAGAGGGTCGAGCTCTGGCCGTGCTGTGGGAAAACGCCCTGGAAGAGCAATTTTCCAGGTTGTTAGGGAACAGTCAGTTCTCCTGGATTAGTTAGGCGGATTGTTATGCATTCCGCAGGCAAGTCGTTTTATCACATGCGTGATGAGGCACTGTGTATGTTTCCTGAGGACGAGGCAAGAATCAGTTGCTGCCGATACTTTGGTTACTAAGATATTGCAGGCGCAGCAACAACTGCAAACACAGATTATGCAGCTTGTGTCACAGCAGGACCAAACAGCGAACCAGCTGCAGGAAGTTCTGAACCGCTTTCCCTCTAGTCGCACTGTCAGGCGTCTATCTGCTCCATCAAAATGACCCGTGGTGGTCCCTGTTTCTACTACAAAGAACAAGGACACTTAATTCGTGGGTGTCTGTGAAAGAGGAATGCGGGTTTGGGTAGCAGAGTGTCTGAGCATGCTCGATGGTCAGATTTGGTTTGAGGTGTGGTGTGGATAGATCGAGTTTCGTTTGAGAAGTTGGCTGCTGCAGAAGACATACTTGTGGAGTTGGAAGGGACGTTGTCGTAGGCAGGGACTAGAGAGACACCGCTCTGTAGACAGGTGGAATCCCTAGAGGCCGTCCAGGAGCAGATGAGGATCCTGGAGGAGGAACAGGGATATGCCCTGGGAACCCTGGCTGAGAAATACATCCGCTTCACTGAGCAGTACAACTGTGACGTTGCCTGCATGAGACGGGGCATCGCCATGCTGGAGAAGTGCGTGCAGGAAAAGCGGGAATCATTGGCAGAAGTGGAACGGGAGTTGACCTTGCAGAAAACTGCGTGTGCGTTGCTCATGTCGAGCAACCAGACGAGCAAACTACGAGAGCTGGAACACGAGAACACGTTTCTACGGGAGAAACTGGCAAACGCAGGATGTGATTTTAATGGAGATTGTGAACGTGCGCAGGAGTTGGAGACAATGCTACAAGAGTCACAGACGATGGCAGTCGAGGTGGAGCGTGACCTTGAAGCGGAATGCAGCCGACTGGGGGAACAGCTGCGGACTCTGGAGGATGTGTGACTAACCAGACCGAGATGCTCCACCAGTTTCCAGGCTGATGTTAACGTACGGTGCAGTGCTCGTCTATCTGAGAATGAGGCTGTGCAGAGTGAGAGGGATGGCCTCGCCACCAAGCTTGTAGATCTGTCAGGAGAAGTGATTCAGATATCAGACCAGCTTACAACTGGAAAGAAAGGACAGAAAACCTATGCACAGACTCACTGCATGTTTTTAGAACTTACCATGTATGGGTATTTGGAGCTGAGGTAGTTGCCTGCACGAGCGGGGCATGAGTTTACTACAACCATCCATCACTGTGTATAGACGGTCTATCCTGGTTTTTGTTTCTAGGTGGGTATCATCCGGCGTTGTTGCTTTCCCAGGCTCTGGTAGATTTATCTAATCTAAATGGTGGCAATTGGGGGTCATGTCATTGAGGAGGGCCGGCTGAGGTAGGGTCCAATGGAAGTATAGTACTTTTATTCCTAGGTAGTAGTTTACAATGTCATGATGCTTGCTCCTTTGTGGAGACAGGGGTTTACCCGCAACAGAGTAACCGACTGGTCAGCGTAGTCGTTGTTCTGTCAGGTGAAATATAAAAGGCTTAGTTTAAAGGCATGGTAGGGTGATGGTGTTTGCTCCGTGTGGAGATTCGCAGTTGATTAGCACTCGCTAATTATATTATAATTATTGATAATTTTATGTAAGCACATATCTTGTAATACATCTGCATGTCATGATATGCAAATGGTTGCAGAACACTATGATAATGGGTACCGGTAGTCTTAAATGTGGTTTTTCGGTCATGTGGTTCAATTACTCGTGTCTTAATTATATGGAAATATATTGCCTTTGTAGTTTGGTACGAGTTATGTCATAAATCAAGGTTTTAATGATTGTATAAAGTGATGAGACACGATTGTCCTGATGCACGAATCATAGAAAGTTAATAAAGACATATGCTTTTAAATAACTGAGATTCCAACTATCATGACATTCATGTTTACTGTAGGCGCGCATGTGAGTACAATCTTGGTCGCCAGAGGTCAGTACTAA
The DNA here is from genome assembly GCA_020002185.1 of Paraescarpia echinospica. NCBI lineage: Eukaryota > Metazoa > Annelida > Polychaeta > Sabellida > Siboglinidae > Paraescarpia > Paraescarpia echinospica. Next base: position 51,129,026 of record CM034536.1, read on the forward strand.
TCCACATTAACTGTCTATTGCTGATTGATATCGCATACAATATAGTAGTACAGATAGTAAACCTGTATTTGTTTTTATAGTTGTGAATACTATCGCCAGTATTCGACGTGCAGTCTTGTGGACAGGTATATAATATATAAAATGTAACTAACACCATTTCCATTATATATGTGTCCTAGTGGCCAGAGTGAGCATTACCTTGAGTGAATGCCTGGAATAACAACGGTTTCATCATGTAGTATGGCACTGTTTTTAGTTTGTTAGTTTATTGTGACATGGCTTTGTTCCCACATTGACAAGGTATAGCTTAGCTATGTACTAATTTGTAGCGTCGTGGTGTAGTGGCTAGAGCTTCGGACTCTCAACCGAGAGAACCCGGGTTCGAATCCTATGCGGCGATGTCGAACCTTGGGCAAGTTCGTTCACTATACGTTGCTCCAGTTCACTCAGCTTTATGGATGAGTACCTGTCTATAGACAGTGGTGGATATTTGTGTACGAATAATTTTCGCGCATTAACTGCAGCGTGGCTGGATGCTTCCCAGAGAAGTCGAGATGGTGTTCGATTGAACAGGTCTGCCAGGGAGTAAAGTGTAAAGTGCTTTGAGCAGTCCTGAGGACTGGATACTGCACTATATAAGAACTTACCTTTTATTACTAGTATCAACATGTGAATGCCAGAGAACGAGAAACGTAACATTTGTATTTTTGATGGTACAATAGAGGAATGAAAGTTTGGGGAGATATCTTGGTTCTTATTACATGTGCAGGATACATATGTGTGTGTGTGTGCGTGTGTGTGTGTGTGTGTGTGTGTGTGTGTGTGTGTGTGTGTGTGTGTGTGTTAATACAGATTTTGTTTCACATATATATCATGTACATATATATATACATAATACTACACACACACACACACACACACACACACACACACACACACACACACACACACACACACACACACACACACACACACACACACACACACACACACATCATAAACCCTTCAGCCGAAACTAGAACACCTGAGTACAATAATAATAAATCTAAGCAGAATTACAACGCAATCCATATATATATATATATATATATATATATATATTCTATCGTAAAACTGCATATTGTGAACTGTACGTTTGCTTCAGTCTCTACTGTTGAGATGATTGTGCAAGAGTAGAAATTCACAACTGTACTCTTTAGCATTAATTATAAAGCCTTACCCTATATGGGTATGTGTGTGCATAAATATGTACACACATACGTGATACGTACATGTGTGTTCACAGTTGATACACACGTCATTGTATGACACATGTCATTTAATTTACCTTGATATTTATTACGTGTACTGATACCGATGTTATCAATATCTTGCTTTACTGTTTAAAGGTAACAAATAGGAAGTGAAAAGAAAACCAAAAGTATCTATCATTACTGTAAGCCTGACAATAAAGCCCTTTATGGATTGCATGTCACTGTGTCAATACGTATACTATACGATGTCATTCGTGTTATATGTCGTCGTACTTCAATTTTATCTCAGATACTCAGTTAGCAAGTATTTTCCAATGCACACTATACATTCAGTTATCACTTTGCCTCGTGGTGTTAGATTGTGTATCTTTATATTGGATTGTGGCAGATTTTGTAATTTTTTATTTGAATCAAATCTGAAAAAATGTACAATTATTACATTACCTAATTATAGGTGGTTCTCGAAATAAGCCTCCAGGGGTTTCTAGAGAATCTACCGATTTACTTGTTGAAACCATTTCCACATTCATACTTGTAATATCACTGTAACCGAGTAACAAATAAACTTAATTTCAAAGAGTACTTACGAACCAGGCTCCACCGTCCGTCGTCATGTCGCAGTAGACTTTGACCGTCTTCTTCTCCTTGACCACGTAGATGTCGTAGACACCACTCGTTGTGTTGCCTTTCCCCAGCAGATCTTTGCAGTCGTGTGCAAATTGTTGTGTCTGCGATGATAGTGTTGTCGTTGTTGTTGCTGCTGTTGATTATGGTTGTGTCTGCGATGGTGGTGTTGTCGTTGTTGCTGCTGCTGTTGATGACAGTTGTGTCTGCGATAGTGGTGTTGTTGTTGTTGCTGCTGCTACTGGTGACGGTTTTGTCTGCGATGGTGGTGTTGTCGTTGTTGCTGCTGCTGTTGATGATGGTTGTGTCTGCGATGGTGGTGTTGTCGTTGTTGCTGCTGCTGTTGATGACAGTTGTGTCTGCGATAGTGGTGTTGTTGTTGTTGCTGCTGCTACTGGTGACGGTTTTGTCTGCGATGGTGGTGTTGTCGTTGTTGCTGCTGCTGTTGATGATGGTTGTGTCTGCGATGGTGGTGTTGTCGTTGTTGCTGTTGCTGTTGATGACAGTTGTGTCTGCGATAGTGGTGTTGTTGTTGTTGCTGCTGCTACTGGTGACGGTTTTGTCTGCGATGATAGTGTTGTCGTTGTTGCTGCTGCTGTTGATGATGGTTGTGTCTGCGATGTTGGTATTGTCGTAGTTGTTGTTGTTGCTGCTGCTGCTGCTGCTGCTGATGATGATGATGGTTATGTCTGCAATAGTAGTGTTGTTGCTGCTGCTATTGGTGTTGGTGGTGTTGTCGTTGTTGCTGGTGCTACTGATGATGGTTGTGTCTGCGATGGTGGTGTTGTCGTTGTTGCTGCTGCTATTGATGATGGTTGTGTCTGCGATGGAGGTGTTGTCGTAGTTGTTGTTGCTGCTGCTGCTGTTGATGATGGTTATGTCTGCAATAGTGGTGTTGTCGTTGTTGCTGCTGCTATTGATGATGGTGGTGGTGTCGTTGTTGCTGGTGCTGTTGATGATGGTTGTGTCTGCGATGGTGGTGTTGTCGTTGTTGTTGCTGCTGCTGCTGCTGCTGTTGATGATGGGTGTGTTTGCGACGGTGGTGTTGTCGTTGTTGTTGCTGCTGTTGATGATAGTTCTGAAACCAGTTAACATTATGCCTAATATGTTTGAGTCATTCTCACGTCATACTGTGGAGTCTACCACGTAAAGCCGCGTGCGCCTATTTTGTCAAAATGTCCCCATTGAAGCAAGTTTTTATCCAAACGGCATCGATAGTTGGTTCCTACCTCAGAGACTGCATTCAGTGAGAAAACCGTGGAGACCGAGTCACAGCCCTTGCTAAACATTTTGCACGTTATGTTAATGTTGTGGTATCCTTAAGCACAATATAGTGAACACGGAATTATAGTAGTCAAGTCTTCTAGCGAAGTATGCAGTTGCAATAGTTTTGCAACAGAAATATGCATATACCGAACGTAAAACAAATGTAGAGACAATATCAAAAACGTTCAATACGTTCGTGCGCGCCTATACGCAAAATTGAGAGGGAAATCTCAATAGTATATAACAGCATTTCAAATTCACGCGACATGCGTCCTCAACTGGTCGCCTCGCTTACATTTGATATACGTGTGCAAGTAACAGTGTGTCTGGTGTCGCTGTAAATGCATCATGCGCACACTTCACAACAATCGGTGCCGCTTTCAAATCACTCAATATTGAAGACTTCGAAGTACGTTTTCGCAGACAGATATAGCATTAACCAACACGAGCTGCCTTCTATCAAATTGTTTGCCTCCTCCAGCAAACATACGGAGTAAATCAGTATAATATTCTTCAGACATTGTCGACATCGTACGAACTTCCCGAGTCCAACCGCAACCATATATTACGAGTTGCAACACTATTCAAATTCGGGTCGTCATGCAAGTTTAAGTGGGTCGCCATGAGTCTGGTGGCTATTTGAACTGTAAATAGAGCCCCGCTTGCTAGGTGCACGTAAATAAATCATTTATACCAGATTTTGCATGAATTTTAAACGCTGTGTCATATGATAATATATGACTTGGCAATGCAAGGCGGTGTTAACGTGTAACAATGTTTATTTATAACATGATCGAGCGAATCCTATTTTATGTTTTTAAATTTAAATGTATTTGCATTTAAACTGATATTAAATGTGGTAACTTCATCCAGCTAAATTAAATAACAATTTACCGATTTTATGGGACAAACCGCCGCTACTTGTTTATATACTGGCTAGGACTAGTTTATAAAAAGGTTCCATTTTAGAGTCAAATGCCTATTATGTTAGAAAAAAAAAGGTAAATGTTTAAATTCGGCACTGCGAACTGTTAATGAAATATAAAACAGTTTTGCTTGCAATAATTAAATTGGATTAACGATCATAAATGTTGCAATGTAGAGGTTATGTTAAGAAGGTCTTGCAGAGCAAACACTGTAAACGTGCTCTCTGTCTCGATAACTGACATGTGAGACTTTGATGCGGCTTGCGTGAATGTTTTATCTAACCGCGTTCGGTCAAACTACAGAAGAACAGGTCAACGAGGACACACAAACTGCGCAGGGACTCTATCCTTCAGCACCTGGTCGGGTTTTTAGTTTTATTACTACCTCAAATTGACGAAATCTGTTCTGCTGCCAACTGCGTGGGTCAATCCTTGTGCAAACATGACGCATTAATTTTTTAGCCATCATGAGCGTGGGAGTACTTGTAACAAGAAGATGAAATCTAAAATAGCTTAAATGTTTTAAGTTGACATTTAAAAATAATGGGATGGAGTACGATAACTATTTCCATGAAAGAGCAATAGCATGTAAATGCATAACAATCTCACCAATAATTGTGCTTAAATGAAAACAAATCCAATGATATGTTTATATTATCCAAAGCGTTGTATTGCCTTCTTTACGGAGACAAAACGTGACTTGGCGTTTTATTAGTTAATGTAGGAGATGTTTAATTTTACGGCGTTATGTTCTAATATGTTTTCACTTATTGTTACCTCGTTTCCCGCAGCTGCATAAAGGGTTAACAGGCAGTGAATAGTTGTGGGCCTAGATAAAGAACAGGTTATGCACAGTTATTGCAGCATGTGTTTCAAGCGCTGTAATATACAGGCATTTCCAACATTGCCACGCAAACCGTTTATTTCAGATATGATGTAATACAAGAGGGACAGCGTAATATCATTGCACAAGTGAAGCGTAATCATAAAACATCAATGTCCACAAAAACATTCTACTTCGCAACACTGATATTAATCTTTTTGCGATATCTACAACACAAAATTACCATAATCTCTCTCTTTCACGAACATGCAGTGGCTCTAAAATGATAGACTTACATTTTATTTCCAGTAATGCGACCGCTTTGACGGCCTGCCATACATTTGTATCTCATGTTGTTTCGGTCAGGTGACATTAGCGTGTTTTTAACCAAAACAACCTGCGTTTCGCGTGGTATCTTTTTGCTAGTTATTGATTAGCATGTCGGTGTGCCTCAGCGAAGTTTGAAGTAGGAAGCAAATTCATTTTGAACACGCATAAATTTAACAAAATGTGGAATGGTTACAAGAGAAAAGCAGATTTCCGTATGTATTGTGTGTATGAATAAAGTGCCCCGTGCATCCTGCATTTACGCTACCCTTTCCCGAGATGACGACCATGAGTCCTAATGAAGTGAGAACAGACAAAAATAAATGATCGAACTTTTTGAACAAACACAAATAGTTTACTAGTTTAGTCGAAAATGAATAGCTTCTCTCGTTACACAAAGGCACGGTTGGCAATGCAGACCTAACTTAACCTTAGAGGGATCGAAAATACCAAATGGTCGTGTTTTCCGTTATCATATTTCTACGTTATCGCATAAGAAGGGAGTGTCGTTCACACTGAGAAATGACTAAAATACTTCATGTTTTAATGAATAATTTTAGTGTTCACATTGAAGTGAAGACTAATAGACTTGTCACCTGCCAAAACTTGCATGCCCCTCCGAGAACACAGGATCGATATCCATTAGGAAAACAAAAAGGAACCAAGAGTGACCATAGACGAAATAGCAAAGGAAGAAGACGTTGACACGCGGACAACTGCACGAGGAACTAACAACTCAACAATCTCAGAAACCAGCACATAGGTTTTGCGTTAATGGGAAACACATAATATCATGAATGTATATTTTGATTTTGTGTATTACAAAATCTCCTATATTAGGTAGTGGATGTTCAGGCTTTGTTATATTTGAACATATATCCTAACAAATCAATCAATCAATATAAACGAAAAGTTTATATTTGCAATTGTTCTAAGTTATCCGTATAATATTCTATGAAAATTCTGCTACTCCCAGAAATATTTAAGTAATTGACACTAACACAAATGCTTTAGACGTCGTTATTAATGTTAAATAATGTAATAAATAATGTAGTTGTTTCACTGTAAATATTCGAAGGACCTCATCATCACCATTTATGTGCGCAGGTTTACTTGATTGTACATGTTACTTTAACATTTGTGATATATTTTGCATCAAAGATTGAAAACGCCCAAAATCAATTAACTTTACGTTCTACGTTGTATGCGATTTGTCGATTCTGTGCGCAAACCGTACACTTGCGAAACAGCAATGATGTGTATACTACGTTATCCAAATACATCCATACAGATACGCCACTGGTTATAACAACATTTAACAGTGATTGTCATACGTATTAATGCAGTGTTGCAATACAAACTATACTATCAGCCGTAATAAAATGTATTTGATGCACAAAACAACCAAATTCGATCATTTTAAGCCAAACACTAGTTTGCAAAACTTTCAGGCAATTTGCGCAATAGCACACGTACAAAACGATTGAGTCATCAGCATGAATTAACAAACAATGAACTAATGGAATCTGAATGGTATGTTATGGTGCGTTGATGTGCATTGTGCCCCGGTTTTTCTTATACGTTGTCAGACCATGTCCATGATTCCACTTTGTATTAACTTCAAATGTACTCGGGGAACCAACGGAAAATGTGATGGCAATTCCTTCGACAGACAGTTATTAAGACTTATAAACATATATATATATATATATATATATATATAAACCGGCGTGTAATACGTACCCCGTCCGCATTTGGCCACGAATTGCTTGATTTCTTTGAGCGCTTTCTGTTGGCGCTCAGCAGTTTCTTTGAGCTCCTTCTGTAGGCGGTCAACCGTGTTTTGGAGACGAGAAACCATCGCAGTCAGTTGCAAGAACTTGTTGTCGTCGAAACAGTTGTTACTATTACACTCGGAAACGATCCATATTTAGAACGCATGCGTAAACCAGCACAACCCGTAGATACACTGCATTCTTCATCATGGCTGCAGTATCCAGCACTCTGACACAGGAAATACTGCTAAACGTGTTGCTGTGTCGGACGGAACCTTAACTTTACCGTCACCGAGCTACGCTGATATCTCTAGATGACGCTGTCTCTTATATATACAGTGTCACTTAACAAAAACAAACCATGGTTTGTTGCGTAGACCGGTTCGTTCTGGTTCGTAGGTCGATATGGGTCAAGTGAATTAGCATATATATTAACTTGATTGAGTAGTTACTATTTTGAAGCCTCACCAAGGTGAGACAGAGCGTCATTTACTCAAGTCTGTTCAATGCACATCCAATGTGGGTTTTGTTTCCACACTATGTAATATTACAATATACGATGATAATAAGAGGAATTTATATAGCGGCTGAATCGAGTTGATTTATCAGGCTCTCCATCTGAACGCTCTGTTGAGGTTCCCAATGTCCTCCAAGCAACACTCCGCCGATGTTCTCCAATATCACCCACTTGAGGCTCTCCAAAAACTTCAAATCGCACCCTGTTGAGGCTCTCCAGAACACACCCTCAGGCTCCATAAAATCTTCAATTTGCACCCCTTTGAGGTTAAAAAAAATCAACAATTGCAACAACTTGAGAATCAATGGTTTCTGGACCAATTACGACAACTTGTGGTTAGTTAATGGTTTAAAATGCTTGCAATGATAAGTCGAAGAATCTGACATGAAACCTTTTCCCATGTTTTCATCGATGTCAAACGGACTGTATATTTCAGAACGAAATTATGCGACATTTTTAGACAAGGTCGATCGTTTAGATTCATGTAATTCTATTGCACTTTTCGGAAGAGGTAAATATCATAAGAATGTCGTGTAGTAAACGAAAAACTTGTCAATCGATTTTGATGAGCCGAGTGGAATATACAATAAACCCTAATAGAAATGGTGAGTATGGAGAAACATGTCGAATTTAGCCTGTTATAGTAAAGCTACATACATATAATGCAGACTGCCCAAAAAATTTATGAAATACCTACACCTAATAATTTGCTATCAACTTCAGAAGTCATCACCCTTGCAGGACAACACACACACAATAGCCAGTACTGTATGCATTTATCTTTTACCTAGTGCTTTTATTGACTCACACTGCCCATGACTGCTTGCACAGATAAACTTCTGGCGCACCTTTTGAGATTGCTCAACATGTATTCTGTTAGAAAAGCATACAATGTCAGCTGTTATTCTTTAGTGAAATAAAAAAAATGGTACTCTAAACCTATGTAAAATGCATATATTTCACTTTCAAATATAGACTATAGAGTCAAACCAATCAATGGAATTGATACTACCTAATCATGCAGCGTCACACTACGTTTATACCAATGTTTCTCGCACACCTTATGTATGACTATACTTTGTTTAAGAGCAACTTTAATAAACGTTTAAAATACCAGCCAATGTATATGAAATATTCTCCTTTGTATGGTGTATGTGTGACAACGTTTGCAGCAGTAATTCATCTGTCGAATCTGCGTGCAGAAATGACCGCACACAATCTCCTTTGCCCGCCCACGCACGCACGCTCGCACGCACGCATGTATGTACGTATATGTAGCTAAACAGGTACGTCAGACACACAGGCCTATACACTCGGAGTCGAGTCGAAAAGAAGTAATAGCTACTGAAGCCACAGCCGTGTAGCGATGTTCTCATGCGCAGCTGAGCGTTAAAATGTCGCCATTCCTACACCAACCGAACGTTGTAGCGTCAACAAAAAGAGGTGCACTAAAACTGCAACAAGATGAAGAAAAAACTCCGAATAGTATTTTCCATCGTTAATTTAGATTACTGACCATCCTTTGTTAACACAGATTATTGAACATATTTCGTCAATTAATTTTGTTCATCGTGAAGAAGGTTAGGTGATATTTAAATTAGTCAGTTTAATAAAAAAGAGCATACTTTTACATTTGTCATATTTCTCGAAGAACCACTTTGGAGCTTTTTGTCGAATTTTTACCGGACCCGAACAAAAGTAATTCAATAGTTGGATTATATATATTACAAAAGCTAAATTAATTAGCATATCTGTGAACGCACCAGTATGTCGTAATGACTTGTTAGAGTCTGCACGAAATGAACGATAACGTCGATTTGATGAGGTACATTTTAAATATCCTCCACTTGGAGACTGTTTTTTCTCCAGGTTGTTAACATAGAACCCCATATGTCATGAAGACAGTATGAACGTCATGTTGTCTTCGCAGTACGCAAAGACAATTGAACCAAATACCACAGGCAGTGTTTGTGCTTCCAGGCAGGCGATTCATCTAACATAAGATCTAGATACTGTTTAACAAAGACCGGCAACGGGAGCTGTTGTATCCCGGCAGGCAGTGCCAGTATTTCCTTCAGCGTCCGCCTATTGAGGCGGTCTAGCGGTAACAGTGTTTGTGGTTGGTATAGTGGGGATATAAGCGACGGAAGTGACGCGGTTCCCGACGGTGATGGGAAGTCGCCTGAGGGAGCGACAGAAGTAGCGTAGGCACAGCTTTAGTTCGATATCCTTACGGTGCTGCTTCGTGAGGTCGCACGCCCGCCGATAGATGTTAGTTGTGCGTGCGCCAGAAGACAGCCGCGTTCAGCTTCGTCACGGTTACGTAGAGTGGATGCTACAGGAAGAAACAAGAACGCCCAGGAAACATGCAATGCCCTGTTCAAAATCGATAATTCCGCAATGAATAAGTAATAAATATTGCATCTATGTTGTGTTTCACTTATAGAAGAAGTTTGAAAGCTGTCATGAATCGTTGGTATGCAATGACAGAATGCTAGAGCTGTTTCATAACTTGTTATATTCACACGATGCACACGTTAATATCATCGTTGGTGTGTAACTCAAAATAACCCGGTAATTTCCGGACCTCACCTGGAAGTAGAGGCCAATGATTTGATGAGCATGCCCAGCGCGCATCGGGTCCGCGCCGTAGCGGAGAAGAATCAACACGGCGGGGGCGTTGATTGAGTGACAAGCGAGGAGTAGTGGGGTACTAACCCTGCTCGAGAATATCGGCAACTCGACAAATGGTACCTTGGAGTAGTAACTTGTGTATGACGGTTGCTGGCAGTCGGTGACGGGATACTCGCTCAGCAGAACCGGTACAATGATGCTAGCTGCTTGCGACAATTAAGAAATACTCCAACACCTTCAGGTAGCGTTGAATGATCGTCCCGAACGTGTGCATGTTCTGGAAGGGATATATGATCGGGTAGACGTCAAACGAGAATGTGAGCAGGTCGAGGAAGATAACGAAGCGATCGAGGCCTCCGTCGCAGAGGAACATCGACATTAGTATGTCCGCCAGCAGTTCCGGCTCGTCGTCAATGTTGTGCAGCGTGACGTCTTCATGCAAACGACGGCGCGCAAACTTAACGCTTTAGTTGGTCATAGCGCTAAAATAACTAAGCAATCATACTATATCTTCTCTTGCATGTGATAATTGTGAAGTCGCATTGTTTTATTATATACCTCTATTTGTTTGTGGCTTTCGAGAAACGTTCACAGATGAGAGGAATTTATGTGTTTTATAGAAGCGCATTTAGTTGCAATTAAATTATAATCAAAGTTAAAATAAGCTTATCCAATTATAATAAAAGTCTGTTCGTAACTATATTTTAAATCCGTTGTAGGACGTAGAGGAGCAGACTGTGACAATAAATGCTGGAGAGTCGATTGGTTTCACGTAAGTTACCTTTGTTGAAAAAATCACAAAGCTGTCTATTTGTAATGCGGTTGGATGCACCAGTCGTTTGTAAAATGTGTGTACCGTTCGATTTTATCGGATACCACTAAATGGCGAGAACATTGTAAAATTTATCTCAGCTATCTATATATATATATATGTATATATATATATATATATATATATTATATCAAATATACATATTATATTATATCATATATATATATATCTGCCCCGTCAGACATCGCCATTCGACACGGCTGGGGGCACGACGCATCTCGACATCCATACCGATTACAGTGTAACTAAAATTATCCTAAACATAACTGATTTCAACCATAACTGCTTATAATAATAATAATTTTTTTAATGAATAATAAAAAAATCGCTAACTTTTCATTCTCGTCGTCTGACTTGTTCCAATGATTACTTCAACTCCAACCATAGCTAACTAAAATAATACCTTATAATAATCTTAACCTAATTAATAAGGACATTTCACTCTAACTATTTTTGTGTCACCATTTCCTCTGTCAGAGCTGGTAGACACCTCACAACAAATGTTGCTGATCTTTTCAGAAAAATAGTCTGAAAATATACTCGCCATTTCAGCTTCTGACGTGTGGGTAGGGAGTACAGTTCCCACTTTGCGATGCAGTAGACAGTTTACAATTCGGAACAGTCGTTGCTAGTTCTTGCCTGTATCACGGATGATGCTGGAATAGTAGGCATCTTTTGTTTGGGTAAGTAGTGCATTCACTCTCTTGCAGTGATCAGTGTACAATTATCTATGTACCTTTAGTTTGGATTTTCTCCAGGATCTTTCTGTCTGCCGTTTCCTTCGTTTCGCAGTCAGTAAGTCGTCGGTATACCACGCTGCATCTTGTTGTAATCGGACATGCCTTTTTTTGCATTGGTGCTTGCGAATCAACTAAGCTGACCAGCATATGATCGTATTGATCAACCAGTTTTTCTACGTTCAGCAAGTCAAGATCATCCGAGCGGAACATTGGAATGTCTTGTCGAAAAGACACTGCATCATTGGTGCGTAACTTGCGATATATGATTTTCATCAAACCAGTGCGATGTTGAACAATGTCTATGTTGAAACTCGCCGAAAAAAGTGGCCAGAAAGACCCATGTCCGTAACGGTAACATTTCGAACAAGGTGTTCGTCCGTGCTGCGGGTCATGAGTACATCCAACGTGTGTACTTTCCTGTGGGTTGGCCGGCGAACATGCAACACCATTCCTGTGTTTTTAAGGTACGCTCCTCGATGTAGATTATAAACAGTACTGGACTGAGGCTGTCTTGTGGCACCTTGATGGCTGCCTATTGTTGTCACGAATGACTGACACTCATCCACCGATATGCGTGGTTAGTCTACGACTTTTATGACCAAACTAGGGTCATGTTGGAACAAATTGCAACAGAAACAAATCTTTCAGTTTTGAAAGCAAGCATATATCCTAGATAATATATCAAAAGTATATAGCTCAACAAATTAGGGAACATTGTCAAAATTACGCAAATTTATAATGGGTCCCCTCAATAGGTTTTACCTGCGATTTTGTGACGATTTTAATTTCGGGACAAAGATTGAGCAAGATGATGTTTCTGTAAACCTCAAGTAATCCAGATGCGTGTATGTAAATACGCACAAATTATATACAGAGGTCAAAACAACATACATCGACATTAAAATAGTTTAACATTGCATTAGGTTTTGAATGAAATCCTTATTGGTATCAAAATATGCACGAATTACGTGTCCCATTCGTCTCCTACATAACATGATTATGGTCAGCGTAATTATAGGTATGTTACTCTCATGAGCATGTATCGTACACGTAACATAACGCAAGTACATATAACAGGGAACATTGTGTATAATAATTGTAATGACCCCTTGATAATTTTATAAGGTCTACATATAAATACATGAATGTAGCTGATGAGCTTAATTGAGGAAAAATTGACGTATTCTCTCCCATGTAATTTGCATTACCATATGAATATCCTTCTGCCATGAGCATTGACCGTATATGTAACATAACACAAATTAATTTATCATTGCGCATAATAATGATAATGAACCCTTCCGTGGATTATATATCGCAGTACCCAGTCCTTTGGACTGCTCAAAGCGCTTGATCCTTTATTTCTGACAGTCTTGTTTAATCGAATACCATCGAGACTTCTCTGGGAAGCATTCAGCCACTCTGCAGTTAATGCGCGAAGAGTATTCGTACACAAATATCCGTCACTGTCTATGCCCAGGGAATCAGTCATATAGCTGAGAGAACTGGAGCAACATAGAATGAACGAACTTTCCCTGATTCGACACAGCGGCACAGGATTCGAAACCGAGTTCTCTCGATTGTTAGTCCACTGCGCTCCATAAAAAAGGACGTTGTTGTATGTCTACCGGGGGCTAGGATAGAGCATGTGACCGAAAGGGTAGAGAATGTATTGGGGTATAGCAAGGGAGGGTCTATACTAGTACACGTAGGGACAAACAATGCAGACAAGGAAGGAACAACTGGGATAGTTCAGAAGTACAGACATCTAGTAAGGAAGCTAAAGAAGACAAGAGTGGAACAGGTTGTTCTCTTAGGAATTTTGCCAGTAATGGGAGGAAGAGGGGCAACATACAGAAACTGTAAGATGATGGCGATCAACGCACTAGTTGAGCAGATGTGTGAAGAAGAGGGCGTGGGATTCATCGATTTATGGGGGTACTTTGTTGGGAGAGATGATATGTACATGAGAGATGGCCTCCATCTAAGTGGAAAGGGGGCAGCAGTATTCTCAGAGAATCTGCTGAGATCTGTTGACAGTGGGACAGGTTGCATCTATTTAAACTAAATTCGCAGGGGGGACTCGCAGAGAAGCCTGAAACTTGAGGCATAGATAAAGACAGCAAAAATAATTCAGCAAAGAACAGTCTGGAAAACTGTTCTGAAGCTGGATATAAATGTGTTTGTTTAAATGCAAGGAGTGTAGTAAACAAAAGAAATTAAGTCTACATTATGGTAGAAGATATTGACCCTCACATGATAGGTATAACCGAATCATGGGCAACCACCGATGCATCAGATGCCGAATTGGGACTGACAGGATATGTAATGTTTAGGAAAGATAGAATAGGAAGAAGGGGAGGTGGAGTTATTTTATATATTAAAGAATCTATCCGGGCTTATGAAATAAAATTAGACAGAGAAGCAGGTTGCGAAGAAGCTGTTTGGTGTAACATAGTTGCAGGAAACTCAACGTTAACGGTTGGATTAGTTTATCGAAATCCAAACATAAGCATAGAAGAGAATGAAAAAATACAAAACGCTATAAGGGAAGTGAGCAAACGGGACTGTGTTATTATGGGGGATTTCAACCATGGGCATATAAAATGGAAATCTCTACAGAGTATGGGTAGTGAGGACCACAAGTTTTTAGTTTTAGTACAAGATAGTTTCCTTTCTCAACATGTGCTAGAACCAACCAGGGGAGAGAATGTGTTAGACATAGTTTTTTCCCCACAGAATGAATTAGTTGTCAGGATATGTGAGCCACTGGGGAATAGTGATCACAACAAGATACATTTTACCATCAAAGTAAAATCAGAAAGGAATAGTAAAAAGCAGTACATGAGAATTTTCCACAAAGGAAAATATAAGGACATCAGGAAATATTTAGCAAAGATAGACTGGAATAACACACTGAAGAATAAGACAGCAACAGAATGCTGGAATATCATAAAGAATGAAATTGAATGCATCATCGTAAAATTTGTTCCTTTAAAAAAACACGGGAAACGGTCCAAAAAGACACACTTATCGAAAGAAGCCATTAGAAAAATTAAGTATAAACAAATGATGTGGAAGTCATATAGACGTACTGGAAATGACGAAGACTACAACATTTATAAAGAAGCACTAAACCAAGCTACAGCTGAAATTAGAAATTCAAAGAGAAGCTATGAACATAAATTAGCTTGTAATATAAAACATGACAGCAAGAGTTTTTATGCATATGTTCAAAGCAAACAGAAAGTTCAGGATAAGGTCGATCCTCTAGAAGATAGTGCTAGAAATGTAATATCAGAAGGATTCTTAATGGCAGAAGACCTGAATGAGTATTTTAGTTCAGTGTTTACCAGAGAAGACACTAGTTCACTGCCAGTACCAGAGGCTAAGTTCAAGGGGGCAGAATCAGACAATTTAAGACAGTTAATTGTAACCCCAGAAATGGCAGCTAAGAAAATTAGGGCTATGAAGGATGATAAATCACCTGGAGTGGATGGTATTCCACCCAAACTACTAGTGGAAATTGTAGAACAAATTAGCATACCGCTTGCAACAGTTTTCAACTTGTCATTAGAAGAGGGAGTGGTTCCTTTAGAATGGAAAGAAGCAAACATTATACCGTTATTCAAAAAAGGTTCGAGAAACAAGTCAAATAATTATAGACCAGTTAGTTTAACATCGGTGATTTGTAAATTATTAGAAAGACTAATTAAAGATCACATGGTGAATTTTCTTGTTAAACATAACTTGATAAACCTATCTCAAATGGGTTTCTAAAAGCGAGGTCATGCTTAACAAATATGTTATGTTTTTTGGAAGATATCACTAAGTGGGTAGATGATGAATCACCAGTAGATATCATCTACTTAGATTTTCAAAAAGCTTTCGATAAAGTGCCACATCAAAGATAACTGCTTAAACTAAAGGCCCATGGCATAGGAAATGGTATAATTAACTGGATAGAAAAATGGCTGATTGACAGAAGACAACGGGTAGTTGTTTATGGGGAGGCTTCAAACTGGAAATCAGTTTTGAGTGGGGTTCCACAGGGATCAGAACTGGGACCTCTATTATTCATAATATATATAAACGATTTGGACGATGATATAGCTAGCAAGGTGTTGAAATTTGAAGATGATACAAAAATGTTTAGCAGGATTAAAAGTGATGGTGATAGACAGCATTTACAACATGATCTTGACAGGTTGTTGATCAAATAGTCTGAAAAGGGGCAAATGTTGTTCAATTTTGGGAAATGTAAATGCCTTCACACAGGACATGGGAACGAATATGTAGAATATACAATGGGGAGAACTGTACTAAATACTACTGTAAAAGAAAAAGACTTAGGGCTGACAATTAGTGCTGACATGAAGGTTTCAGAGCAGTGTGGAATTGCAGCTTCAGAAGGAAATCAAATCCTTGGATTGATTAGGCGAAATATAGCATATAAAGAAACAGAACTAATAATACCGCTGTACAAAAGGTAATAGGTAGGCCTCATTTAGAATATTGTATACAAGCGTGGAGGCTATACCGCAAGAAGGACATAGATATGCTAGAAAGAGTACAGAGGAGAGCGACTAAAATGATACCAAAACTGAGGGATCTTAGTTATGAAAAACGCCTAAAAGAATGTGGTTTAGCAACACTAGAGACCAGGAGATTGAGACGAGATCAGATAGAAGTGTTTAAAATATTGAATGGTTATGAAAATATTGATAGAAATATGTTTTTTTTAGTTAAGAAAGATAGAAAGACTAGAGGACATGAAGTTACATTAGTAAAGGAGCAGTGTAGATTAGACGTAAGAAAGTTCTCATTTTCACAAAGGACTGTGACTGAATGGAACAGATTATCTGATGATTGTGTGGGTGCTAGTAGTGTGAATATGTTTACAAATAAAATCGACGCATACCTCAGAAGGGCTGGATATATGTAGATAAAAGGGTTGGACTCTCGATAAGCCAAAGGGCTTCCTTGTCCACCTGCCATCTAGAGTTAATTCTCTGGATGGCAATCTTGTTAAATCTTGTTAAATCTTGTTAAACACTCTGTGCCACGGAATGACGTGCAAGGTGCGAGTGATGTGTATACAAAAAGTCTCATCATTTGAATTTCCAACTCTTCAATGACGGTTGGAAGTATCTCCATCAGCTTGTCTCGTCTGATGTATCAAATGCTCGGCTCATGTCTATGCTAAGAATCTCGACTGCGAAGCGATATTTCTGTGCCTTGGCACACAGCCACCGATACCTGAGCACTACGTCAACCGTACTTCGACTATGGAATCCACAATGCTCGTTCTGCTGGAAAGAGTCAACATTGTAAAGATTGGAACATTACAAATAATTATGTATGTCCATGAATTGCAACAGACTGTGCCCCCTCCCCCGCCAATAGAAGGGTTTTGCTTACAGACACAAGCAACAGAAGAGCTATTCACGAAGATTCGATCACACACCTGGGCAAACGATTCACGTGTCGTGCGCACATGTAACGCCATTTGGTATCGAAGAGAACCAACCTCGTCGTTCTTCCCGGTTTTAATTAGTGGATTGTACGTGGATTTCCCGCCGTCGAACACTACTTAATGGTACATAACCCGTTTCATACAGTACAACATTTAAAAAATGCAGGGCTGTTAACGCAACTGTCAAGCAGTGAACAAGAGAATCGTACAGAAAGCACACCCTAAGGATACGGACGGTTGTCAACGAATGTCACAAGCGTATTGGGTAATTCACTGTTGCGAATTACTTCATGTATATCCAAGGTCGTGACATGATGTCAATATTTGTGTGTGTGTGTGCGCGCGCGATTGCGTGCTTGTGTGCGCGAGTCTGCGTGTGTCTGCTCATATAGATGCGCGTCTCTGCATATCTGTATGTGCCTGTGCGTGCATGCGCGGGCGTGCGCGTACCTGTGCGTGCCCGTGCGTGCCCGTGCGTGACGTGCGTGACATGCGTGCCCGAGCGTGCTTGTGCATGCCTGTGCGTGTCTGTACGTGCCTGTAACCAACTTGCAGCAAACCAAAATTGTACGAACACATCGATAAGAAAACAAATTTCATTTTAACTCCCGATGATGTAAAAGTAAAAAAGTAAAGGTAAGTTCTTATATAGCGCAGTATCCAGTCCTCAGGAGTGCTCAAAGCACTTTACACTTTACTCCCTGGCAGACCTGCTCAATCGAACACCATCTCGACTTCTCTGGGAAGCATCCAGCCACAATTAATGCACGAAGACTATTCGTACACAAATATCCACCACTGTCTATAGCCAGGTACTCATCCATACAGCTGCGTGAACTGGAGCAAAGTTTAGTGAAAGAACTTGCCCAAGGTTCGACACCGCCGCACAGGATTCGAACCCGGGATCTCTCGTTTGAAAGTCCGAAGCTCTAGCCACTGCACCACGGCGCTACAACAAAATGTCAAGGAGAGAATTTGGATGCTGTACTTGAATAACAAAGAATAATATCTTGTGAACACGGACAGTCATTCATATACACAATCGAATGGCTTACCCCGGTTCAGTTCATTTATAAAACATAACTGAAACTAATTCTATGCGATGCGTCTCGGGTGATTTGTACCCCTGGTGGATGGTGAACAGTACCATTGCCACACATTGTGTTTGAGTTGACACAAACCCTTTGATATTTACTGTTGACAATGCTAATAGAATGTGTTTCAGGTTGGTTTGAACATTTTATTGTGTTTCGTGTTTGTTCTATTAACAATGAAGCTGGCTTCTTGCGCTCCGTGAGTAGAGTAGTGTGCGGCATTTGACTTCCATGTAGGATTTCATGATGGAATATTGATTCTTGTTCAGCTCCAGCAGTTGTTTAAAATAACTGATGTTCTTACTGATGCAAAATTGGTGCGTAATAGAAAGGCGACGTTTTCATCTTTTTTGTATATAAAATTTGCTTGGACTCGATTCGGAACATGCATATTTCTTTTTCATTGACGTATTTTGTTACCAATAAAATAGTAGGTTTTGAGAAAGATATGAATAATTAGCTTTTTTAACAAAAAAATCCATTTTCGGACACATCCGATTTGTTATTCATTTAACAATTGAAAGGTAATTTTCATTGTATGGAAATCTGTGTCATTGTTTCACATCTCTCACTTCATGCCCAACGGTTCTGGCAGTAGGTAATGGAACGCCCATGTTATAAAGTATACCACATGTGTGGTCTCTTACGAAACAAACAGGCAAAGTAGGGTGAACAAGATTGCCCAATTTTAGAAACCGAAATAGGTTTAGAAGGACTCGAGCTCCGTTTGACAGTCTGGCACGCCCACTCGCACAGCTGTCGCCTGCGCCCCTCCCCCTATCAGAAATCATACCTATTAAAAGTAGGTCTAAACTTGAACAATTGATGTATTATTGTTTATTGTTAGTTAAACATGTAATTTATTCTAGTAATTTATCATTTGATCTTGTACTTTATTCTTAATTCTAGTTCTTATGTACCATGATAGATAGCCATAGGGTTTTGTTTCAAAAAGAATGTCCTTTTAAGGGGTAAGCAGGTCAGTGGTATGAAGCATTACAAACGGGTGGGGGTCTCAAAATTTTAATTTAGCGTAACATATTATAAGGATGGAGCCAACCAATGTTACACGCACGGACGTACGCATGTCACATGGGATAATATTTTCACGTAACTAAAATAGAGCCACTCCTGATTAGCATGTGGATGTTGATATTATATTCGGGAAATATATGGCTTTTCCGCGATTGAAATTGTCATGCGCCAAAAAATCTCGTATAGCTCTACGCCAACGAGCGCTCAGTTTTGATGCTTCTGTTAGATGAGTGCAGCATTTGACAGGAGAGATAAAGCCAATTCTCCTGTAATTACACGTCAACGACTTTTCGAACACGGACTTTTTTCATGGTTCGATGCATCAGATCAGCACGTTGTTTCAATTACCGCTGAATATTCTAAGCATAGCGTAAATGCGTCCAACAATCCTGATATGGTCGCTTGCCAACACGGAGTTATCCAATTTAGCTTCTATTACGTAACAAACCCTGCCGAGCGGGCGCTTCTGTCAATGCACCTGGAAATTTGTAAACGCGTGACAGTTGTATGTTGACCGACCAGTGTTAAATAACCGCCAGTACTAATGTGGAAGGAGCGCAGTTGCCACGTTTGTGCAAAGCAAAATCGTTCTTCAGGTGAAGCAGTGCCAGTTAAACTGGGATTCGTGCGTATTATAACATCGCCAGATAGTCGGACAAAACAGACATCTAGCAGGGTTTGCATTTCGCGGATGGTTGGCGCAGAATCACGCACTGTGGAAGGTTGGTTAGTAGATGTCGTGATATTTAGATCAACACGCACAAGATTAAGGACAAAGCAGACACATGGTTATTCAGACGCACAGACAGACAGTCATACAGAAACACATATACATACAGACAGCCAGACAGATTTATGCACACGCACTATATTGTGATGTCTATTGAACATCTGGCCAGTCTCAATACAGATATGCATACGCGTTTTTGATTAATTAGATTATTATGCAATTATCAAAGTATTAGAAATAAATGTTATTGTATCGTTATTTACCACACAATTATATGTAATAGTTGAAATATTTATTAACGAAATGTACCACGGCCATAGCCAATCGTGGCTACAGACGTAATCATTTATAATTAGAAACATTTGTTATCATTTCAACACTCCCCGTTTCCAATTCACCGCCATTACTGTACTACGCTGTACTTTACTGTAATGTAATGTACTTGAACCGTTGTTATGATACGTATGGCACGGGGCCACTGGATCATTGTAGCATTTAAGGCACTTGATCAAGCATATAATGTGTATATGAAAACATATTATCTATAGTATTTATTGTCATGTTATTTCGTATATATGCCCGTTTGTGTTGCACACATGATAATAATTTCTTCACACTGTTGATCTCACAAACGGTCAATCGGCGCCGACATTGTGTGCCCCATCTTGTGATTCACCTATTCTAATAACATGACTATACATGAATCTGCATAGATCAGAATACATGTAATAGTAATACTATTTCCATGTTATTGCGATTATATACACGTATGTGTTGCACGCATGATAACAATGTCTTAACATTGTTGATCTAAAACAAACAATTGATCAATCGGCGCTGGCACTCTGTCCGCCATCTTGGAATTGCTCACTTCCGTCATAGAGCATAGATCAGAATACATATAATAGATTACTAATATTATTTACGCCGCGTATGCATAAGTTTACTGCATCATATCATGTAACATAACATACGACCAAAGTTTTAGTACCATTCTAACGAATCAATATCTTCACTAGGTGTAGATATGCAAGATTAATTAAAATTGAAGTTCACACCACAAATCTGCCGGTTTATGTCGGGCAGGGTTTAAAAGCAGGTAAATGTTATATTTTAATTGCAGCTTGACGTGCTCAATATATAGGGATATACCAAACCGGTTATGGGAAAGCCGGACGGCCTGGGATCCGGTATTTCTCTCCCCTGCAGGGTACTTCCACACGGTGTGGGTCAGCTGTGAGAGATAAGGCTGTGACACTACTCTCCAGGGTAGTGTTGTAAGAAGCTCCCGAAGCGAGATCCCGAGCCGATCATTGGTACAGTTAGCTCTGTATCATAGGCAGTACGACTCCAGTGTCTTCCACTTCCTGATTCTCTCTTTTGTCTTGCAAACATAAAATTAAATGTTACTGGGCCATTTTTAAGACCTGAAAAATAACTGAATAACATGGAATTAATGTGCCACATAGTGTTTCTCTACGTTTTGTTTTTTGATGAATGGTGCCAAGCCCCGAAAGCAGCATTATTATAATTCATATATCATGTGACATAAACATGTTAATACCATACTTTACTAGATAATATGTAAGATTAATTAAAGTCGAAGTTCACACCACAGTTTAGCCTGTCTGTGTCTGCCAGGATTTAAGAGCAGGTAAATTGTCTATACTGGTTGTGACTTGATGTGCGCCAACATTAATAGGATTATATATTACGTGGTATGGATGACCACAGCGGTTTGGAACGCCGGGGCTTAGGGGCCGATATAATTCTCCTTTGAGGTGTCGCTACCAACCCGTAGTTGGTCAGCTGTGAGGAATCAGGCTGTGACAAATCTTCGAAAGACACCGATGCGTGTCCCGAGCTTATACTTAGTACCGTTAGTTCTGTACTATAAGCAGTATGGCACCAGTGTCTCCCATTTCCTGATCTCTATTTTGCCTTGCTTGGTGCCATTCATGTTTTGTTTTATTATTATTATTATGAATGCTGCAATTAAAATGTTTGTACACAACAATATTTTATATCTCTGAAAGCGGGATTAATATAATTAATTTATGTGATAGTTGTGGACTTGCTACACATAATATAAATTTAAATAAATTATAACTAATCTTGTGGCTAGTTCGTACCTATATTCCTATGTAGAATAAAATTAATGTTTTGATATATCATCTCATAATTATGCAAGTATTTCTCTGACTATTGTGGCCAGATATGATGCGAAAACATAGTTGTAGCATCCAAATTCTACAGTGTCTAGTTAAAATCACACAACACAAAAGTATTAACATAATGCTTGTGTGAGAATATTCGTTGACATATACGCTGTCCATTTTTAAGGTGTCATATAAGGAAAACAGAACAGTTAAAGATAACGTTCCATATTGATAAATACTACAAGATGTGCCTGTGTAACATGTAACGGCCACTACATACTTGGCTGTTACTGCTAGGATACATGTGCACGTCTTTTTATGTCCCATTTTATGAACAAAACAGACACACTACGTGAGTGTTGGACAACCATTTTGACAGAGCGTGATTCCACGGAAGAAATGTTCAAACAACAGTTGGCAGCCTAGTCCATAGAAAATTGGATTTATATGTTTGTTCGCATTTTGTCTATGTATTGTATTATACATTTTTGTCGAGCAGACAGTGTAGGCAGTGTATACACTGTATCATTGGACCCACTGGTTCCTATATAATGAATTCACTGTGGCGCCCTGTGGATGAGCGTGGTTCACTACTCAATACAGTACAGGTTTTCACAGGTTGTTGAAAGACCGTGTAGAATAGAACAGCATATCGTAAATACGTATGTATATCAATATCTCTTGGGAACTGGGTTATTGAAGAGATGATATATATGTATTAGTAACAATAGAAATTACACTTTTGACTGATTGCTAGGTGTTACAGTCTGTGTTGGAAAATAAATTAGCCAAGCCACGGAAAATGTTACCATTCCAAATTTTTGTGAACAAATTAAAATGTGTTCTAATACACGTACTGATAACAACAACATAAAACATAAAGTAGTATTCTTAAAATCATAGTAATTGGTTGATACGAGTATATCTACACAATATATATGCATATTGTGGGTTGTATGTTATAAGAGTAACAATTTGAGAGAAAAAACATCATCATTAACAAAGTAGATATGATGTCCGTCACTCACTTTCAACAAAAACGCTTGTGACTACCAATATAATTATTTGTTATCATAATGAAAGCTCACAAGCAGATGAATTCATCATGGACTAAGGAATAAACGTTCATTAGTTATTTCGTAATTAAACAATAATATATTATGTATGACATAAGGTGAACGTCCGTCACAATTTCAGTCGGCGTTAAAACATCTATGAATACCTACAATTGTGATGCACGTGTGCGTCTTTGTAGACGAAAATTGTAGACACTGTGGAAGTTATGTATAATTTTTATAATAATGTGCATCTACCAAACATTAATAATAAAATCATACTTACCACAAGGATTAGAAAAACCTTTGAGCTGAACTGATCATGTCGGTACGTTATGATGCTAAAATCTCGTGCAATGATAATGTACACTCACTAAGTGTGAAGGCGTATGTAAATTTCCACATGGAAGTGATCACAAGAGCTTTCGTGACGGACATCACGGCTAATTGTGCACGTGGCAGAAATAATGCAATGCTTGCATGTACAGTAAAACTAAACACAAACACATGGAATCAATATCAAACCACATTGCATGTGAGACACTAGGGATACACTAATCCATAGAGGTAGTAAACTCGATTTTTATTTTAATATGGCAAAGCTGACGGAAATCTGAACATGATGTCCGTCACGAAATTTGCATTAAAACAGGGACAGGATGGTTGAACACAAATATATGCCATTTAAAGATAACCAATTATAATATTGAAAATATATATGTGTTTCTGAGGTTACAGTTAGCCTGAAATTAGAAGTATATAGTAATATGTCTTAAAATAAAGACCATGAGACAACAGGAAGGTGGTGAATTTGAAATGGGAACATTTGTTATGGCCTGACCCAAATACTTTGTATCAGTTGTTTGTCTAGCCATTTTGTTGAGTTGTGCAGTTTATGGCAAAGATGTCCCAGTGTCGTGTGTGGCAGGTTCAAATCTTGCCTGTGTTATGCATCCAAACACAACAGGTTGTGCACATACACTGATTCCATTTAATAACTTCAGCCGCATTTTATAACATCACCGAATTGCATGGGTATTTTATTTCCACCTATAATGGAAACTGTACACGAAATTAGATAGTGATAAACATACGTATTTACGATATGCTGTTCTATTCTACACGGTCTTTCAACAACCTGTGAAAACCTGTACTGTATTGAGTAGTGAACCACGCTCATCCACAGGGCGCCACAGTGAATTCATTATATAGGAACCAGTGGGTCCAATGATACAGTTTATACACTGCCTACACTGTCTGCTCGGCGTCTCTCACACGCCTGACTGGGAAGCAACTCCGGCCGCTGGGAGCAGGATCCAGTGGGTTACAGATAGAAATCATCTCCACTGTGTGCGGTCTTTTACTTCCCCTAGCACGGACACCAGATGGAAGGGACCAACGGCTTTTAGTGTCTCTTCCGAAAGACACAGGCAATTTAATAGTAATACATAAAACAATATTTTAAATTAATGTATCGTGGACACACTTCGTTGGTACATATTCGTTAAGCGATGAGTCTAGGAAATGTCAAGCCACTGAGACACTACCAGTCGCTTCCTTCTGACTGAGCCCCTAGCCTAGCCAGATCACAGATCTGTACACTTAGTGTACCTTACATAAGTGCATATTTTATTTGTTCATCTTAAAGCACCTTATCAGCTGTAGACGAGGGCGAACACTTCTGCCAGCGTTGGGTGTATGCAGGGGAAGAGCGGCTCTCACTTTGAACACATCTGACATAACGTTCGCTCTACACGTGTAGTTTTCATAGAGTCGTACAGTGACAGCATCTTCAGGCTGGTTGAAAAGGTGGTGCGGATCCTTGAAGGCGGTCTCGGTAAACTTCACCACGGAACTAACTGAACTGCATGGAAGGTACTCCGTAAACTATTTATGGTAGTCACGATAACAGTAGCATATTTCGGAGAACTGGACAGATATCACCTTTTCGCTCCTATATGCATGTAGATGGTACAACCATAGCCATACTATTCTGCTGTTAAGCACTTTGATCAAAACCACGTTCCCAGGTTTCATCAACACAATGCGACATCAACTTAAAACTAACAGTGATGTTTATAATTATTATATCATTGAAGCCGTCTTTTTAACAAATGAAGGAAGTTTTCTTCTAATCTGTCGTTTAGTTGTTCTACTCGCAGAGCGGCACCTCAAGGTCGAGGCGATGGTAGACGAAACGCCGTGAGACGGCGTTAGTATATGACCACGTCTGTCGGTTTCCGTTGGTGAAGAAGATACACAGCGAGACATTGGTACCGGCGATCTACGATATACACACGCCCGCTTGTAACAATTAACATGATTTAACAAGATTGCCATCCAGACCATTAACTCTAGATGGCAGGTGGACAAGGAAGCCTTTTGGCTTATCGAGAGTCCAAAACTTTTTATTTACGTGTATACCGCCCTTTAAGGTATGTGTCGATTAAATTTTTCAACATATTCACGCTACTAGCACCAGCACAATCAGGAGATAATATGTTCCATTCATTTACAGTCCTTTGTGAGAATGAGAACTTTCTTATATCTAATCTAAACTGCTCCTATGCCAACATAACTTCACGTCCTCTGGTCCTTGTATATTTCTTAATTGAGAAAAACATATTTCTATCAATATTTTCATAACCATTCAATATTTTAAACACTTCTATCTGATCTCGTCTCAATCTCCTGGTCTCTAGTGTTGCTAAACCACATTTTTAGGCGTATTTCGTAACTGGGATCCCTCAGTTTTGGTATCATTTTAGTCGCTCTCCTCTGTACTCTTTCTAGCATATACATGTCCTTCTTGCGGTATGGCCTCCACGCTTGTATACAATATTCTAAATGAGGCCTAACTATTGTTTTGTACAGCGGTAATTGCTACCCTAACAATAGCTGTAACAACACAAAGGTGTACATGCTGCACTAATAGTATTCGTTGTAATTATGCTAATGCTAATAATATGTCTGCCAAACGTCCCGGAATTTCGGGGAGTCTCCTTGATTTTGAGTGTATTTCCCGGTCTCCCGGAATACAGGCAAATATCCCGAGCTTTCGCTTAAAATCTCAAACTGCATCACCTCCTGCCTTCGAGACAGCGAACCGGTGAATTTGCGACGAGAAGTCTCCAACACCCCTCGTCTTTCGGTGTCAGTATCCGAGGCAGCTGGACAGGGGAGAGAAGCGTGCTAAACTGCTGATGAATCTCCCGGAATAAAAAAAGTTGGCAGGTATGTAAATAATACTAATAATACCAAAAAATAATTTAAATACTTTACTTGTAAGGAAAGCACTAGTTTGACCTTCTGCAATCATCATTTTTCATAATTGTCACTGTCAACATTTGCCCTATCATTTCCGTAAGAGTTACTGCATGACAGTCGATCCGAGCAAAACCCCAGTGCGTAGTTTCAATAACATTAGCCTGATTTTGTTCTTTTAAATTGACTTCGCGTCTTCACGGTGATCTTGTCTACTAAAAACTGTCAATTGTCAACACCAGAACGCGCCGGTTTATTTTTGTCGGTGTGTCACAAACAAAAACAAAAAATTAAATACCTCCTTAAACTTAACAACGCATTTTGTTCAATGTTTTATTTTCCTTATGAGCCCATTGTCTTAGTGAATCGGTCCCCGGATCACAAGAAACCACGTTTGACCACTCGGGTGTAGACAGGCCGGTCTCCTGGTGTACCGTGACCAGCGACGTCAGGTTGCCGTCATGACGCGGGTCACCGTTCGTGACGAGTTCGCATAAAAAATGGTAATGCCACTGCAGCCCATGGAGCAAAATATGAATAATGTCATCGGTGATGTCTCTTCTATGGTTATTGTTGTAAGGTCAGCCTCTGTCATCACCGCCCCACTACCCTTATCCCCACCGCCTCTATCATCACCCCACCGGCTGTCACCGCCTCACCGGCCCTGTCTTCACCCCACCGCCTCAGTCTTCACACCACCGCCTCTGTCGTTGCCCCACCACCTCTATCACAACCCCACCGCCCCTGTCATCGCCTCACCAAATCTCTCTTCACCATAACGCCTATGTCACCACCCCACCACCTCTGTCATCGCCCCACCGCCTCTGTCTTCACCCTTCAGCATCTGTCACCACCCCACCGCCTCTGTTACCGCCCAAACGCCCCTGTCTTCATCCTAACGCCTCTTTCACCACTGCACCACCTCTCTGTTATCGCCCCACCACATCGGTCATCATCCCACTGTCTCTGGCACCACCCCACCGGGTCTGTTACTTTCCCACCGTCTCTGTCATCACTCCACCGCATCTGCCTTACCCCACCGTCTCTTTCACCACTCTACCGCCTCTGTCATCACCCCGTCGCCTTTGTCATTACCCCACCGCCTCTGCCATCACCCCACCGCCTCTGTCACCACTGCACGGTCTCTGTCAACACTCCACCACCGCCTCTCTCTCATCACCCTTCCGCCTCTGTCATCACACCAACGCCTCTGACATTAGTCCACCGCCTCTGTCATCACCCAACGGCCTCTGTTATCATTCCACCGCCTCTGTCCCCGTCCAACCGCCTATACCTTACCGCCCCTTCCCCAACCGTTACCGACATAACGACAACAAAACCCACTTAATTTTGACATTTGTTCTAATCATTAAAACGCATACGATGTGGACATTTAACTGATTTTGTAGTTGGTAATACCAGTTCACAACACCCCGTAGAATACAACAACGTACGGCGAGCAAATAATTCATAATGTGTGTATGTTTCTACAAAATAGTCCCTCCGTTTGGTACCAGCGATTGTTACTTTTAATTAATTTCACTACTCTCATAGGTATACTTGTCTTGGTATTGTATTGCCAGTAATGGGAGGAAGGGGGCCGACATATAGAAACTGCAAGAGGATGGCGATCAACGCACTGGTTGAGCAGATGTGTAAAGAAGAGGGGGTGGGATTCGTAGATTTATGGGGATACTTTGTTGGGAGGGAAGATATGTACATGAGAGATGGCCTACATCTAAGTGGAAAGGGGGCAGCAGTTTTCTCAGAGAACTTGCTGCAATCTGTTGACAGTGGGACAGGCTGCATCTATTTAAACTAGATTCGCAGGGGGGATTCACAGAGAAGCCTGAAACTGGAGGCATAGATAAAGACAGCAGAAATAAATCGGCAAAGAACAGCCTGGAAAACTGTTCTGAATCAGGATATAAATGCATTTGTTTAAATGCAAGGAGCATAGTAAACAAAAGAAGTGAACTAAACATTATGGTAGAAGATATTGACCCTCACATAATAGGTATAACCGAATCGTGGGCCACCACTGATATATCAGATGCCGAATTGGGACTAACAGGATATGTAATGTTTAGGAAAGATAGAATAGGAAGAAAGGGAGGTGGAGTTATTTTATATATTAAAGAATCTATCCAGGCTTATGAAATAAAATTAGAAAGAGAAGCAGATTGCGAAGAAGCTGTTTGGTGTAACATAGTTACAGGAAACTCAACGTTAACAGTTGGGTTAGTTTATCGAAGTCCAAACATAAGCATAGAAGAGAATGAAAAAATACAAAACGCTATAAGGGAAGTAAGCAAACGGAACTGTATTATTATGGGGGACTTTAACCATGGGCATATACAATGGAAATCTCTACAGAGTATGGGGAGTGAGGACCACAAGTTTTTAGTTTTAGTACAAGATAGTTTCCTTTCTCAACATGTGCTAGAACCAACCAGGGGAGAGAATGTGTTAGACTTAGTTTTGTCCTCACAGAAAGAATTAGTTGACAATGTCAAGATATGTGAGCCACTGGGGAGTAGTGATCACAACCAGATACATTTTACCATCAAAGTAAATCAAAAGGAATAGTAAAAAGCAGTATAGGAGAAATTTCCACAAAGGAAGGTATAGGACATGAGGAAATATTTAGCAAAGATAGACTGGAATAACACACTGAAAAGAATAAGACAGCAACCGAATGCTGGAATATCTTAAATAGTGAAATTAAGTGCATAGTCGATAAATTTGTACCTTTCAAAAACAAGGGAAACGGTCTAAAAAGAAACACTTATCGAAAGAAGCCATTAGAAAAATTAAGTATAAACAAATGATGTGGAAGTCATATAGATGTACTGGAAATGAAGACTACAACATTTATAAAGAAGCACTTAATCAAGCTACAGCTGAAATTAGAAATTCAAAGAGAAGCTATGAAAAAAAATTAGCTAGTAATATAAAACATGACAGTAAGAGTTTTTATGCGTATATTCGAAGCTAACAGAAAGTTCAGGATAAGGTCGGTCCTCTAGAAGATAGTGCTGGAAATACAATATCAGAGGGATTCTTAATGGCAGAAGACCTGAATGAGTATTTTAGTTCAGTGTTTACCAGGGAAGACATTAGTTCACTGCCAGTACCAGAGGCTAAGTTCAAGGGGGCAGATTCAAACTATTTAGGACAGTTAGTTGTAACCTCGGAAATGGTAGCTAAGAAAATAAGGGCTATGAAGGATAATAAATCACCTGGAGTGGACGGGATTCCGCCCAAACTACTATTGGAAATTGTAGAACAAATTAGCGTACCGCTTGCAACAGTTTTCAATTTGTCATTAGAAGACGGAGTGGTTCCTTTAGAATGGAAAGAGGCAAACATTATACCGTTATTTAAAAAAGGTTCGAGAAACAAGTCGGAGAACTATAGACCAGTGAGTTTAACATCAGTGATTTGCAAATTATTAGAAAGACTAATTAAAGATCACATGGTGGATTTTCTTGTTAAACATAACTTGATAAACCCATCTCAACATGGGTTTTTAAAAGCGAGGTCATGCTTAACAAATATGTTATGTTTTTTGGAAGACATCACTAGGTGGGTAGACGAGGGATCACCAGTAGATATAATCTATTTAGATTTTCAAAAAGCTTTCGACAAAGTACCACATCAAAGATTACTCCTTAAGCTAAAGGCCCATGGCATAGGAAATGGTATAATAAACTGGATAGAAAAATGGCTGAATGACAGAAGACAACGTGTAGTAGTTGATGGGGAGGCTTCAAACTGGAAATCGGTATTGAGTGGGGTACCACAGGGATCAGTACTAGGACCTATATTATTCTTAATATATATCAACGATTTGGACGATGATATAACAAGCAAGGTGTTAAAATTTGCGGATGATACAAAAGTGTTTAGAAGGATTAAAGTGATGGAGACAGACAGCATTTACAAGATGATCTTGATAGGTTGATCAAATGGTCTGAAAAGTGGCAAATGCTGTTCAATTTTGGGAAATGTAAATGCCTCCACACAGGTCATGGGAATGAAGAGATAAAATATAAAATGGGGGTACTGTTCTAAGTACTACTGTAAAAGAAAAGGACTTGGGGTTAACCATTAGTGCTGATATGAAGGTTTCAGAGCAGTGCGGAATTGCAGCGTCAAAGGGAAATCAAATCCTTTGATTAATTAGGCGAAATATAGCGTATAAGAAAAAAGAATTAATAGTACCGTTGTACAAAACAATAGTGAGGCCTCATTTAGAATATTGTATACAAGCATGGAGGCCATATCGCAAGAAGGACATAGATATGCTAGAAAGAGTACAGAGGAGAGCGACTAAAATGATACCAAATCTGAGGGATCTTAGTTACGAAATACGCCTAAAAGAATGTGGTTTAACAACATTAGAGACCAGGAGATTGAGAGGAGATCACATAGAAGTGTTTAAAATATTGAATGGTTATGAAAATATTGATAGAAACATTTTTTTCTCAGTTAAGAAAAATAGAAGGACCAGAGGACATGAAGCTACATTAGTAAAGGAGCAGTGTAGATTAGATATAAGAAAGTTCTCATTCTCACAAAGGACTGTAAATGAATGGAACAGATTATCTCCTGATTGTGTTGGTGCTAGTAGCGTGAATATGTTTAAAAATAAAATCGACACACACCTTAAAAAGGCGGGATACATGTAGATAAAAAGTATTGGACTCTCGATAAGCCAAAAGGCTTCCTTGTCCACCTGCCATCCAGAGTAATTTTCTGGATGGCAATCTTGTTAAATCTTGTTAAATCTATTCACATAATGTATACTGTGTACTTGTACCTATCAGTTATACTGAAAGAACCGCCCTGTATGGGTACAAATACACAGAACAAAATGCATTATTGTTATTGTCAATCACAACGTAGTTACCTCTTCATCGAATCAATCACACGCTTCGCTGCGTTCGTCGTCTCCAGGTCTGTGATATCAAACAGCGGCCGGTCGCCCGACGCCTCGAGGCGGCACGGCTGGAGAGGATGGTGGAACGTCATGCCGCGAGGCCCGCGAACGTAGATGACGAAGGCGTAATACCACTGGCCCTGCCTCGAAGGCGCTAGAGCAGTCTCTGGAGAACACCTCGGTTAGCATTTTCAGTTAGTAATTTCACCGACTTATGTTTAGTTCTTGATCTTGTACGGCAGGGTAACCAGCATTGAGTCATTTATATATTTACAGTGTATATATATGGAAATGCGTGGGCCTTGTAACGGTCATCACCTGGTCTATGATGATCCGCCCATGTACTGCTAACATTATCTCACCTTAGACAGCGATGCCCTAACTTGGCATCCTGGTGAAATGCATGTGTGGGGCTTGACCAACCCAGTACAAGCACCCTTGGTTACACAAGTCACTTTAAATTCTTTACGATCGGACAGTCTACGGAATCGATCTCGAACCGCCAACGGACGTGATTACAGACTTGATATTGACCTACGCAAACACACTCGAATAGCTACGTGGAATGTGTTGACACTCAACAATCCAGGCACAACCTCTCTCCTATCAAGAGAACTAAAGAAGTACAACATTAGTCTTGCTGGCCTCACTGAAACTCACTGGTCTTTGATTGGCGAGCAAGCAATCGATGGCTACACCTTCCTCTGGTCTGGCCCTGACTGTCGTTCTCAGGGTGTCGCCTTAGCCCTTAATCTGAAGTCATACGATGCCCTCATTAATTGGAAGCTCATTTCGTCTCGCCTCCTCAAGGCTCGTCTCCATCATCAACATGGCAAGTTGACTGTCATTGTGTCATATGCCTCTGAGACCTGGCAACTGACTATTCAATAGGCCAAGAAAATCGATGTTTCGCCATGAAGAGCCTCCGTCGCCTCGAGAACAAAAAGTGTGTGTGTGTGTGTGTGTGTGTGTGTGTGTGTGTGTGTGTGTGTGTTTGTGTGTGTGTGTGTGTGTGTGTGTGTGTGTGTGTGTGTGTGTGTGTGTGTGTGTGTGTGTGTGTGTGTGTGTGTGTGTGTGTGTGTGTGTGTGTGTGTGTGTGTGTGTGTGTGTGTGTGTGTGTGTGTGTGTGTGTGTGTGTGTGTGTGTGTGTGTGTGTGTGTGTGTGTGTGTGTGTGTGTGTGTGTGTGTGTGTGTGCGTGTGTTGATCAGGTCTATAGCAAGCAAAAATCGTCGATATGACGTGCATTAGTATTCATGCCGCTGTATGTGTATCTGAACGTAAATACCCATAATTACAAGTCCCTGTTTAGCACTGAGCTTATAAAATAAGGTAAGTTCTTATATAGCGCAGTATCTAGTGCTCAGGACTGCTTCGATCGAACACCATCTCGACTTCTCTGGGAAGCATCTATTCACGCTGCAATTATTATTCGTTCACTCTACGTTGCTACAATTCATTCAGTAGTATGAATTAGTACCTGGCTATAGACAGTGGTAGATATTTGTGTACGAATAATCTTCGCACACAAATATCCACCACTGTCTATAGCCAGATACTCATTCATACAACTGAATGAATTGGAGCAACGCAGAGTGAACGAAATTGCCGAAGGTTCGACACGGCAGCACAAGATTTGAACCCGGGTTCTCTCAGTCGAGAGTGCGAAGCGCTATCCACTGCGCTATTGCGCTCCACAAATGGCACTTACTTGTTTTTTACTCACCTATGCTAGCGACTAACTCGTCCATACTGAAACCGATAGCGGCGACACCTCGCAACTCTCCCGGCGGCCAGAAGACGGGTAGACTCACGGCGACTGTCAGACCTGGTACAGACACTGACCTGTACAATTGAACCTCGCTTCACGGTCACCTCGGTAATAATAATAATAAGAAGAAGAAGAACGCTTACGTAGCGTCATATATCTAGATATGTCCACTCGGGAGCGCTTAGAATACATCATTATACAGATATATATATATATATATATATATATATGCAGAACATTATTAAGCTTCTTCTTCAGTTCAGCATATCTCTGCGAGACGTAGCTGCCCGAATGATCCCACGATACGATGCTCTGTCTACCGTTCGTCTCCCTGCTCTCACGATGTCGTCTTCCAACCAGTCGCTGATGTCCTGCTCCCATCTTCTCCTTGGTCTTCCCCTTCCTCTCTTTCCCTTCACTTTGCCTTCTAAGACTGTTTTCTCTAAGGAATTATTTATTTTGATGTGGTCAAAATAACTCAGTTTTAGTCCTTTTATTCTATTCACTAGTTGACAGTTCTTAATGTATAATTTTTTAAGGATCTCTGTATTGGTTGTTCTTGTTATCCGTGGCACTCTTAGGACTTTTCTGTAACATTTCATCTCAAACGTTTGTATTTTTCTCGTGTCTTCTTTGTTCAGTGTCCACGTTTCGCTCCCATATAGAGCTGTTGGGAAAACGCTGGTATTTTTAATTCTTATCTTTGTTGGTATGTTTTGTCCTTTCCATACATTTGTCAGATTATTTAGTTTCTGCGTTGCTATGGCTATTCTTCTTCTGATCTCTGATGATGTCTTGCCGTCTCCTTGTAGTCTTGCTCCAAGGTATTCGTAGTGGTTCACATTTTCAACTTGCTCCCCGTTGATTGCAATTTCTGTTTTTTCAATGCATTTGTCAGTGTCCATGATCTTTGTTTTCTTCACATTAAGTAACAAGCCCTTTTTCTCACTGTGTTCTTTTACAGACATGATTAGGTTTGTTAGGCCGATTGTTGTAGTGGACAGGAGTGCGGTACGTCTGCGTATCGTAGGTCTCTGATTCTATGTCCATGAATATTCACTTCATCGTATCTTGTACTTCTGTCATCTAATTCTACCTCTCTCATTATGTCTTCTGTGTAGAGATTGAATAGGTATGGTGATAGAACACACCCTTGTCTTACTCCTTTTCCCACTATAAAAGTTTCTGTAGTTGTGTTTTCCATCCTGACTACTGCTTGTTGGTTGCTATAGAGTGATTTCAAGAGGGCGATTATCTTTGGGTGGAAGTTCATGTCGCTGAGCGTTTTCCACATCATCTGATGATTCACACAGTCGAAAGCCTTGGAATAGTCGATGAAGCATGTTCTTAGATCATTATTTTTCTCTCTGAATTTCTGAATCAACATTCTCAGATTGAATATGTGGTCCCTTGTGCCTCTGTTTTTCTGAAGCCTGTCTGTGTACTGCTCACTTCCATTTCTATTTTATCTTGCATTCTTTTTATTATGATTTTCAGCAATATTTTGCTTGCATGGCTAATGAGTGATATGGTTCTGTAGTTGGAGCATAGCTGTAGGTCTCCTTTCTTTGGTAATGGGATGTATATTGATTTCTTCCAGTCGTCTGGCCATTTTCCACTCATCCATATTTTCTTACACAGTGCATGGTATATGTCTATTCCTTCTTCTTGCGCTGCTTTTATCATTTCTGCCTGTGTGTTGTCGCACCCAGGGCTTTTCCCATCTTTTAGACTATTAATGGCCCATTTCACCTCATCTCTAATTGGTTCGAGATCGTCCTCGTCTTGGTCTTCGTTTCCTATATCAGGGGGGTCGTTGTTGTCTCCATCTCGTGCGTACATATTTTCACAATATGCTTTCCATATTTTGGCTATGTCTTCTGCATCAGTCAGAGTTTACCATTTTTATCTTTGATGACACCGAGTCTGGGCTGGAATTTACCTGTCATGTTCTTTATTTCTTTAAACATTTCTTGGTTTCGGTTTTCTGCCATACAGTCTTCTATTTTCTTACACTTGGCTTCGATATACTTTTGTTTGTCCCATTTGCAGAGTTTTTTGATTAATTTGTTCATCTCGTTATACCTGATCGATTCCTCGTTTTTGCGTTTCTTAAGCTCTTTCCTTTCTGCTATTTTCTATAAGGTCTCTATACTGATCCAGGGTTGGTGTTTACTATCTCTCTCTTCCGTAGGTGTTTCTCGGAAAATTGTCTTGATATCATTTGCAATTTCTTCTGGATCTTTCTCTTCTGTCATTGTCAGTAAAGTTGAAAATCGATTCTTCACAGATATTGTGTATTCGTCTGTCAGATTTTCTACATCATAGCTTTGTGTTGTTGTCTCTCTTTTTTTCACTTTCAACTTAAGTTTCATCTCTGTCATCAGTAGTTCATGATCAGATCCACAGTCTGCTCCTGGTAGTGTTCTTGCACCTCTTATTGCTGATACCCATCTCTTTTGTATCATGATGTACTCTATCTGATTTCTAGTCTTTCCATCTGGCGGTGTCCACGTGTAGATTCTTCTAGGGTGATTTGAGAAATTGGTATTTACGATTGTGAGGTTATTAGCGATGGCAAACTCAACAAGTTGTTCTCCCCTTTCGTTTCTCTCTCCTAATCCAAATTTACCGATTGTTCCTCGTTCTATCTCGTCTTGTCTTTGTCCTACTTTGGCGTTAAAATCACCTATGACAATGGTGATGTCCGATTTCTTGGATTTGTCTATTTCACCTTGCAAATTAGTATAAAAAGCTTCTATTTCTTCTTCTTCTGCTGTTGATGTCGGTGCATAGACTTGTATTACTTTGATATTCTTCACTTTTCTTTGTAACATTATGCTCAGAATTCTGTCATTTACTGGTTTGGATCCAAGTACTGTATTTGCTATTTGTTTACTCAGATATATTGCTACGCCTCCATGTCCTGCCTTTGCTTGTCCGGAGTATATGAATTTTCCTCCTGCGTGTGGTGTAAAATGACCAGGTCCCGCCCATCTGTGTTCTGCTATTCCTAGGATACTGATATTGTTTTGTTTCGCTTCTTCAATAACATTGTCCTTTTTTCCAGCCGCCATGCTGCGGACATTCGAAGTTGCTATTGTCGTTTTGTTTTTTAGCCATCCACCGAACTTCTTTCTCTTCTCCGCACAGTCGAGCAAATTGCCTTCATCAGCGTGAGTAGTACTCCCGGTTGCTTCTGGCTCTTCCCCAATAGCCATTAGGGACTCTTCTGGCTCGGGGGACTCACCACCGAGCCCCATATCGATTCTCTTTGCAATCATGATTTCATCTGGGTTTTCGGCAGTGTACATTCCAGTAGTTTGCCATTGCTTTCTGGACGGTTCTGGCCGCTTATCATTCTAAATCCCTGATGCGCCCTTGGCCCGACACCAGGCCTTTCCATCTCCCGCCTTCGTAGCCGTTGACCTCTGGGATTCATCCGCCTACTCCGCCGACAGATGTGTGTACTAACAGGGGGGACAACCCTTTGGAAAGGCACTCACATAGTTTGGCCGGCCAGCCAAAGCCGTTGCCCGGGGTGTGGCGCTGCAGTACGCATGCAGACCCTAGGAGCCATATGTGAGCTAGACAAGGAGGGGGAACCAAATAGGATCATGACCGTCCTGTGTGAGACGTGGCTGTCATTCACCGTGAGGTACTATCCCTTACCCTCCTTACCCTACACCCCTTATTAAGCTACGTAAAATTATTAATATTAAATTAATTAAAATATTAAAAAGCATATTACAGCTAAAGTTGATCGTTAAAATTAAATTAAAGGTATATTGATAATAAATCAGTAAAGATTCTACATAAAATTAGTTTTAAAACATGTACAAAATAATAAATAATTAAACAATAAATAAACTGACTAAACTGACTGGTGGCGCCCACGTTGTGTAAGCAACCCGGAAAAGAAGGGTTTTCAAGAGTCTTTTGAAAGTCACAAGGCAACAGGTTGTCTTCATCTCGCTTGGAAGTGAATTCCACAGTCGTGGTGCAGATACCGAGAACGTTCTCTCGCCGTGTCGGCTGCGTGATGGTGGCACGTACAAGTCATTGTTTGTAGTTGAACGCAACACTCGAGTAGCTCTTTGTTCATGGAGTAGGTCGGTGATGTAAGCTGGTTCCAGTCCGTGTTGAGCACGAAACGTCAGTAGCAGAATTGCGTAATGAATGCGTTGTTTTACGGGAAGCCAGTGCAGTTTCTTAAGTACTGGTGTGATATGGTCCCAACTGTGGCAGCGGACTACCAGCCGAGCAGCAGCATTTTGTACTCTTTGCAGCTTGTTGATTAGGCAGTCGGGGATGTCATATAGCAGACAGTTCGCATAGTCGATTCTCGATATAACAGGTACGGACTGCGGCTTTCGGTGTTAGATCGGGTCGACGCAATGTTCCTCATATGATAGTAGGCTACGCAGCACGTGTGCTTTACATGACTGACCATCGACATTTCCGAGTCGAATACAACGCCGATGTTTCTGGCAATAGGACTTGGTGTTATGTCGCAGTCGCCAATTTTAGTCACGGTGATGTTGTGTTTCGCTTGATTGTTTCGTGATGCTAGCACAAGTGCGACCGTTTTGTTATCATTCATCTTTAGTCGATTATCGACCGTCCACACGTGGACGTCGTTGATGCAGTGGTCAGTTCGGCGTAGAGACAACATTCTGTTGGTTTCGGACATCTCTAATTTGATGTATAGCTGGGTATCGTCCGCGTAGAGGTGGAAGCCCAGGTTGTGTCTTCTGATGTTATTACCGATAGGTGCTGTGTACGCAGAAAACAACAGAGGCCCACGCACCGATCCTTGAGAGACGCCACAAACTACGCTGGTTTTGCTGGAAGCGCCACATGATCTATTTACTGACTGCGACCTGTCGGTTTGATATGATCGCATCCATGCCAGCACGGAACCAGCCATTCCGAAGTATTGTTCTAATCTGCTGAGCAGAATTTCATGGTCAACTGTGTCGAAGGCGGCCGACATGTCAAGTAGCACCAGGATGACTCCATACAGCCGGTATAGCGCCTCGAGGATGTCATTCTGTACCAGAACTAGCGCAGTTTCCGTGGAATTATGCGATTTGTAGGCTGATTGGTATTGTTCAAGAAGATTGTTATCAGTCATGTGGTCGATCAGACAGGGAGCAACGTAAATTTCGAGTAGCTTTGACACAAAAGCCAGGTTTGATATTGGTCTATAACTGTCCATATTGTCCTGATCGAAATTTGCCTTCTTAAGCACAGGGGTGACGTTGGCATGTTTCAGACAGCATGGAACAACACCAGATGCTATAGATGAGTTGACGAGTTGTGTCAGGAAAACAAAGAAAGTAAAACTAGGCTACTTTTGAAACGACAATACAGTTGGAGGTCAAAGGGGCAGGCCAAGTTGTTCACTGTGCATACGCAGTACTCGCAGGCATGTGTCTGGCAAGGGGCTACTCTACATAGACATCGGCAAATATCCGGTCTACCGTGCTACACACATTTGCGCTCATACGTTCGTGCGTGGATACATGTATGTTAGTGTGTGCGTACATACGTGCGTGCGTGCATGCGTGCGTGCAAACACACGCGAACACCGCCAATTAGATATAATTTATAGGTAACTTGTTATATTCTCTTGTCAATTTTGCATTGCTCGTGATGGTTTTATATAATAACCGCTACTGTCTGTTGTTTACAGTTACATGCCGTCACGTTGTGGGTTTATATGAGTATATTATACTACTTGCGTGCTTGTGGGCGTACACAGTGTCGTCTCAGTTAAAGGTTATGGAGAATCCGGGCCCACTCCGATTTCGGCATTATGACAGTTGTGTGCCTAAATATTATATCTCAATGCGTTTATTCCACCATTCCACATCTTTTCAGGAATATAATGTCCCAAATAGCGCTCGCTCCGGTTTGAATCAGCGTGCGCCACTGCGGTCGCGGGTTACTGCACGGTTAAATTGCATGTTGACCCAAACCGGAGCGCTATTTGGGCCTCAAAAGTGACCTCAAATCAATATTTTACAACAGTGTACTTGATATCTGAAACATTGTGGAATGATGGCATAAACACACTGAGGTATCAAATCTGTTCGATTGTTGGACGAGCGACTGGCGCGAACGGCCCCGGAATGGGAGTCTGGATCGCCACGATTATTTTTTACGCGTCCGGATACTGTTTCTATGTGTATAGAACGCAGGATCTTGCGTCCCGTAAAACCTTGTAAGTGCAATTTAAGATCCTACGTCCAACCAAACTTTTTACGTGACATAAATATCTGCCTCACTAAGAAAACCACAGAGTTTTTTATTCCATAACTGAGATTTTAACAACGACAGAGAAAAGTATGATCAAGGGGTGATCAACTAGAATTTGTTAAAAAAGAAAAATTTACTACGAGCATTTTCTTCTAATTTATAAATCTAAAACTAGACGACACGAAGCAACATCAATGAAGGGACAGTGCAGACAATATATAAGCAAGTATTAACTTGTTAAACAACAAATAGACAAATATTTCAGAAGGGTGGTTTACATACAGATAAAACAAAGTTGGACTCATAGCAATCATAGACTCCCGAGTCATTTGCCAACTGGACTTCTATGTTGTTTAATATTTTCTTGTTACGTCTTCTCCTGCATTTGTGTGGAAGCGTCCACAACTTGGACGGGACACCGTCCTACCAACTGACGGAAGCCTGGGGAAGCATGGAGAAGAATGACGTCAGCAGGGCAAGTTTATACAAATATCATTCGTTGTTTCATTTATTTCGTGTGTTTCTGGCTTTATACCAAGTGATTTTAAGGATGTCTTTTGGTTAAATTGATTACGGCGTTAATTAGGCTTTTCGCGACATTTGTCCATGCAATCGATAGATGCAATGGTTACAACTATTGTATATACTTATTTAACTCATGTTTACTATAATTTGTATTATTCAGTAATGAATGAATGGCACGTAAATGTTCATACTGTTAATACCTAGTTCCTGTTCCATTTTGAACAAAAGCGTCATATAAGGTCAAATAATTTTTATATTTTAAGGAATTGGAGAGAGAGAGAGGGAGAGAGAGAGAGAGAGAGAGAGAGAGAGAGAGAGAGAGAGAGAGAGAGAGAGAGAGAGAGAGAGAGAGAGAGAGAGAGAGAGAGAGAGAGAGAGAGAGATGTAAACGTTCGTGTGAATCTGCAGGCGTCAGTTCATCGACAGACAACTGTCCGGTGCGATTACGTTGAGCCGAGAGACTGCCATACCCATGCTACGATGATATTGACTTTATGTACTGCGTGAACAGAGATCGCAGGTTAGTTGTAATATCAACACGTGGGACATTCACTTCCTGTAGGCCTACTGTTTGAACATATATCGCAGGTGGGTTGTCATATCGACACGCGGGACATTCACTTCCTGTAGGCCTACTGCGTGAACAGATACCGCAGGTGGGTTGTCATATCGACACGCGGGACATTCACTTCATGTAGGCCTACTGCTTGAAAAGATACCGCAGGTGGGTTGTCATATCGATACGCGGGATGTTCACTTCCTATAGGCCTACTGCGTGAACAGATACCGCAGATGGGTTGTCATAGCAACACGCGGAACATTCACTTCCTATACTGCGTGAACAGGTACCGCAAATGGGTAATCATATCAACACGCGACCCTATTTCGATGTAGAAAGCAGGACGTATTTTCAGCAGTTGGAAGACAGAGTATTTTGCTTGAATTCAATAATAATAAAACATCCCAGCGTCGAAGGTATACAATAGCCGATCGTTCGTAATAAATAAACATTTAAACGGTATCGTCTAATACTGAATATTAATACGCAAAATTGGGGTCATGTAAAGTGTGGCTCCTCCCAGGAGCCGACGTCTTTCGCGTCATTGGCGTTTGAAGCGTTAAATGGCGATGCAATAAAACATCCTTATATGTTTTTATTTCAAGCTATTTACTTACGAACTCACGTATCAGCTGTTCACCTATTGGAGAAATGTAGAAACTGTACAGTGATTAACATCAGTCCAGATGGTGCTACTGTGAGCGAACTTAAAATCAAAATAATAATGCCCTTGGTATGACGCTCCTTGGATAGATCCGTCTAAGCTACTGTTCACACAGATTGAATAATGCTCTAAGCGATGACGACATTTGCAGAGAATAACATTCATTCACAATTTTAGGTTGTTTTAATTTTTCAAACCCCGTTTTCCGATCACATACGTGCGCTATGATCGGAAAATGAAGCTTGAGAATTACAAAAATAACAACCTGAAATTTTGAATGAATAGGCCAAAAGTAAATTTCTTGTTCTTGCCCGCGTTATCAGAAATGAACGTTATCTGTTGCAACGAATGAACAAGTCTTAGAGAAAATGAAAGTTATACGTTATCTATACACTTTGGTTACGTGAAACACACCTAACAGCTCTTGCATTGCCAATCACCCGATATGCCGCTGATGCCGACCAGCCGAGCAACCGAAGACGCCGTCTCTGGACCGACCAACTCCTCATCTGGGCTGGCGCCCTGCAACCGGCAGACGTGGGTCGGCTGCTCCGAGTGCGCCGTCTATCGGGAGGGGCAGTCGTGCACCGTCAAGTCAACCGACGCACCGCAGGCAACGGAAGGTACACACACACACACACACACACACACACACACACACACACACACACACACACACACACACACACACACACACACACACACACACAAACACACACACAAACACACACACAAACACACACAAACACACATACACACACACACACAAACACACACAAACAAACACACACACACACGCACACACACATATTATATATATATATATATAGTCACCCACCCACCCACACACACACGCACGCACGCACGCACGCACGCACGTACGCACACACAAACACACGCGCACACACACACACACACACACACACACACACACACACACACACACACACAATCACCAACGTAACCACGTATCATTCCGTTGTTTGCTATTATGTGCTCCGAAACACGCGCCACAAACACGCACGCACGCATTAGTCGCACAACAGTCACACATCCATTCGTTATTATAGTTATTGATGTAACTATGTTATTTTTGAAATATTGAAAGACTATTTAAGATGAGGTAGTATGCGCCTGGTTTTTAATTATTTAATTAATATTATGTTCATACGACTATAATAACTATGTTGAATGTATACTGCCGCCCAAATTGTGTTATGTAAGCCCGTAACAATGTTCGCCATTTGGATGACACGACTCCTTTCTCAAATATTTGCCTTGCACATCAACCATCAAAGTAATGCGCAAATTAGCGATTAATAATCACAAATTAATCATTGCAATGTTACAAAATAACACAACGCACAAACGCACACACGCACACGCACACGCACACGCACACGCACACGCACACGCACACGCACACGCACACACGCACACACGCACACACGCACACACACGCGCGCACGAACACACGAACACACGCGCACACGCGCACACGCGCACACGCGCACACGCGCACACGCACACGCGCACACGCGCACACGCGCACACACACACCTCCACACACACACGCACGCACGCACACACACACAAATAAACATGCACTCGCCCACACACGTGTTGGTTTCACCAACATGTTTCTTTCTTTCCAGGAGACCACAGCCAATAAAGAAACTAGTCACAGGTATGATCATTAATTTGATTTTGTTAATTATATTCAATTTTTAAAGAGTAATGTGACAAAATATCCATTCAGCTTTTTACACCACTAACCTATTAAGATGTTCTGTGCTCGTAGTGTAGATTCCTGTACTTTATCCTCTCCGAAGTCAAATCGTCGTCAACGTCCAACTTGTCAACATATGCAGATCACTCGTTCCAACAGTTGCGATGTACTTTCTACGCCTAGCACCTCTTGCACATGGTAAGACATTTCGTCCGTGGACACAGGATATAAGAACGATAAAAAACAATAACAACACGTGCATGCATGCACACTTGTGTACGCCCTTCTAACAGTTCCACTCTCGATTCCTTCTCAGATACCGTCTCCACCACAGGACGCAGGGAAGACGCCACGCCCGCCCGCAGCACGGTGTGGAGGCGTGACCTCGCGGCACTGCTCAGTCGTCTACAGACCTGCTACGGCTGCGAACGGAACGCCAGTCCTCAGTACGTGTACTACAAACTCATCGATATCAACTCGTCATCATAAATGTTGCTTTGAGTTATTACACATAATTTACGTTTCAAGAAACGTTTCCTCTTCCAATTATTGTGGATACGGCCTTCATCAGTGAAACTCAATTTCCTGTGAGATAATTTATATTAAATTTAATAATTATAATAATAATTAACTTATATGCCGCCTATTTTCTTGGGAATCTGAGCTCAGAGGCGTCACATACAAGAATC
This sequence comes from Paraescarpia echinospica, assembly GCA_020002185.1. Classification (NCBI taxonomy): domain Eukaryota; kingdom Metazoa; phylum Annelida; class Polychaeta; order Sabellida; family Siboglinidae; genus Paraescarpia; species Paraescarpia echinospica. The sequence continues at coordinate 51,172,700 of CM034536.1, forward strand.
ATTAGGTAAAATGTTGAACAGAAGCACGCATGTGTCATCTTTAGAGCAAGGGACTGCCGAAGACGTATGGTGGGAATGCAATTTCAAATAAATAAGTCTCGAGTTTTTTTACGAAAGGTAGATATTATTTGAGATGATTTTAAAGAGATTAGTAGTTGATTCCAGAGTGTGGATGTGCAACTACAGTGAAAGCATGTTTATGTAAGGAGCCAAGAAAGTGGAATATCGATGCATTAAAGAATGTTTTACATCTGCCTTATGTGTGTATATCTGGTTTATACTCTAATTGTCAATACACGGCGGCAATCTGTGTGTTTATGTGGATTGGTGTAGTTTTCATGGAATTCGCATCATGAGGATGGGAGGTGGATTCACGTACCTTCAGCGGGTTTGTCGAGACGAAGCGTTAGACAGCAGCGGCCCGTTCTTCTGGAAAGTACTCTGTCACGCCAACGAAGGTGGGCACTGGGTACACCTAAACGGTCGGAAGCGTAATGCATTCTGCATAAATATCGAAAAAAAACATTAAATAGTATTTAGAATCGAAGCAATATAAGATGGGTGTGACGTTGTTAAATGATTTACAACAATCTAAAGTTGAAAATATTAAAAACACAAAACAGACTAGTCATCTGTAGTGTTTCATCGGGATGAATAACTGGTAGTCTTCATTACACTATTTAAACAACTATGACACTGTTGAAAGTCAACTGAGAAAATTCGCTTTATTTTTGCATAAATGCATACAGCTTCAAGTGTAACAAGAACATTAATATAAGATGATCAATTAAAACGAATTACTTGACTTTTTGAGAATACCTTATTTGGTGTTAAACTGTAAGTCTTCGATTAACCTGTGGTGTATTGTTGTTTTACTAGATTCTGCCTATTGGAGACAAGGCGAGTGTTCGCCGCGCTACAACCCAAAGGTGTGTCAACTTCCTCTCGGCATTCCTCGCTGTCTACGGTCGACACCAGAAGGACAACACAGTCTCTTCCTGTCAACCTCTGCACGAGCCTTGTGTGACGTCACGCTACAGCACGGATCAGGTAGAGTGGTATCACTGACATTGCATTGATGCTTTGATCCTAGGGTTTTTAATCATGTTACACAAGCCAATTTAGAATACAAGTAATTTATGAAGACGGAAATGTTTCTACCTAGGGCCCACAAAACGTAATATTGTGTAGTGTAACCAGTTAAATTGTATGTGCAGTGCAGCTTCCTGTGTGGCAATGTCCATTTTGTAATGCGGGCAAGATGGCGTCACCACATATACACATGCACGTGCTTCAGTTTATGCACATATTCTATCCATTAGAAGCCAGACGTTTTGATATCGCATTCGTTCAGCTGCACCAAGCTTATACCTATGCTATTTTATGAATTGATTCTAAATGAATACGTCGCGGTAAAAGTTAACCGGACACGCGACAATGTTTCTCACTCGGTGTACCGCATCCGCCAGGTACCACACAGGCCACTGTCCACACAGCGACCGTCGGAGATGATCTTGCACACAACTGGACTGACAAGATGAAACGTGGTGACAGAAGAAAACACCAACTGAGAATACTCAAAAGAAACAAAGGTAATACATTTTGAAGTAACTACCTGTACATGTTTTACTTGTGATAATGAAACTTTATGGACAAGCCAGTGGCAGATGGTAGGGACACATATAGACATACCGTAGTTGAACATTGTAATTGCCATTAACGTTGCTAAATGTGCTACATTTACTTGTAAAAATCCACATGCACGGACACGGCCACGCACGCGAACACGCATTAGCACGCACGCTTATACAAACACGCACGCGCTCGCGCACACACCACACACACACACACACAGGAACACACGCACACACGAACACACGCATATATAGTTAGATGATTTTACATATTTTCTCCGGATGAAAACTACGACGGTGTTACCATTGTTCCGAAATGTTAGGTTATGTAGCATGAATGTTTGTTTAGGTCGACACAGCAGCGAAGATATGTCGCATTTTTCATCAATAGAAGAAGCTTTTCTGGACATCGGAACAGAACCGGGTAAGTTTATATAATATATCAGAGTATTCCTGCATTGCAAAGCCACCGTTACAGCCGTGATAATAATTGTGAACGATCTTATAAGAACGAAGGCAAAGTGCGCGCGACAAAGCTGTAGTATCAAATAATAGGTACTTAATTAATCTTGGCAATTATTTCCAAAATAGAACTATCAGAATTTTACAACATAATTAATTATAAATTTTTGGTTGTTTTAGCGTGGACAGGTCAGTGTTAGTGTGTGTGTGTGTGTGTGTGTGTGTGTGTGTGTGTGTGTTTATGTGTGTGTGTGCGTGCGTGCGTACGTGCGTGCGTGCGTGCATGCCAGCGAGCGAACATGCGGGCGAGCATGCGGGCGTGTGTGCGTGAATGTGTGTATGTGACTGGACTGTGTGTGCATGTATGCGCGCGTGTATGTGTGTGTGTGTGTGTGTGTGTGTGTGTGTGTGTGTGTGTGTGTGTGTGTGTGTGTGTGTGTGTGTGTGTGTGTGTGTGTGTGTGTGTGTGTGTGTGTGTGTGTGTGTGATTGTGTTTGTGTGTGTGTGTGTGTGTGTGTGTGTGTGTGTGTGTGTGTGTGTGTGTGTGTGTGTGTGTGTGTGTGTGTGTGTGTGTGTGTGTGTGTGTGTGTGTGTGTGTGTGTGTGTGTGTGTGTGTGTGTGTGTGTGTGTGTGTGTGTGTGTGTGAGCGCTTGCATGCATTCGTGATTGTGTGTCAGTGTGAATGCATGTGTGTTCACGCGCGAGTGAATGCGTAGCAGTGCAACTCTTGTTGTACTACACAATTTGTGTTTATGCATAGCTTAAGATAATAACCGTAACATACAGCTATGTATTCACACGTTTAAAGAGACATGGCTCGCCTACATGAAGCAAAACCTTTGGGCCATGTAACCAATCAAGTTTGGGAAATGTGAATGCCTCCACACAGGACATGGGAACGAAGTTGTAGAATATACAATGGGGGTACTGTACTTAGTGCTGATATGAAGGTTTCAGAGCAGTGCGGAATTGCAGATTCAAAGGGACATCAAATCCTTGGATTGATTAGGCGAAATATAGCGTATAAGGAAAAAGAACCAATAATACCGTTGTACAAAACAATAGTGAGGCCTCGTTTAGAATATTGTATTCAAGCGTGGGGGCCATATCGCAGGAGGATATATATATGCTAGGAAGAGTGCAGAGGAGAGCAACTAAAATGATACCAAAACTGAGGGATCTTAGTCACGAAATAACCTTAAAATGTGGTTTAACAACGCTAGAGACCAGGAGATTGAGAGGAGATCAGATAGAAAATTTTAAAATATTGAATGGTTATGAAAATATTGATAGAAATATGTTTTTCTCAGTTAAGAAAGATAGAAGGACTAGAGGACATGTAGTTACATTAGCAAAGGAGCAGTGTAGATTATACATATGAAAGTTCTCATTTCCACAAAGGACTGTAAATGAATGGAACAGATTATCTGCTGATTATGTGGGTGCAAGTAGCGTGAATATGTTTAAAATTAAAATCGACACATACCTCAGAAGGACGGGATACACATAGATAAAAGGGTTGGACTCTCGATAAGTCAAAGGGCTTCCTTGTCCACCTGCCATCTAGAGTTATTTCTCTGGGTGGCAATCTTGTTAAATTTTGTTAAATCTTGTTAAATCCATCGGCGGACGAACTCGACTATGCGTTGTTAAACGAACTCTTGTCATTCATAACTGGACATCCTAGGTCACATTCATCTGGTAGCAGTGCAGTGGTGACAGAAAACGCCCACGGTGTTATAAACAGCTACGACATTCTTCCAATAATAAACAAGGTCACGAGGAACCAGGAGCAAGTTACCAGTTCTGGTGGAGACTCTGTGTCCAGTGCGTCAACGGATCTACCGACCTCTCTCTATGAAAGTACTGAACTCCAGATACAATTGCTATTTTGTGCTATTAATTATTCAGCAGCAGATTTCAATGAAACGAATAGCATTGGCGCGATGTGTGCTTTTGGCGAAGTGAAATAAGGTTTGATTTAAAGGCGTCGTTGGAATTACGATATGCAGTAACATTTGCGGTGGTATTTAATTGATGGTACAGTAGGATAGTGGAAGCAACAAAGGCGGTGACCATAACATCAACCAAGATTTCGAAAACAAAACGAAATACTGATAATGGCTCCAAGTCTGTTTGTCAATATCAGTCAGTAGTCAATACAAGTAACCAATTTATATTAAAATAAAATAAAACCAACCACTATGCAAAATTGCGCTGTTTTTCGGTAAAGAAAATAGTTGCAGAAACGCGAAAATAATATTTCTAAAGCCACCTAAAATGCCGGTAGAAGCATGTCAGCAACTGATTGCTTCTGTATTTCAGTCTGGGAGCGAGGTCTTCTGACGCGGTCGGGGGCCAAGAACGAGTTTCAACCACTGTTTGTCGAGTCCGCACGCGACGTTGCCCTCACGCAATCGGGGGCAATTGGAGAGTTTCACCGGCAGATGGTGGCCTTAGTTGATGGCTCTTCTTCCTCCGGAGCTCTTTCCTGGGCAGCGACATCCAAACAAACTCATCGTCGACAAATGCCAATCAACTGTCTAGTCAGGTAGGTCGATTTAGGGAACCTGGCCGTCGTTACGAATGTAAGGCATATACAAGTGTACATTAAGCATGAATGTTTTTGTGGCAGATTAAAAAAAATATATTATATTTCAGGAGTGCCTCAGTGTGTTGGGGGTGGAAATTGTGAGCGAGCAGTTTTTAGGAGGTTTTCTTGGAGTCAGTATATCGTTTGATCGAACAGTGAACATGACATAACGAAGGTCCAACACACTGGTAAGGTTTCTGAAATTACAACAACGATTTTCATATGCATAGTCATGTGGGGATACACAAACATATCAGTTCTGCAAATACAATGTAGACGCATCATACTACTTAATATAATAAATTACGATTATCACAACGTGCTTATGTTAATATATATAAGCACATTGTGATAATCTTAGGTTCGTCGCGACATAAATGTGTATTTCTATTTTCAATATATTTTCAGGGTGTCACTCCAGAAAGGTTAGTGAATTAGTATTACAAATCCTTATTTTCACAATGTTAGGCTACAGGAAACACAATATCACGAAGTTGCATAATAATATCATAGGCGCGGTAGGTGGGCTGAGCCGGAGCTTCAGCACCATTCCGCCTCCGCCGTTGTCGGATCATATTTTCGGCGACCTTCAACATATTTTGAAGCTTACCACAAACTTCCAGTTGCACCCCCCTTGAGGTTCGCCAAAATTACCACCGTCAGGCTCAACAAAAACCTCGACCTGTACCCATCCTTTAGGATCGCCAATAAAACCACATCCAGGCTCTCAAAAACCTCGATTTGCACTCCTCTTGGGGTTTGCCAGAAAACACCTTCAGGTTCAACAAAAACTTCAAAATGCACCGATAAATGCACACCCCTTCACTTTATATTAGGGTGCTAAATTATATTCACCCCCAACAAACTATTTTGTGCGTACGTGCTACCTACTTATGATTGTAGCAACCATGAATAAGGGGCTCTGGAGGGGTTCGTCTTGTAGCGAGGTAGCGCAGTGTCTAGAGCACCGGACTCTCAATCGAGAGTACATGGGATCGAATTCTGTGGACCCGTGTCGAACATTGTATAAATGAGTACCTGTTGGATATTGGTGTGTAAATAGTCTTCGCGCATTAACTGGCTAAATCATTCACCGAGAAGTCGAGATGGTGTTCGATTGAAGAGGTCTGCCAGGGATTAAAGTGTAAAGCGCTTTGAGCAGTCCTGAGGATATAGACTCGGAAACAGGGGGGGGGCAAAGGAGCAGCTGCCCCATGACATTTCTGTGGGGGGGGGGCAGACATATGGTTCTGCCCCCACCATTATATGTGAGCGTGAATGTTTGTTATTGCGACTAGTGTCAAAATGTAAATTTTATCAGACGACTAATGTGTATTTTTGTTGACTGTGAAAGATGTGTGTCATTGGATGGTAGACATGTTGGTTTGTGCCCCACAGTAATAGGCGGCGTGGTGGCGAAAAAAATTTGAAAGCACGATGTTGTCCGATACGTATTTAGGCAAGTTCGTGTGCCATACCGGGCAGGCATATTCAACTACTGGTCTAATCACAGCTACATATATTATAACCAAGTTATTTTGGTTGATACCAGCACGTTTCAACTGATAGATCATATACACTCTCTTTCTTGCCTTTGATACTATTTCATGTACATGCGCATTCCAACTTAAATCCGATGATATAGTTACTCCGAGAACTTTTGTTTGAGAAACTCTCTCAATATCTGTCCCATTTATATCAATATACGGCAGAGATTCTACAAATGTTCTATCTTTACCGAAACATCTAACCATTTCTTTTGTCTTACTCGTATTGATGCGCATGTCATTATTACTAGACCATCGCTCAATAATGTTGGCAGAATCCTGTATAACAGATATCATACTTTGTTTGCATATTTCAAATATCGTGCAATCGTCAATATATTTAAATATAGAACAAGATTTGTGCAAATCATTGATATGAACCACAAAGTGTTTTGGTCCTGACAAAGTTCCCTGGGGAACGCCCCCATTAGGGTAGCCTGGCTTTGACACGGCGTCGCCGATTTTTACTCTCTGTTGGCGGTCTAGTAGAAACGCTGCCATCCATCGGACCAGGTGTGGTGGTATTTCCATTGCAATCAGTTTCTGTATTAGTATATTATGGTTAATTAGATCAAATGCTTTGCTGTAGTCGAGAAACAGCACTCTTACAAAATTGCCCTTTATCTTAGAAAGGTGGTAGTCAACCGGACCGGCAACTTAAAAAAGGTAGCAAAGCTACTGGTCCGCGTTTTAGCAATGGCACAAACCTATTGTTTAGTAATGGCCTGCATAACAATAGGTCTGAAAGAAAAAGACGGGGGAAGACAGTGATATTGACAATTTTCTTTTTCCGTCGCGCCACTGATGTCAATTTGCCTTCTCCACCTTCTTTCCGCTGTCTCGATTGAAATTATAGCATCCGAAGACGGAGAACATTTTTTCGCCTCCCTGCCGCCTATTACTGGGAGGGGGCACAACCATATGTCTGCCCCCGGAGAAATTCGAGAGAAAGCAACTGCCCCCCCCCCCGACCCTCCCTGTTCCCGCGCCTATGGAGCCACACTCTTCTGGGTCCTGGTCATGATGTGTGGTCTTCGCGACTTCTTATATGAAGTGTTCTATTCGTGGATTCTGCAGCCAGGTCTCACGGAAATGTCGATAACGCGTGTCAGAGTTTACGGCATTTTTCTAACAGTTTCCCAGGCAGATTTTTACATTGGCGGCGTTTTCCAATCAATACGAAGAACATCGTCTATTTGGATAGTGAGTACGTTACCGTACATTCGTTTCAGGAGCTTATTCAACTATAAAAGGAAATGGGGCTATACTGAATGTAAAAACGCATTTTTATTAACGGCTTATTTTGTGTAAACAGTGATTTCTGGTGGCCAGTTCTGACGACAAGTGATGTTTACTGCTGTAAAACGGCGTAATGTCCCCGGAAAAGTAGGCAGTCACACGGACCACTAACACAGAAAAGTTACTGACCCGACGACAAAGTAGATGGTCAGTGACGACCCGCTAGCATATATTTCAAACACTGGTAATAACCGATGTCATTGATTTGTTGCCCACTGAGGGGGCTAGGCTTAAATGCTAGTAATATATGACTGCTGCCCTGATGTAAAACCCTCGCGCCGATGCCAACAGCACTGATACTGATTACAATGACAGCATCGTTGTTCTGGAGAGTGTAAGGTACCCCACACACAACTTGTTTATTGTCATTTCTATATTCCTACAATGTATTGGCGCGTTCCATGCTTACAGGAACAGTTTAACTAATACATAGTAAACGAGTGTTATCGAAAATTATATCGAGTTATGCCTGCCAATATCTGTTTCGTGTATTGAGAGAACATATATCCCTGACTGTTAATATGCCATTGCCTTGACAACAACATTCCATTACTTATTTCTATCTCTAACCGACTAGATCCTGTTCCCAGCGGCCGGATTTGCTTCCCAGTCAGGATGTGAGTGACGCCAAGCAGGCAGTGTAGGCAGTGTATACACTGTATCATTGGACCCACTGGTTCCTATATGATGAACAAACTGTCACAGGTTGTTGAAATACCGTGTAGAATAGAACAGCATAGGAATGTTTATTTTTTATATAATTATTTAAAAGTGTCATGCTTATTTCGTCTACAGTTTCCAGTATAGGTGGAAATAAAATATCCATGCAATTCGGTGATGTTATAAAATGCGGCTGAAGTTGTTGAATGGAATCAGTGTATGTGCACAACCTGTTGTGTTTGGATACATAACACAGGCAGAATTCGAACCTGCCACACACGACACTGGGACATATCTTTGCTATAAACTGCACAACTCAACAAAATGGTTAGACAAATAACTCACACAAAGTATTTGGGTCAGGCCACGGAAAATGTTTCCATTTCAAATTCACTACCTTCCTCTTGTCTCATGGTCATTATTTTAAGACATATTACTATATACTTCTAATTTCAGGCTAACTGTAAGACACATTTCCTCAGAAACACATATGAATTTTCAATATTATAATTGGGTATTTTTAAATGGCATATATTTGTGGATGTTCAAACATCCTGTTTTAATGACGGACATCATGTTCAGATTTCCCTCAGCTTAGCCATATTAAACTCAAAATTGACTTTACTACCTCTACAGGGTCAATGTCCCAAAAAGTGTACAATTAGGTTTAAACAGGTCCAAAAATAAATTTTAATTCTGAACAATTAAGTTATATTTTCTCATTGTACATATATTGAGGCATATTTTTCATAAATGGGTCAATGTAATATGGGTTACTTTTGTTATGACAGTCACTTGAAGTCAAACATGATTTTCATCGCGTGTCCAGGGTCTATGTCCCAAAAAGTGTACAATTAGGTTTAAACAGGTCCACAAATAAATGTTTAATTCTGAACAATTAAGTTATATTTTCTCATTGTACATATATTGAGGCATATGTTTCATAAATGGGTCAATGTAATATGGGTTACTTTTGTTATGACAGTCACTTGAAGTCAAACATGATTTTCATCGCGTGTCCAGCGTCATCGACGAAAAATTACCAAATTTGCTACAATTAGAGCATTTTTAATTACATGTAAAGGGGAAAATATGTTGGATCATCTAGTGTACATGCCATTTAATCAGAATCAAGAGGTAGACGATTAAATTTGACTTGGAAACATTCTTTTTCTTCGTTATTACTTTGGTGATAGTTTTTGAACTCTATTGTTTCTTGGAATGGCCTATTTTCAATTAGTGCAGCTCTCTCAGAAAAGTGTGTGGAATTATAACTGATACATAATCAGTAACCTTGATCAGTTATCGTTGTGTGTGCCAACTGTCATATGCGTCCGGGGATCGAGACTAGGCAAACTGTGAGCTAAGAAATGGGTATATACTGATGACGCTGGACACGCAATGTAGCTTTAATTGAAGACAATCATTATCCTTCGTCATAAATTACAAAACAACTACGAACACCATTTTAAACATGCAGCAGCATGGACAATAATGTCTACATTGAATTCTTATTGTTCCCTATAGTCAGTCAAAGTATATTTCTGCACTTTCTTCATACCGTCTTTCACGGCATCCTTCTTGCCTGGCAGAAGTGTAGAATCATCCTGTCTCTTCATGAACTCCTTCACGTGTAACCGCCTACGTCTGGCCTTCAAGTGTTGGGCTGTATTTTGTCCTGCGAAGCCATTCTTGCGGAGAACGTATCGTCGGTCTAGGTGCAACTTCTTCGCGACCATGCTTCCTGTCCGACTTCTCTTCAGGTGACGTCCTGTGAAGAGTGACTGCCTTTTCTTGACTGGAATATCTTGCATTTCCATCACAAGTGATTCATGGGCAGCGAGAACCTTTCTCACTTCTTTGTTTCGCGAAGGGTTCAATCCGTCCTTCCTCATTATTATGTCAGCACGGCGTATCAGCGTTGTCAAAAACGGTGTTTATGGGAGTCGTATCAGTTCTTGTTTGCCCTGATCCTTCTTTCTGATTACGAGTAGAGCGCTTTAAATGATTCTCCAAAACCCATACACATCTTTGCAGCCTCTTCGTCTTCACCTTCAAGGCGTTTAGCTTCTTTTGGACAGATGACCTCCTTTTCCTGGGTAGGTTTCCAGCAGTCGGTATTTCAGCTGTTACGTCAGCTCCTAATTCTTGTGCTACTGATGAATGTAGTTAGGGAAAATTCATCTTCACGACCAAGGTTTCTCTGAAGGAAACAAACAAGGACACAGGTTGTACTTAAATTAAGAAGACAGCAAATTCCAATGTTCTTATAACATAAACTATGATTATTAAACCGGGAATTATATGTTTTTGAAATTACGGTTTACAAATATGTGTTAGTGTCATAATGTAACAGAAATAAGTATATATATCACCATGCGGGCGGTAGTCTGTGAGACCACTGTAAAGTTGTGTCCATAACAAGAACATCGGTTTTCATAATCATAGCCCATGCAGTTGGTTTGTAAACGATAGCAATCCTCCACTGTGACCTATATATTACACGGAAGAAACCTGCCTTACTTAGCATGCACAACATAAAGCAACACATGCAGCCAAATATAAATTATGCTCTTATGCGAATATTGGCTTAGTTGTACATTATCTTGTTACATATTTCTGAAAAGAATATCATATATCTTGCAGAGTTAATATAATAAATCGTATGGTGTAACAGTTTACAAGTTTGCAACACAACACACAATGCCTGATAATGGTACGTATTCTGAGTCAGCCAAACTCTGCGAAGACGTAGGCACCTCACTTGTAGTAGGTGGAAGGGATGGGTCGAGTCTCTTCGACTTCCTAACTTCCACTGTAGGAGTTGCCGCTGCAGATGTCTTGCTCTATATGCAAACATTTACATTTTACACATTAATAATAAATCACTTCTACATTAAATATTGATATGTAACAGAAAGTTTACATGTAATATTAAAATAAATATAGACAATTACTTGAAGAAAAGTCAAACTCAAGACAAATATGTTATCGTACGCTACTTACATTTATAGCTTTGCGAGCTCGCTGAGCTCACAGCTTATGGTCTGGGAGGTATCTTGCGCAGACATGATATGCCCGGTTCTGAGCGGAACGATGGGCCAAGAAGTGGGGGTCTTGTGCTATCTTTCTATCTCGGTAACGGTGCGAGATCTTAGCACAATACATTTGCGTGTCGTGGCTTGATAATGCCTCTTTGGTTGACAGGGTATTCTAAAAAAATTACAACGCAATATTAATTATTCTGTATTTTGTTTTTGTGAAACGCTTAAATGCTTTTGAAAATAATTCAATGAGATGAGCAGATCACGTGAGATAACGGATACAGTAGTAAGTAAGCGATATGCGTTGCAGGATTACACCCATAGCTGCATGTCCAGCCTTACTGCCGTGAGTGAGTATGCCCATTGGCCATAATTCTTCAAATTACCTTTTAATATCACCCAAATGCATTATATTGTTTTGCTATCTGTCTTGTTCTTCAAACGTATATTAATAGCTATTATATAAACGGAAATTATTCTTAGATATGTTGATTTTATCATAAATCAGCAAGTATCCAGCGTCAGTATGGTTTGTTTGTAATAATGTGTTCTTCTAAATTGTATGTGAAATGTTTTCTTTTATATGAAGAGCAACATGTACTTGACACATCTACACTAAAAGTTAGGATGTCAGTGTCAACTACAGCCAGTAAATATACATTTGGTTAAATTGGCGTGTCCAGCGTCATCAAGTTGCTTAGACATTAGGATTGTTATATATTAACTTTCCCGCAGATTAACGTATCAAATTATCGTTCATTGGTTTGTTAGAATACAGCTGTTAAGTATACTAACGCTATAAGTGGTGTTACCTTTATTAATTTACTATATTAGCCTTATTCTTTTACACCATTTCATATAAAAAACGTACATATAGGACCACAACTCATCAAATATTTATTGTAGGAAACAAAAAAAATACCCACCAGCATAGAGGCGACCGCCACGGATGCACTGATCACTGTAGTTCGTACATATCAAAGTAGAATGCGCTCTCAGCAGTCTTTCTCGGTAATCCCACAGATGACGATGGACACGCAGTGACGCTGGACACGCTCCAATATCAGTTTTATCCTTATTTGACCAAGAAATATTGTGAATATTGCTATTGCCATTGTTGGGGTTATAGCATGGTGGTAGCTGGTATGTACGAAAAAAATAAAAAAAACGGCGTACGTTTCCTATTGTTTTGAAGATAGCCTTTTCTATCAATGACGCTGGACACGCAGCTAAAACGCCACTCCATATTTTTTTTAATTGAACGTGTTATATTTTCGTCGAATTTAGGTTTATACCCATATTTCTTTTTGTATATCATTTACTTAACATGTAGGAAAAGAATACACGTATAGGTATCCTACAACGACAATAATAAATTAATGTAATTGACCCGTGTAAACCGATGACGCTGGACACGCAAAACTTGGTCATTATAGAAAACACAGTGTACATTTTTTAGTTTTAATTTTTTAAACATCATTTTTTTACTGTACATTCCCAATACATACTCCATTTGCCCAGTGAACTCTGAAAACAATTAATACAGCACTGTTTTTGTATGGCACTACTTCAAACTTTGGAAACTTCAATTGGACACGTCATTTTGGCCGTTTTGGGCAACTTACGGCCAATTTATGCCATTTAAAAAATTAACAAGGCTGTCAAACCTTACATGTCCTGAAAGAACGTAATGATATCAATATATGGTGAAAAGTTCGTTAGGCTGACTTTATAATTGACGATGTGAGGCACGATTTTTGTCAATTGTACACTTTTTGAGACATTGGCCCTATAGATTAATGTATACCTAGTGTCTCACATGCAATGTGACTTGCATTATGTCTGTCACGTGCACAATTGGCCGTGATGTCCGTCACGAAAGCTGTTGTGATCACTTCAATGTGCATATTTACACAAACTTTCATATTCAGTGAGTGTACATTATCATTGCACGAGTTCTCATAACGTATCGACATGATCAGTTCAGCTCAATTGTGCGTAGATATATGAAGTGTGAAACAAAATAGTTTTCTTTTCCTTGTAGTAAATACGATTTTATTACTAATGTGTTGTAGATGCACATGATTAAATAAAGAATACATCAGTTGCATAGTGTCTACAATGTTCGTCTACAAAGACGCACATGTGCACCACAGTTGTAGGTACTCTTGTATTCATAGATGCCTAATGAACATTTATCCCTTGGGCCATGATGAATACATCTGCTTGTGAGCTTTCATTATGATGACAAATAATTATATTGGTAGTCACAAGCGTTTTTGCTGAAAGTGAGTGACGGACATCATATCTACTGTGTTTATGATGATGTTTTTTAAATTGTTACTCTTATAACATGCAACCCACAATATGCGTATATTTTGTGTAGATAAACTCGTATCAACCAATTACTATGATTTTAAGAATACTACTTTATGTTTGATGTTTCTGTTATCAGTACTGGTCTGCAATGCGTGAAGATGAACGGTACTTGGGGAAACGTGTCGGTTCAGAAAAGATAGCGACGTAAATAGCATGGAGCATGCCAACGTAAATTATGTCAAATGTTTCCGAAATTCAGTTCGCAAAGATCAATATTTGACACATCCAAATGTTACCTTTTATATTAACATAGTAAAGCTGATCAACGAAGACACATCAATTCGTACGTGACGCTGACTGCTTATTAAGATAAAGTAGCCACAACGTGGAAATGGCTTAACCAATTATGTTCGTCAGCGAATTCGTTCATATTCTTTGTCCCAATCATGCTGCTATAAACGTTTTGATCATCTATTCTATCTTCTCTTCTCAGTGCAGACACGATTAGCCAGATGCATAATTATCGTAACATCTTTCTGGGCATCCTAGTATCAGAACATATTGCGTAAATTAGTGTGTTCTTCATGATGTCCGTCACGAAATATGCTACGATTAGATTAGCGTTTTTCGATGACCAACTGGTTACAATCGGTCAAGTAGCAACATGCGTTAAATACCAACTTATTACCCAAGGTAAGTGCATAATATATGTTTGTATTTAGTGTCGTGTGAATTATTTTTGCTGCGTTTGTTCAATAAAAATATTATGAATCAGCATAAACAACAGGTTTGTTTCAATGTAGCCATAGTGCTGCAATGATATGTGATGCAATAGCATGTGTAATTGATGCAGTTTTAGCGACAAATTCATTCTTTAAATGTTGTTAGAAATAGAAATAACTGATATTTAATTTCGTTGTGAACAATACGTGTGATGTGCATAACGTTAACATGGTCGATTCTGCAATTGTCATCAATAATTATCCACCTAATTATAGATGACTATGATATACAAGATTTGAACTATCAAGATGTTGCGATACACACGGAAGCGAATGGAATTGTCTACAGAATGTGCAAAAAACATTAATAATGCAATCTAAAATATTCAGTAGAGGAAAATTGCACCTACTTCTAATGCAAGCAACTGTTCGGTCAACATACGCTACACACATTTTACGTTTCTTGCAAAAGTGCCTGGTCAAGTAATCTTGTAGTTGATACAATTATTGTAATGCAATTTGACTCGACATTATGGTATGGCTGATATACGACATATAATTTGATGTCCGTCACATGCAGAAAAAAGTTCAAAATTGCTGCTATTGTAAAAACGCTGTATTTGTGGTGATTGTTATTGGTTATGCACTCAATTGCCATATTGGTACGCTAATATAGTTTCGCTGTCAGGAACATGTGGAAATGAGAGTACTATAACACAGTTTAATTTGCTTACCAAAATTTGGTACGGGAACATTTTCGGTGGCCTGGCCAATATATTTTCCAACACAGATTCTAACAGCTAGCAATCAGTCACAAATGTATTTTCTATTGTTACTAATAAATTTATATCATCTGACAAAAATGTATAATACAATACATAGAAACAATGTGATCAAACATATAAACCCACTTTTCTATGGACTAGGCTGCCAACTGTTGTTTCAATGTGTCTGTTTTGTTCAGAAAATGGGACATTCAAAGACGTGCACATGTATGCTAGTAGGAACAGCCAAGTAAGTAATGACTGAGTAAGTAATGACTGTTACACTGGCACATGTTGTAGTATTTACCAATATGCAACATAATCTTTAGTTGTTCTGTTTTCCTTATGTCTAATAACACTTTAAAAATGGATAGCGTGTACGTCAACGAATATACTCACACAAGCGTGATGCTAATATTTTTGTGTTGTGTGATTTTAACTAGACACTGTAGAATTTGGATGATACAACTGTGTTTTCGCATCATATCTGGTCACAATATGTCCCGAAATATTTGGATAATTATGAGGTGATATATCAAAACATCAATTTTAATCTATACAGGAACACAGGGACGAATTAGCCACAGGAATAAAAGTTATAATTTATTTAAATTTATATTATGTGTAGCAAGTCCATAACTATCACATAAATTAATTATATTAATCCCGCTTTCAGATATATTAAAGTTTTTTGTGTACTAACATATTAATTGCAGCATTCATAATAACAATAAGACAAAACATGAATGGCACCAAGCAAGACAACATAGAGATCTGGAAGTGGGAGACACTGGTGCCATACTGCTTATAGTACAGAACTAACTGTGCTACGTATAAGCTCGGGACATCGCATCGGCGTCTTTCGAAGATTTGTCACAGCCTGATCCCTCACAGCTGACCAACTACAGGTTGGTAGTGACACCTAAAAGGAGAATTATATCGGCCCCTAGGCCCTGGCGTTCCAAACCGGTGTGGTCATCCATACCACGTAATATATAATCCTATTAATGTAGGCGCACATCAAGTCACAACCAGTATAGACAATTTACTTGCTTTTATACCCTGGCAGACACAGACAGGCGAAATTGTGGTGTGAACTTCGACTTTAATTAATCTTACATATTATATCTAGAAAAGTATGGTATTAACATTTTTATGTCACATGATAAATGAATTATAATAATGCTGCTTTCTGGGCTTGGCACCATTCCTCGAAAAACAAAACATAGAGAAACACTATGTGGTACATTAATTCAATGTTATTCAGTTATTTTTTCAGGTCTTGAAAATGGCCCAGTAACATTTAATTTTATGTTTGCAAGACAAAAGAGAGAATCAGGAAGTAGAAGACACTGGAGTCGTACTGCCTATGATACCGAGCTAATTGTACCAATGATCGGCTCGGGATCTCGCTTCGGGAGCTTCTTACAACACTACCCTGGAGAGTAGTGTCACAGCCTTATCTCTCACAGCTGACCCACACCGTGTGGAAGTACCCTGCAGGGGAGAGAAATACCGGATCCCAGGCCATCCGGATTTCCCATAACCGGTTTGGTATAACCCTATATATTGAGCACGTCAAGCTGCAATTAAAATATAACATTTACCTGCTTTTAAACCCTGCCCGACATAAACCGGCAGATTTGTGGTATGAACTTCAATTTTAATTAATCTTGCATATCTACACCTAGTGAAGATATTGATTCGTTAGAATGGTACTAAAACTTTGGTCGTATGTTATGTTATATGAAATGATGCAGTAAACTTATGCATACGCGGCGTAAATAATATTAGTAATCTATTATATGTATTCTGAGCTATGCTTATGACGGAAGTGAGCAACTCTAAGATGGCGGACAGAGTGCCAGCTCCAATTGATCGATTGTTTAGTCTAGATCAAGAATGTTATGACATTGTTATCATGCGTGCAACGCATACTTGTATATAATTGCGATAACCTGAAAATAATATTACTATTACATGTATTCTGATCTATGCAGATTCATGGATAGTCATGTTATTAGAATGGGTGACTCACAAGATGGCGCACACAATGTCGGCGCCGGTTGTTTGTTGATGAGATCAACAGTGTGAATAAATTGTTATCATGTGTGCAACACGTACGTGCGTATATACGCAATAACATAACAATGAATACAATAGATAATAGTTTTTCATATACACATTATATGCATGATCAAGTGCATTAAATGCTACATCGACCCGGTGGCCTCGTACCAAACGTATCATAACAACGGTTCAAGTACAATACAGTACAGTACAGTACAGTACAGTACAATACTTTATAGTACAGTACAGCACAGCACAGTAGTGGTGGTGAATTGGAAACGGGGAGTGTTGAAGTGAGAACATATGTTTCTAATTATAAATGTTTACGTCTTAAGTAGCCACGGTTGGCTACGGCCAGTTTCCTCCCCCGTGGTGCGTTTCGTTATTAAATATTTCAAATATTACATTTAATTGTGTTGTAAGTAACAATACAATAAGATTTGTTTCTAATACTTTGATAATTGCATACTAACTTAATTAATCGAACACGCGTATGTATATGTGTATTGAGACTGGCAAGATGTTCAATAGACATCACAATAGTGCGTGTGTGTAAATCTGCCTGTCTCTCTGAATGTATGTGTTTTTGTATGGCTATCTGTCTCTGCGTGTGAATAGCTGTGTGTCTGATTTGTCCTTGATCTCGCGCGTGTTGATCTAAACAACACGACATCTACTAACTAACCTTCCACAGTGCGTGTTTCTGCGCCAATCATCCGGGAAATGCAAACGCTGCCACCCGTCTGTTTTGTCCGGCAATCTGGCGATATTACAATACGCACGAATCCCATTTTAGTTGGTACTGCTACACCTGTAGGCAACTGCGCTCCTTCCACATTAAGAGTGGCGGTTGTTTAACGCTGGTTGGTCACCTCATGCTTTTGCACATTTCCAGGTGCATTGACAGAAGCGCCCACTAGGCAGGGTTTGTTACGTAATAGACGCTATATTGGATAACTCCGTGTTGGCATGCGACCAGATCAGGATTGTTGGACGCATTCACGCGATGGGGTTTATCTTCGGGGACCGCTACTGTTGCCGAATTGGCCTAGACCTGATACATAAAAATCACAACGACAATTTTATATATTTTTTGTCTCTTTTCTCTTTCATACTTTGGTCTTTCGTATGTTTTCTTTTTTGTCTCTTTTTTGTTTCCTCTAACAATAAACCAACCGTTGTTTGATGATCAAGATTGATCGGTCAACGTAATATACAGATAGATACACTCCTAGTCAATTTGGCTTTAAGCCTAAATATGGAACGGAGTTATCCATGTTTGCATTCAAGGAATTGTTTTAAACGTTTCGTAACGCTTGCCCGTAGACCCTCCTAATACGCTTTTTTATGCTGATCTGGAGAACCCCACCATTAATCGTGACGTACTATACGAATGATTGTTTACATATAGGACGTTTTTTACATACAAAACCGTGGCATTGCCGCCAACCCCAATCTTTACACAGTTTCTATTCTTTTTAACAGATCATCATGCAGCCCTTTGTAATATACATATTATAGATTTTATGAGGGTATTTTTAAATCTTACAATGTGCAAATTTAGCCATAAAGGGCAAGTCCTTAAAATGCCCGTTCAATGATAAAACAAACCAACTTTAAAATAGCCATTTATTGAACGTAATATCCTGATCTTTGTTATCATAAAAGGCAATTAAGTAGTTGTTATGTACGTCCGTACGGAAATAGGCCAATTGCTCTATAGAAGGTCAAATACTTGTGGACAAAAACTGCAGTAAAGGGTAAACTGCAATTTCGTTTCTAAAATAAAAACGACAACTATATTGGAGCAATAACGTGGGACTATCATTTCTATTCCAAACAGGACAACATTCTCAATAAACGGGAACTTTCCGCTTCAAACACAACCAAATTGTCGATAAAAGGGTTAAAGTCTTAACCGAGGTCTCATAACAAGGCGTAAGTTGGGGAGCTAAATCGTTATAAAAATTGCCAATTATTCTCCAATGCCGCAAGTTCTTTGGTAACAAAGGATATTTTTATAGACAATTGGGCAATTTATTTAATAAAATGGCAGGTCCAAGAGTTACATTATATTGTCAACAGCAAAAACTATGCTATAAAAGGACACGTTAATGGGGCAGTGTCCCCAAAAGGACACTTCCGCGGTTACAAGGGAAAGTTGCTAAACATTATAATTTCCTGTCTCACTTGTAAAAAGATAGTATACCGGAAGTTATGTCCCAAAACAACATTTTGTTTTTAAAATAGCAATTTCTTTATAACAGAGCATTATTCCAAACTTGCACTTTAATTGTGATAAACTACCGGTTAAGAAAACAGGATAGGGGAAGTGTTCGCTCATAGATGGATATGTCACCTGAATTGACTACATAACTTACTTCCACAGCTTAACACAATGTTAAACTGAACAAACTGATCCCTCTCAGTTCAATTAGAATCACAGCATGACTAAACAAGTATATTTTATCCACAAAAATGCAAGCCTCACTAGGCTCGATTTTGTTTTTTTAAAGGGGAATGGGTGCAATAGAATGACATAGTATTGGAGCAAAGACCCAAACATGGCCTCTCTTGAGGGGTTTGATGAAGATGACGAAGTGTCAGAAAAGAAGTTCGCTTGGACTCTTATTATGGAACACAACCACAAGAAGAAGAAGTCTGGAAGCTTCCAGTCAATGGGTATGACAGATTATACACACACACACTCATACACAGAAGACAGTTTCCGAGAGTATACATGTATAAATATACATTATATTGACATAGGAACTTGGCACGCCGCTGTCGGTTCGGTCAGAAATGATAACGGGGTGCATTTTTTGCTGTGACATAAATTTTGGCTTTGACTCCCACTCAATCACTCAACACTGTCAGACATGACATTCGAAGATGGGAGGCAGGAGGGGGTTGTTCAAATATGTTCACAATAACATATCATTTTTGCTTGCCATCTCCTGAACTTTTCCGTGCTGTTAGACATGACAACGGAAGATGGGGAGAAGGGGGGTATTCTTGTTGACAATTTTAATGGATTACATTCTAATTTTGCTACATTTTATTACAAAAATACTCAATACCCAGGTATTTGGGAAGTCAGATCCCCCCTTTCTCAACCCTTAGCCCCCCAACCCTATACATAACAATTGTAAGAAGGCATGTCAGCATCTATAGTATACAGTTCACTATTTTTTTCAGCTACACATCTTTGGCCGGTCACCTAAAGAACTTGTATATTACTGTCAGGGCTTAAAGTTGGCATTATGCATCAAAATACCACAGCAATCGTTTGGGTCCCATTCACCCATTGTAGACAATACACAACATTTGGTTGTGTATAGCCAAGATGGGGGATAACCTTGACGACCGCACATCAAATATTAAGGGCAATGACATACGACTAACAATCCTAAAGAAAGGTGTTTCCAACGTTCCGTTTCCCTGCGGGTGACTTTTTACTTCCCCTGGCAAAAACACCAGATACTGATAGAAGAAACCAACGGCTTATACTTCTACGTGGTTGATCGGCATAGTCCATAAGTCTGGATTTTAATGCCGATTTGTGTGTGTCAACAACTGTGCTGTGCCAGATGTGAAGGTGTTAAAAAAGTATAAAGTGCGAGTAAACTTAAAGTATGGACGATATATAAATAAAAGCACAGACCATGGCTTAGCCTTAGAAGCATGAAACAAACCATTCACGTATCTGAAGGCCTGGATGGTTGGGGCTACCAACACATTCCCGGGGTGGGCGTTCCACCAGAACTTATGGCAGAAGACAGACTTTAATATGCCTGGAATGATATTGAATGGTGGAATTAACGCTCAGACTCCGAGGTATCAAAGTTAGCCAAAACTCAAGTTATAACGGCGAAATCGAGGTGGATCAGGATTATAGAATATATACAAGTGCTCATATAGCCCAATAGTCATTACAGGTTCAGACACATATAATTCAAGATACCGACTCCTAGATGTAATGCCTCGTCGTTCTCGCTATGCACGCCATCTTCCGGGACCCCATAGGCACATACCCTACATCCCGCTGTCACGACACGATCATCTTCTGACATGGGTTCTGTCGATGTCGTTATTTTCTTCTTTATGTTCCGTTTAATTTGCTAGCGCCTTACCGTGCTTTTTGGGGAACTTCTTTGTCATTATAAACTTCAAATAAATACGTCTGCTGGGTGTAAATAATGATTTAACTATTCTTGGTAAACTTCGCTAGTCCCACAAGTGTTCAGTAGTACGGGTGAGACCACTGTGACTGTTAGATTTCCCAATGGCGACCATGTTAACGTTTTGTCAGATTATAAGAAAACTGCACCTGACAGAAATCTGAAATTCATTCACAGCAACTGATATCATATCATTGATTTACTGATGAAATTTCGTCAAAATCAAATACCTCCAGCTCTTTTAAAACGCATGCATACACTGTGCCATCGATATTGACCAAAATAACCACATTTTTCTGCACCCACGTGTGCTATGTGGAAAAAATGGCAAAAAATCACTCCGCCAACTACACTCTTTCAGATATGCGTCATTTCACTTCCAATACATTCTACCACAGAACCTGTTGATATGCCTGGTTTATTGTACTGTGTTCGCATAAAAAGGGTCTCAAATTTAAAATATCACCATTGTCAGGAGTTTTAACAAAACAGGAAGTCTAAGAGTGGTCTCAATAGTTAGATTTGATATCAGACAGATTCAATATTATGTAGGTTGTCCAAGGATTGATATAGAAACGAGACAAGCGAAACAAGACTTCTAGTGTATTTTGGTGTAAGAAACGTGTGTGTGTGTGTGTGTGTGTTTGCGTGTGTGTGTGTGTGTGTGTGTGTGTGTGTGTGTGTGTGTGTGTGTGTGTGTGTGTGCGTGCGTGCGTGCGTGTGTGTGTGTATAATCGCGGACGAACACACATTGGATCAACTGATAACTGTGTAAGTTTAAACCTTTGTGTCCACAGATCTCATCACATTATGACAGTATTATTTTATTAATCCCCGTTGCTCTAAATACAGCTAACGGCCAAAACGACACGTGCTCAACGCGCTGTTTTGTTGATATATCCTTCTCTTTCCACGTGATTATATCCTGTGTAATTTCTTCGGCGATTTCAGTGACAATATGACAGTTTGCATCATTACAGAGCTGACATATTTACAAAATACCAATTTCGTACACATCCAGGACCTTGTAATGGAGAAATTAGTTACGCTTTCCACGTCAGACTAAAAGCAATTTGAATGACACGAGAACATCGCTTTTGTAATAATTTCAATACTTAATAAATCGCGTGTTAGAATTCTACATGTAATTGGACGAAGGTGTTTTTATATTTCCAACGCTTTAAGGGCATCCTTACCCGTGCTACTTTTTCTGATTACTAATACGTATCAGTCGTTTGTTTTTGTATTAAGGTGACTGGCGTCTTACTGATACGATATACTTATTAGTTTATTTATTCAACGTCCATCCACAAAAACGAGCGCATGCATGCTTCCACGCACATACACGCGCAGGCACTCACACACATACGCACGCCTACGCGCTCTCATGCACACGCACACACATACATTTGACACCGACTCACCGATGCACGCTCTCAAACACAGGCACGCACGCTTACGTACATATGATGTCATCCGAAACTGCGGAAATTCGATAAACATGCTGTATCTTCTAAACCATTAGCCATAGGAGGCACATATTATATATATAAGGTGACTTTTTTAACCATGCTCTAAAAAAAATCGGATAAAACATCTTAGAATCAACAGAACCAACTGTTCACCTTTAGTCATGGTAACAATATATAGGAAATGTCGATTGAAGGTTCAACTAACAGTTGTTTCAGTTTCATCGCCACTGTCTTCGACGAGTACTCCCGCCCGTGTCAGTCCACCCACTTGGCACAGTTGGCGCTGTCACTGGGTACAGAGTTTGTCCCACCGAGGAACATGCCATTCCGCTCTGCACGGGCTAAATACAACCAGCCTCCCTTGCACAGTTTTGCTCTGTTCTGGTCTTTCGTGCTGAACCTAACTCCGTCATTTAACACAACGTGTTAATTGGCATGTAGGGTAGACTGGGACAACGCGGCCCCCAGGGGTAAAATGCCCTCCCGTACTCAAAATTAAAATGTCCCCAAATCGTGTGCAAAATTATGCTGACATATATTGGGTAATCTTCCAGAAAGTTCATCGACATTAGACAGGTGTAATTGACCTAATGTGTTTTTGAAATGTTCTTCCGCGTTGACCCAGGATACCCTACGTCTCATGCAGCATAAATAACGTCGTAAACCCGCGAGAATCGTCCACTGTGAACATAATAGCACATTGAGACGGTACCAATACGCCTTTGGTACTTTTCACATTATCATGTGGCTGAAAAAGTAAACTACATTTTCACAAGATATATACTTTATTAAGTTTATAGCACATTTGGCATTGGCGTCGGAACGTTAATATTCGGGGGACTGATCATCATCAAAACTGCACCCTCCGAGGTTCTGGAAAAAGACACACTTTGAGGCTCTCTAAAGCATCCATTTGCACCGGTCCGAGGCTCACCACAAACCTCCAGTGGCACTCTCCCTTGAGGCCAACCAAAAGCCTCCCATTGCACCTCCAGAAACTCTCAAAAACGACGATGTCCTCTTAAAATGTATATACATCTTAAAATAGAAGTATTATCCCCGCTAGCATAAATTATCTCGTGATTCACCATCTCTATATTCTTTTCACCACGCTCTGTTGCCTGTGATAGGTCTACCGCTCATTGAACGTCGATGCGGAAACCGCGAGATGTAGGCCAGACGGCGGGGTGAAGTAATAGCAAACGACAGAGAGAGAGAGAGAGAGAGAGAGAGAGAAAGAGAGAGAGGGAAGAGAGAAAGAGAGAGAGGGAGAGAGAGAGAGAGAGAGAGAGAGAGAGAGAGAGAGAGAGAGAGAGAGAGAGAGAGAGAATCCTCTTAATTAATGTACATTTTAAAGGGTAACAGAAGCACAGCCGTTTTATGTCATATAGTTCAATTGGTGGTGACGGGACCCTACTCATAACATTTTATGAGACAAACTGAAACAATTGATTTGTTGATGTCTGAATTGGCAAGCCAAAGCACTGCGTATCCCTATCATTTTTCGATACTAGTTCCAAGTGAGTGTATGTATGCGACAATGTTAAAGATTGTCGCAGTCAAATCGTTGCGTCGTGATATGTATGCCGGTAAAAACAAATAGTCGCCGGGCAAGTTGCGTCGTGACGTATATGTCGGTACGATCTGCGTCTGCGACACGTCGGCGATGTATCCTTTGCATTCTGGAATGTTTGAGCCACTTAGTCAATCGGTAGCATCCCAGAAGACACGAGACTGTCCGTAAGACATGGAAAAAATGTTGCAGGGCGCAAAAATGGTTTGGAATATGGAGTTAGAAGAGAAATTGATAGACCTCCAGCAGGAGAGGCCTTGTTTGTTTCACGCAAATTCCAAAGAATAGATAGTAACAGAGATGATGCTGAAGGCGAGTTCCCGGGAGAAAGTGGCGACCGGGCTAGTCCATGTCTGATCCCTGTGCGAATGAAATGACATTGACAACATGGGCATGTGTAACAAATGAAATAATGTAGTTTATATAAAATAAAAGCCATTTTTGAATAGTTTCACATTATACCACTGGGTAGTGGCGACAGTCCCTGCCTCTACCAACAGGTGTGCATCCATCAAACTGTCTCAGCCGCGTGAGTCGCGCTGCGACGTGTATGACGGGTGCTACACGTTACGACACAAGTCGTCGCAAAGAAATCGACGCATCGTGAGGTGTATGCCGGACTTCAGACGGATTAATCTCCGATCCCGGTGGAACGACGTAAGACCTATATTTTTTCGAGATTCTCCATTATATGTTAAGATTCTCATTTTTAATAGCGAAACTAAAAGCTGTTCGGGATATAAAACGTAATACGCGCGTAAAACGTAAAATCGGAGGAAAAATGCGGGCGTACAAATATTTTGGGAAAATGGCCCCTGCGTCATGGACTTAGCAATATGAAATAGGTCACTGATGCTTACGTCTACCCTCGTGCCACCAGCGTGGTAACACGAACAGTATTTGACACTTCTAACACTACCACGACTAGGGCCTATTGATGGATGTAAACTTCACATTCTCTCTGACCTTCCTCGCGATTCTATGTGTTTTCTAACATTTGTCATTTGGTAAACATTTCTCTCACCACTGCCAACTACCAAGGTATACAGTCAGGAGAAGAGCTTGTTTGCTAGTATATATAATCGCGGATGAACAATTATTGGAACATAAAATAGTAGCAGTGTATGTTTTAAAAACATTTCCACAAATCTCATCATTTTGCCTCGAGGGTTGTGACAATATCATTTTCTTAATCCTCATTTCTCTTATTGTCAGTTAACGGCCAAAATAGTACATCTACAATACGCTGTTTTGCTGGTATCCTAGCCCCTTTCCTCGAAATTACAATCAATAATTTTTTCAGCGAGTTCAGTAACGATCTAACAGTCTGCGTTTCGATTTTGACCATCAGATTAATGTACTCACAACTGCAATATATTATGCAGCAACACAGTACATGTATCTGTATATATATATATATATTATATATACATAAAATATATATATATATATATATTATATGTATATATATAATATATATATATAATATTATGCAGTTGTCAGTATATTAATTTCAAGGAATATAAGCCAGGTTTCAGGTTTTACCATATTGCCCATTTTCATGCTTTCTATTCACAACATTTCAATTGGTTCAACGGGGTACACACCCTGCCAGATCCACCCCATCGGCAATCTCCGAATCTTGGTGACCGGCCCAATGCACTGGTCAGATTGGTCATCATATTCATATCCACTTCCATGTATGGCACTATCCTTTTCTTTTTATAAGTTAAATACAAACTTAATAAGCACTAACTCTAATTTAGTATCCCCTACATCACACGATATAAAAGTATTATTGCATATCCATCTTAGAATATTAATAATTAATTTAGAACATATTTTTTACGCTAAACATTATATTATATCTAGCAGTTTCCTATAAATTATTAAATAGGAAGCAACAATAGCATAAAGGCATGCAATTAATTACTGAAATTGAGCCAATTGGTATGGCGCGTACGACCGATTGTCAGTGAACGGCCACAGCAAGTTTAGTCCAGTCAATCTATGCCCAAAAGAGGGTCAACCTCAAACAAATTGAAATAGTAATTATGACAGTGTTTTAGTTATTATTACCTGAAAAAAAGTCCATCGAAATGCAGTGGCGGAACATTGTCAGTGACGTTTTGGCTTAGTGAAATGTAGGGGTAGGCGTTATTTAGGTTGTGATATATATTTTCTTTGCATATTTCATATACATTTTGCATAACATTGGCAAGATAATGGATTAGTCTACCGAGCGATATATAATAGGTATAACTTCGTTGAATATTAATTTGAACAATCGTTTTTAAGCGCAGTGAACCCCGATTTTTAGCAGCTATGGGGAATAGCGTTGCGATCTAACGTCGACTTAATCCATTTGCAATTGAATAAATGGATGCTCTATACTATAATGTTTTTGGTGGATTTTCTATCCCATAGGGTAGTGAAGCAAATCAACTTGGTTGTCCTCGGGACAACCTAGGGCATTTGTTCAAATATGCAAATCAGGGCCTTAATTACTGAAATACATATTTTCTTCAATAGCTTTGCAACTATGCATAATAATGTCACAAAAGTGGTGTCAAAACCGATATTTTCATGGTCAACGTTTAAAATAAACACATCACCAGATGTATATAACGGCTGCATGTTTGTCATTTCATAAAACTTTCAGATATCGGCCATGTTGGATCTTATTACAAGCTTATCTCCAATGCAATGTTTATGCATATCTCCAATGACTTTGATTCGCATCTATTGGCTATGTCCCTATAATAATAGTAGCACAATCAACAACAGAAAACACACTGTGAATCTCGTTGTAATATTGTTGCACAACACAGGATAAATAGTTATCAATCCATATAGTTCACAGTGGTTGCATGCACACAAGTGTCTATTCAAATTCCAAATATAATGCGGTGTACCATGTCTTCCCGTGCAATTTTCTTGTCAAAAGCAATTTTTTTGCACGAATGTCATCTACAGTGTTTCAGTCAGCAGAAAATCTGAGGTGGCAATTTTTCTTTTTCTTTTTAAAGAAATGGCAGCCACTTTACAAAATTGCCGCCAAATCACATTTCCGCCTATCTTAACAACTGCGTCACCTACAACCTTAATCTTTGTGTCAAAACATGGGTTTTAGAAATCAGAGGTTTCAAATATTTTATGTTTGGCCTTCTCCGACTTTCGGATCCGCCATTTTTAAAGATGGCGGTCGTCAAAACAAATGTCACAATATCTTACCAATTATGATCAGCAATTTCACATATGTTACACATGGCCTTTGTTAACAACACAGCTTATGACATCAGTCACACCTGGAGGATCCCAGAGTCCAGTGTCAAAGCTGGAAGACGGGATACCGTCCTTCACCCGCACAAACTGCGTGATGTCCAAATGAGGAGGACCTTGCTGATTAGAGAAAGAATGGGAAGCCAGTGCACACCATGGAGTTTCCTCCCACAGATTATGTGCGGAGGGCACATCATCAGATGATGCTGTGGAAGACGGCTGATCAGCAAGGTCCTCCTTCCTCCTAAAGGAAGAGGTTTTTTTAGCCAACAGAGAAAACAAGCACATATATTCATCAACTTACTGAGCAATGAGCTTGAGAAAGTTGGGTGCTGTCGTTTTCATGCAGAGGACGCTAAAGTAATGATCGTTAGACAACACTGAACTAATCAGACAAAATCGACACTATCCTCATTGGTGAAGACACCGATTTGCTAGTGCTGTTGTGTTACCACTTTCAGCAGGAGCTCTTTGGTGTATTCTTAATGCCAGAACCTAAACAAAGCTTAGTAGAACAAGTAAATAACGATCTGGTACATCAGAGCTCTCACAGAATATTTGGGCCGAGCTGTGGGCTAAGATATGATACCACAGCAACAGTTGAAGAATTGATTACTGCAGAAAACCAGGCTATTGTATGCTTCCAATGTGGGAACATTGGCAAAAACCTGGATGGTTTGCTATACAAGCACTTCGTTGAAAATGTAGCATCAAGCGCAAGCACAGGGATAAATGTACCCCCTACTTCAACTGCTGCCCACTATCACAGCCGCAGGATCAATTCTCAGAACCTGTAGAGGAACCACGCATGTTCTGTAGAGGAACCACGCCTTTGCCCCATACAAAAGGGTAGTGACGAATGACGACGACAGCCTTGTATATTTGTTGACAAACGCAGCGAGTGATTCTGCCATACGTATACATTTCAGCAGGCGACCGAGTGAACTGTTGGCAAAGACAAACTACAATCCGTTGGGATGTAGTTGCGGAAAGAACGGATTTGAGTGTACTTCTGTGTGTGCGTGGTGTGTCAAATTGCAACTAACATCTCCGTGGAAGCTCTCAACGACAGCAGTGTTTGAAAGTGTCATGTTAAGCAATAATAAGGATGTACGCAGACACTTCACTGCAATTTTTATAGCGTATGGTTTTGGTGAAGATAACTGATATTGGAATAAGTACCTGAGTTACAATATCACCCAAATACAAAGCATACTAACATATTCATGAAAACAGTGTTACTATTTAGAAACATAACTAAGGACATAAACTGTGTTGAAATAAACAGGTTTATGACTATAATATGTAAGCAAAATTTGGTTGATCGCAAAGCTTCTCCCAGTGGCGGCTAAAATTCGGGTTTCACTGTGTTTAGAAAATTATTTTCATGTTATTACTAAATGGAATTAAACTTGATGTATATCGTTGCATTAATATATCCATACCACTTCCAATGGTGTACATAATATAGAATACTCAGCTTAAATACGTCCTTTCCCTAGATTTTACTATGACAAAAGTGTCCGGCAGCGACTTTCGACCACTTGTCATTATCGTCAGAAATTAAAATGTTCCCCCACGTGAATTTCTGTGGACTTTTTATCTAATAATGCAGACATATAGTGTTAATTAAAAACGCCATAATAATTGCTATTACAATTTGTTTGAGGCTAAATCATAGATTGACTGGACTAGGCCAAAAATCGGGGTACATGTAAATTGCAATAATTTGCAAATGTGTTTAGAATACGATTCTGACCTTAATATCCATTGCAATGACACTTGTTAGGTGTTAAAATTCGGGTTTCACTGTGTTTACACAGCTAAATGCATTGCCTTTCCAACGATATACGTCATCTTTATAATATTCTCACATAAACTAAGTTATACAACATTAATTACGTGTATCCCCTAAATGTCAGTGAGACATGCGACCACTTGGCAATATGCAAAAATGATAATGTTCCACAAGTGGATTTTGGTGGACTTTTTTCGGGTAACATAAACATACAGTAGAATCTAAAAATGCCTCAAAACTTACTATTGCGATTTGTTTGAGGTTGAACCATACATTGACTGGACTAGTTGGGGTATCGGCGACGTCAAAAAACACGGCCGTGCGCCATCCAGTCTTTAAAGGCCATATCCTGGGATAAAAGGTGCTCTGTCCCTTAATAACAAATGGTTGATGGCCTTTCAAATGATGATATTGCCAAAATGTTGAAATATCGTATATGAGCATACAACATAAAAAGAGCCTTTAAATTTGCCATTTTACGAAACTCCCGAGCGATGCCGGGTTTGCATTTGTTGCTGAAACGTGACGTCAGTCGTGGTTCCGCCGTGAGTTAGTGCAGCGGTGTCATGTAAACAACTCGATACAAAAGGCGTCTTACTCGAGTAGTTCAGAGAGCGATGTCAATTTTGACGCGGATCATGAAACGTTTGATCATATATATTTCGGTGACAGTGAGGGTGACATTGCCGAGATCGACAATGTTGATGTTAGTCAGCACGTTGTGGCACCATATGTAGACATAAACCAGTGAAGAAGCCCCGATAACTGACCGGGCCCATTTGCGCAGATTCGCCGGTAACCGATTCGCCTTCGCCTCTGTTGTGTTCTTCGAAGGAACGGCATATTTCTTTACATCTGACTTACGCCTGAAACCCATATTCCATTGTACGAAGCCTTCGAAGTCGTCAGGCGCAACGAAATGCGAACAACAAATAATGCTAGTTGCTGTAGCATGGGTCCAGTCGGCCCTGCCGTTTCGAACAAAACGTTCCCATTTCTGCCGAGTAACTGGCTCTTTGACTTTGGGAAATTCGTGCACTGAATAGCCAGTCAGATTCGAATTGTAGCAGTTTCCAACAACACATTTGTTCACCATTTCTGTATGTAAACGAATGTTTACCAGTTCAAATATCCACCAAGGAAATCCAGCCGCCGAGAACAATTGCGATCCCGGGAATGTTTTCCACAACTTACGTCACGATTCTGCCCCTCGTGGCATTTCCGGAAAACAGACTTTTCGAAGCCTGCAACAAGACAGGTCCCGTTTAATGTAAATTTTATAAATGTTTCAGCAAACGTGTGGTTTCGGGGTTGTCATTATATTGCAGAACACATATGTACATGCATATTTTTATACTTATTAGCAATTTGTTTTCTCCCAGGATATGGCCTTTAATATAAGCCAATGAGCATAATTCACAAGAGATCACTCGCCAGCTCGCAAGTAAATTTACCGATTGTCTGTTAGTGGTTAGGTTAGACGGAAGAGGGCGCCTGTGGTCGATCATAACGCTTATCCAAAGTTTCTGATCTCCAGCATTGAGTGTCCAGCCGGTTCCGTGATGTGGCGCCACGGTTTGTTGTTGGCACAAAAGGCAAAGAAGTTATTTAATGTCTGTAAATCAGTTGAAATCAGTCGTTAAGTTGGATCTCCTCTACCATCGCACGTCCGTGTTACGGTTGTTGTATATATATGAAATGTCATACACCGCTGATGGTTCCGTGTTTTGGTTTGTGCAGCCTAGTTTCTCAAAAACCAGGAAACATCTCTAAACGACCATAATTATACAATACGACTTGCCAATGAGATATTGTAAATGGATCCCCATCGTACTGAGGGTCCATTTAACACCCCCATGTGAAAAAATAACTTTTCAATGTGTTGAGTGAGTTACAAGTGGTTCACTGTACGTGCTATAATAAAAAAATATGCAAAAAAGTGTCCAAACTTTACTGGTATAAATAAACAATGGCCATTTCAGTATTTGTTTTATGGTTATTAACATTGTTTTGACACTTTTGTTGGTACAATTTCTTTTTCTTAGTAGTAGATTTTTAATGTCTAGATATCAATAAACCATGTCTATAATTTTTAAATCACTAAAACATAAACAGTTTTATTTTTCTCAGGAGGGTCCATATACAACGCCGTAGTAAATGGACGCCCGGTCCAAATACCACAAGGGTCCATTTACAATCTAAAACCGGCAAAGCTACAGTGTCTGCAGCTATTTCAGAAGGTATCTAGCCTTGGTGGTGACACTGTGACAGCGTCGGGTTTACACCAGTCTGGGTTTTAATGGTTTCCTTAGACAGTCTTCGCACGCTGCTTAAAGAGTAGTTATCACCGAATATTCAACAGGAAATGCCATGTGTCAATTTGAGCGTCATTTACAAGGTTAGAATAGCGATCATCTCCAAGGTTGACGACCATCATAGCCTCAATTGTTTTCTTACCGAACTCACCAACAATAAATGCTATCTTAAACCATTAACGGAGCAACAAACCAAGCAGTTTTCGTCACTACGTACTTTTACACTATTACTACATTTACTATGTAGTTTCCACTAATGTCTGTATATTTCAAAGATCTCGCCGATGCATGGTTTATTCGTTAAAACCAAGCAAGCTTTAACTGGGAGACTACCGAAATATGATTGCGCAATCTTTCATCAAACATTTGTTGTCACTTACTTATATATCACCGAACGTTCTAACTGACCGATGCAGACAAATATTGCCAGTACATTTTATGGATCACCAATTATGAAATGGTAAGACTGTTGCAAAGCAAGCATAGGCGAAACAACACAAATTACACTGGAAATGGGAGGACTGCGCGAGGAGGGACATGAGAAGATCGGGGGAGGATGAAAGATGGAGAGAGGGAGCTATGGATAGAAAATTTTGGAAATAAAAAACAGCGATTGGTTCGGCAATATTGTACATGATCTTCACCCCTGTACACCAAGGAACAAGGAGGTGAGCAACAACTATTGTACATGATCTTCACCCCTGTACAACAAGGAAGAAGGAGGTGAGCAACAACTATTGTACATGACCTTCACCCCTGTACACCAAGGAACAAGGAGGTGAGCAACAACTATTGTACATGATCTTCACCCCTGTACACCAAAGAACAAGGAGGTGAGCAACAACTATTGTACATGTATATTACGATCATTGAAACGAATACGTTACGTAGACTGCCGACTGGCGTACGGTATGCATGACTTACTACACAGGGAGAAACTTTGGACTAGAATATGCTATGTATGTAAGTGATAGTGTCAATAGAATCTAGCGAGCATGTAAAGATTACTGTCTTATAAGAGATACTTCAGAATACCAGGCTTACCCAGACTAAATCATCGCTAATCGAGGCTAATTATCATGATAGAATACAACTACAAGAGTTGTCTGCCTAATAAATAGTGTGGTAGAAAGTAAGCTTAACGTATACTCTCTCGTATGTCGGGCCGTAGCTGGCACAAACATCAAACATGCAACGAACCAAAC